>SMDT01002614.1:0-423758 GCA_005392925.1 Aquilaria sinensis | reverse complement strand
ATTTGATGGAATCTAAGGTTGGAAATGCCAATTTTAGTTCTTAGATTTTTTTACTCTCACTCAAGATCAATGCATCATAAAACCAGTGTATTTAACAATTCAATCACTATCTCGTCCTCTAGCCTTTCTGACCATCGCAGCCACCATCATTTGGTCACTAGAAAATTAACAATTTGAAAACAGTAAACTGCCACCACCATCATATTCTTCTCATTGTCTTCATCTAAATAGTACTATAGATTTCTCTAATTGCTTCATTTTCCACAATCTTTTGATGATTCCTTTTTTAGCACTCGACTTTCTCTCGCTAGAACCAAGACTCAAACAAATGATCCAACCCTTGCTAAAGCTTCATCGACTTCTCCTGAACTTGAAACTTTGTTCCATTCACTGACAAGACCACCAAAGGTTCTCCAAGGAAAGATAAAAGCTAGAGGGTTGGTGAGAGAAAGCTCCAATTAGAGAACATCTTAAGGTCTTGTAGGTGAATAGAGCATAGTTACAAGCTCGGGGAAAGCTAAAAAGCTTCAACAATCGTCAGATTGTTCATTTGAGCCTAGAGTGAGAAAAATTAAACCATAAAAAAATGGTGAAAATATACAATTAGAGAAATTGCTAAGTACTGTCAAGACAAGAACAACAAGAGGAATCCAATGGTGATGATAAATTCTTGTTTCAACAAAGTTAATCCACTAGCTTAAAGGCGCCTTAAGCGGAAGGAGAAAAAATTTAGGGGCCAAAGTTGGCATCTTTCTCTCAAATTGTATTAAATTTAACCATAAAAGTGATGAAAGAACTTCCATTAGGACAAAATTTCGGTAGGTGGGACTTTATTAGGACAAACATCAAGTTAAGAACCCATTTAGGAGAAATAAAAAATGTTGGGGACTAATAATGCGATTTACCCAATTTTAAAATATATTATGAATGACTGAAGGGTGGTGCGAGCAGTATAGGAAGCGCAGAGGCTATTCCTTGTCATGAAGAATAATTGCTGTAATATGGCAAATTGGATACACTGGCTGCATGGGCATCAGTTCGACGAGCATCGGGACGAGTTCTTTATCACGGCTTGGCCTATATGGTTTTTTCACAATAAGGTTGTCCATGAAGGTATCAAGTTCGATCTCTCGTCCCTCTCTTGCCAAGTAGATCAATGTTGTAACAGTTTTCACTGTCTATCATATCCTTGGGAGCTTCATTCTACTGCTAGATGGCAAAGACCGCCTGCTGGGTGGTGGAAATTGAACACAGATATAACAGTGGAGAGGAAGGCAAGCTGAGTGTGGGAGCAATTCGTGACGAGCAAGGATACATACGGGCTGTGTTGGTGGCACCGATGTATGGTTCTTATGGGGCGTTCTATGCTGAATGTGTGGCAATATGGGAAGAAGTGAGGTTGGTGCGAGATTTTCTGCCTCAAAGGTTTGGTGGTGGTGGAGTTAGATGCGCTAGAAGCAGTCAAGATGTTTAAGAGCTCCTGTTCAAGACGTGCTCAAGGTGGCAAGGGAATTATTATCCAAAACCCTTGCATGGGCAATTTCACATTGTTTTCGGGAGGCAAACTAGTTAGCTCACTATCTTGCGAAATTGGCTCTTGTAAAGAACTCTTTTGTTTTGTAGAAGGACCGAAGGAGTCTTTTCTGCAAGATATTGATTGTATTGCTGCCCGAGAGGCATTGATTATTGGTTGAATGAAGTTAAGTAATCTTTCTATAGAAAAAAATATATTTTTTGTGAAAAGCAACTACTTTTTATTTTTTTTAGGTTGGATAAGTTAAAAAATTAATAAAAAAAATACTTCTTGTTTGCAAAAATTATTTTTAAAAATTTTTTAATGTGAAAAATTTCAAAAATTGATAAATTAGGCAAACAAAATAATTTCTAATAATAAATTAATTTTAAACTAAAACGAAATCCCATTAGGTTTAAAACCTTGCCCAGCCGACGTAATGGTTACCATGGTAGTGAGATACCCACTTTATCGGCATAGGTGACCGTGTTTAAATCTACAAAGTTATTAGCCGCCTTTTCTGTTTGAACCAATAAATTTTGACATCAACACTGAATTAAAAGTTAATAGTTGGAAATTTTTCAATAAGAGATTAAATCCATTTCATATTCGTGTCATATCCCATAAATTTATTGCCCCCACCCCAAACCAAAGAGACAAATTTTTCATAAATTAAACAGGTTTTGTTGTTTGAAAAAGTAAGTTGTAACATGTCTCTGAAATCAATTGTGAGACATTACTGGCTAGGAGGTGCCTTGATTATGAGATGAGCCCCCCAAGAGATCAACATCGATCACATTCACATGCCCAGCACTGCCTCCACTTCCACCTGCTCTCTTCATCCAACACCAATTTTCATGCGTTAAGGTAAAGGAATTATTTTTCCCATCCTTTTTCACCAAAGCCACATGCCATATGTTTGTTACTTCATTCCATTCCCATCTCTAATTGAACAAAAGCATTTTGTAGTTACACGCATGACTACACCACTATTTGCTAGTTTTGAAGGGGGAAAATCCACTTTTTTGTTAAATATTTTTTATACTTAAAATTGACTACAAATTATAAGCTTTTTTGGTAATTAGAAGCGTCAATATGCATGAGATATAGGGGCTAAAAGATACTCATATGTAAGGAATAAAAAAAACTCCATTTTCAACACCCGAAAAATACCCTAACCAACATTAGAGTACTATATGGGAGAATGAGCCTTCTGATCAAAGGGAGGGATATGAGGGAAAAAAATTTAACTACAAAGAATAAGTTTTTACTCTTTAAAAGGACTTATGAAAACCCTAAAGACAGCTTGGAGTGTCTCTTAAATATTTTATATATATTAAAGCGTGCAATGGCGAAGTGGGGACGCATATATCGTACAGCAAGAAATGCCGTTTCTTTTCTGTTGACTGGTTATATATTTTCCTTTTATGTCTTTTTCGGTAATGACTTAGATCTACCAATCGAATAGCTGTTGTTGTTGTGGGGACTGTTTTTACCAATCGGCTGCCGAAGGGAGAGTATAAGAAAGACCGAAAGAAGCAGCCCAAAATATAGTGAGCACCGACTTGTTCAATTAACATGGTGGTCGAAGCAAGAAGCTTTGTCACTGGTGTTTTCTTTGTTCTTCTGAGCTTTTGCTTGGTCGTTGATGGGCTCGAAGGCTTGGAGAGAGGAGGCGGAGTTGTTCACTTGACTCAGACAAATGGCAGCTCCGTGGCTAAGAATGAGATCCATGGATTTGATCACGGTTTGGCAGAGATGGAGGACACGTCGTCCATGATGAAAAGGGAGGACAATATGAACAGTGGAGGAAGCGGCAGCGGAATAGGTGGTGGTGCTGGTGGTGGTGGGGGGGGAGGAGGGGGAGGTGGAAGTGGGAACGGTAGTGGTGGCGGAAAGGGTATACATCATAAGAAGGGAGGAGGTAAAGTGACTGAAGATGGGGGCTTAGGAGGTGGCGGTCATGGAAATGGCTATGGCCTGGGTGGAGGAATTGGGGGACGAAAAGGAGGAGGAGGAGGTGGGGGTGGAGGTGGAGGTAAAGGGAAGGCTGTGGGGAGGAATCGGGAAAGGAGGATTGGGAGGTGGGGGTGGAGGTGGAGGTGGAGGTAAAGGGCAAGGCTGGGGTGGAGGAATCGGGAAAGGAGGAGGGGGCGGTGGTGGTGGTGGTGGAGGAGGAGGAGGAGGTGGTGGTGGAGGTGGAGGCGGAGGTGGCAGTGGTGGTGGCGGTGGAGGAGGAGGAGGGGGTCAAGGTGGAGGATGGGGTTGGGGCGGTGGTGGTGGGAGCAATGGTGGACTCTGCTGGTTATGGGGATGCAAAGAATATAATAAGCATTAGAAAAAGGTTTATTTGTGATCATAAGATGTCCAAATTGCTTCCATATCCGGAGGACCAAGTAAATTGGGCTCTAAATTCGATAATCAGGCTGGTTTAATATTTGGTGTGTTACATACGTACGTATTTTGGGGGTATAATAAACTTCATTTTTTGTATTTTAATTAGTACCACTAATCATGGAAGTGGTTTGTATGAGTCTATCCAAGTCATCAATAAAACTGTTTCCCTCATTTTAGATTGTTGATCGTGAAGATATGTTTTTTTGGTTACATTTTTCTTTAAATATGCATTTGTTCTAGTAATTAAATAAAGGAAAATTTCTTCTCAACATAAGTGATTCTAATGAAAGTGACAAATTTGGTGCTTTCAATATTCTTCACACACTGATTCAATTGCATAAGCGTACATTATATACACATGTCCAGACGATAACTGCAAAGCTAATCTAAAAGGGATAATTTACATATGATAGAGATAAGCTCATGTGATAGAGATAAGCTACTGGTGTTGAGCGAGAGTTGTACGGAAGAGAGACGTGAGAGGAAGAGACTCAGGATTTCTTCAACAGCCCCCCTCAAGCTGGAGTGTGGAGGGACGAAACGCCGAGCTTGGGTAACATTTGGTGGAAGTGTTCAGAGCCAAGAGCCTTGGTCATGATGTCAGCTAGCTGAAGTTGCGTGGGAATGTAATGTGTTTCCAACTTCTGAGAATGAATGCGCTCTCGGACGAAATGACAGTCCATTTCGATGTGTTTAGTTCGTTCATGATACACGGGATTAGAGGCAATGTGTAGGGCAGCTTGGTTGTCGCAAAAGAACTGCATGGGCTGAGGATGGTCTACCGTGAAGTCCTTCAGCAGAGCACGCAACCATAGCAGCTCACTTGTGGCTGAAGCCATTGGCCTATACTCTGCTTCTGCTGAAGAACGACTCACTGTTGGCTGTTTCTTAGTTCGCCAGGATAGGGGTCCCTCACCAAAAGACATGTAATAGCCTGTGACTGACCTCCTCGTCTCGGGACATGCCCCCCAATCCGCATCACAATAGCCTCTAAGCTGTAGGTCATTTGTGCTAGGAAAGAATATCCCTTGTCCGGGCGAACCTTTAACATACTTGAGGACACGATATGCCGCATTAAGGTGGTCCTCTGTAGGTTCTTGCATGTATTGACTCAAAGTGTTGACGGCATAACCTATGTCTGGCCGTGTGATAGTCAGGTATAGGAGACGTCGGTACATGGAGGGATCACGAAGCTTGTTGGTCCTGGAATGTCCGAGACGATGTTGTTGTGGTAAAGGGGTGGAGCTTGGCTTTGCTCCGAGTAGTCCCGCATCAGAAAGTATGTCCAAAGCATACTTTCGCTGACTTACAAAAATTCCAGAGTGTCCTCGCGCTACTTCAAGGCCGAGAAAGAACTTCAATGGGCCTAAATCTTTAAGGTCGAACTCCTTGTCCAGGAAGAGCTTCAATTGTTGACACTGCGTTGCATTATTTCCCACGAGTATCATGTCGTCCACATATACAAGTACTGCAAGAAAATTGCCATTAGTACATTTGGTGAACAAAGAGTGGTCGGCTTTTGACTGGAGGAAACCGTAGTGTTTCAAAGTGGTCGACAATTTTGCAAACCATTCTCGTGAAGCTTGTTTCAAACCGTATAACGACTTTTTCAGTCGGCATATTCTCTTGTCATCTGATGTAAGGTATCCAGGCGGAGGCTGCATGTAGATCTCTTCTTGCAAATCACCATGCAAGAAGGCATTGTTTACGTCGAGTTGGTGTAACTTCCACCGTTTGGCAGCAGCCACTGCTAGCAGGCATCGTACAGTCGTCAACTTTGCTACGGGTGCAAAAGTCTCATTGTAGTCTATTCCTTCAACTTGTGTGTATCCTTTTGCCACTAAACGTGCTTTGTAACGCTCAATGGAGCCGTCTGCCTTGTGCTTTATTTTGTAGACCCATCGATAACCAACCACGTGTTTACCTTTGGGTAGTTCGACTAAGTCCCATATGTTGTTCCGTTCAAGTGCATCGATCTCAACCTGCATAGCTTCTCGCCAATTCGAGTTTTCTTGTGCTGTTGAGAAGGACTTAGGTTCGGAGCTGGCCATAATTGCGGCAAGGAAGCTTCTGTGTTTTTTAAAGAAAAGGTCGTTAGAGAGATAAGTGGATAAAGGGTAAGGCGTACCTGAAGAAGCCGAATTGGAATGGGTTAATTTTCCTGGCAGACTATACTGGTAGTCATCCAAGTATGCTGGTGGTTGCCGGTGTCGTTGGCTCTTCCTTGGCTCAATCGCATTTTCTCCTTGCATGGAACCTTGACCTGTTTCTTCGGTGATGGTCACAATATGTTCATCACTTTCAGATGCAACAGTTGGGACTTCTTTTAGTTGAGTTGGCATATCTTCCAGTAGCGTTAACTTGGTGGTGCTATTTTCTTCCTTGTTTTCTTTCACTCAATATTCCTCCATTGGTTTGGAAAAGGTTGTGAGCTTGAAGGGAAAGATTTCCTCATGGAAAATTACGTCCCTTGTGACAAAGAACCTTTTGGTCTCCAAGTCGTAGGCCTTATAGCCCTTTTGATGCAAAGGGTAACCCATGAACACGCACGTCCTCATCCTAGGATCAAATTTGTCTTTCGCCTTTATTGGGTTGATAGCATAACAAATAGATTCGAAGACTAGAAGATGGCTGTAGCTGGGTTGCCGTCCAAAGAGTACCTCATAAGGCGTCTTGTTTCCAAGTTTCGAAGTAGGGAGAATGTTGATAAGGGTAGCCGTTAGTACACATTCCCCTCAAAAGGTGGATGGCAACTGAGCTTGGAATCTGAGTGCTCGCGCAATGTTCAGTATATCTCGATGTTTCCGCTCGACGACTCCGTTCTGCTGTGGAGTTCCGGCGCATGATCTTTGATTTATGATTCCTTTTTTCTTGTAAAAAAGACCCAAATTCCCTTCAACCAATTCTGGAGCATTGTCACTTCAGACACTTTTGATCTTGGCCTCAAATTGGCTTTCGACCATATTGTAGAAGACTTCAAACATTCTCGGCACATCGCTTTTGTGTTTCATTAGGTAAGTCCAAGTTGCTCTTGTATGGTCATCTACGATAGTGAGGAAGTAGTGAGCACCACAGGTCGAAGGGACGTGGTAAGGCCCCCAAACATCTAGGTGAATCAAATCAAAAGAACTTTCGGACCTTTTATTGCTTAAAGGAAATGATGACCTAGAGCCTTTAGACAGAAAACAAATATGACAATCTTTGCAAGCTTTTGGAGAGTCAAAATGAGGTAAGTAGCTAATGGCAGCCATCCGATCATGTGAAGGATGTCCTAATCGTGGGTGCCACAAACTTCCATCAGCATCATCATGACCCCTAACTTGTGCGACACTTTCATGCTCTCCAATCTTCATGTAGTATAGTCCGCCCTCCTATTTACCCATTCCAATCGGTTTTTTTGAGGCTAGGTCCTGTAGGAGACAAAAATCAGGAAAAAACACAGCAACGCAGTTGCGTTCCCGAGTTAGTTTACTTATAAAGGCTAGATTACATATGAAGTCTGCTGCATATAACACGTTGTTAAGAAATAAGTCCCTTTCTAGTTGAACAAGGCCTGACTCCTTAACAACTGTGTGGGTTCCGTCTGGTAAATGGATAGTTTTGGTTGGGATAGCTTTGTTTTCGGTTAACAATGACCTTAAGCATGTGATGTGATCGGTTGCTCCTGTGTCCAAGATCCATTTGTGTGTGTATTTTGGTGGTGGGTCAAGGGTATAAGGATCCTTACCAGCGAAGTTCACCATTTCCGAACCTTGGTTCTTGCTCAACAGCCCAAGGAGTTGCTCATATTGCTCAGTCGTTAGGCTTACTGTCGATGATGATGCACTTGGTGGTCCTGCTTCCTTGCTCTCAGTACTAGCACATATGTTAGCCTTGCTTTTGTTTGGTTGGCTCTTGGTCTTGGGTTGCCAATTTTCGGGGTACCCGATTATCTCCCAACATTCCTTTTCGACATGTCCAATTTTGTTGCAATGCTCACAGCGTGGCTTGGAGCCATTCCAGCTGTCCTTTTGATTTGTGTGGCTCTTAGGTCGTGGTGATGGTCGGGCCGTCACAGCAAAGGCCCCCGCTGAATCCAAGTCCGTCGGTTCTGTCAAGCTGAGTTGTTTCTCCTCCGCAATCACTGTAGCGTATACTTTGTTAAGTGACGGCAGAGGTTCTGCAGCCATGATTTATGACCTGATGGTCTTGAACTTTTGCTCGAGCCCCATTAAGAATTGATGAGTACGCTCCTTCTCCTTTTCAGCTGCCCATTCTTTGTTCACTTCGCAGGTGCATTTCTGAATTACTGAGTGTATTCCCAGCTCATCCCAATATCCCTTTAACTTGGTGTAATACCTGGCCACAGTGAGAGATCCTTGGTTTGTGAGTGCTATGTTTCTTCTTAGTTCATGGACTCGTGGTTCGTTTGTGTGTCCGAAACGTTCCTCCAAGTCTTGCCAAAGCTCAACAGCGGAATCGTGATATGCAATGGAGTCATGTAACTCTGGATTAATTGAATTAATCAGCCAGGAAAGAACTAACCCATCACATTTATTCCATGCTAGAACTTCCAGCGCGTTCCCTTCGGGTTTGGGCATCCTTCCATCTATGAACTCTACTTTGTTCTTGCTCCGCAATACGTTTAGGATTGCTCGCCTCCATCGAGGGTAATTGTCTCCATTCAAGGGTACTGAAACCATTGATGTCGTTGGGTAGTCAGCCGGAGTGAGAAAGAAAGGCGAACTGGGGTCTTGAAACAAGTTTGCGGCCGTCGCAGTTGTAATGGTGTTGTTTCTCCCATTGCCGTCACCGCTGTGGCCATTGTGGCCACCAGATCTTGGTGTTTCCGACATTGGTCTTGTTCTGGCCAAGAATCGTTTACTGCTCTGATACCATGACAAATTTGGTGCTTTCAATGTTTTTCACGCACTGATTCAATTGCATAAGCGTACATTATATACACATGTCCAGACGATAACTGCAAAGCTAATCTAAAAGGGATAATTTACATATGATAGAGATAAGCTCATGTGATAGAGATAAGCTACTGGTGAGCGAGAGTTGTGCGGAAGAGAGACGTGAGAGGAAGAGACTCAGGAGACTCAGGAGACGTGAGAGGAATTTCTTCAACAGAAAGTTATCAAAATCTCAAACTCAACCATAGAATCTTATGCTTTTACTATGTGAAGTATGAAAATTTATATGGCTAGATTGTATGATTATATAGCATGAAAAATTATACAATTAGACTATATGATTACAATTACTATTCTAATTAGATTCTACTATTATAATTTACAAAAATAAAAATAAAAATGAAATTCAAATCCCAATTTTAGCACGATTGGCTGAAATGAAGGGTAAAATCCATATTTAGTCCCCTAACTTTAAGGGTTGTCCTAATGTGGTCCCTTATCTCTAAAAGTGGCTATTAAAGTCCCCTAACTCAACTAACGTGTCCTATTTTGGTCCCTACTGTCAGTTCTGCCGTTATGTTGGATGGAAATTGCCTACATGGCACTTACTTTGCCACGTGGCATCCTATGTCATAACAATAAGTGGCTAGAATAAAAGAACAATAAATAATAGGCTAAAATTGATGAAACACATAATTCTAAGGACTTTAAGTGACATTAATCCCTAATTTCTATCTTCCCCAAAATCTTCTTGGATTCGAGCTCGCCGTCGCCGACTCCCTCTGGCCTACCCGCTGCCAACCGGAAATCCGCCTTGATACCCACTCGCCAGGACGTAAAATGCGTATGACTTAAAAAAGGCTTTTACCGTCCCCAACGAGTCTGCTGGGAGGAAGCAGTACATGCTGCTTCATAGGCTTTATTCAACCGCTTGTTCCTCAAAAAATCCCCCTCGCCTCTGCCCTCTGCCGTTTAGCCTTCTGCCGTTCAGCGCTCTCTCCCTCGTCTCGCCCTCAGCCCTGTCAGCCCTCTCGATCCTCTCGCCGTCGCGGTAGCCTTTCTCCTCTCTCCCTCCTCCCGCCGTCGCCGTTCTACTCTCTCCGTCGCCCTAGCCTTGCTCACATCTCCGTGCCCCGCCGTTCCCATCTCTTCTCTCCGTGCAGCCGCCGTCCTCATCTCCCTCCGCGGCTCGCATCGCCGTCCTCCCTCCGTCATTTCTCAGCTGCCGTTTCTTCGTCGTAATCTCCCTCCGACGATGTGAGTTTGGTTTTGTTGATTCGTTTGTTCGTAGTATTAAAATTACGTGCTTGATTTTGTAGATCGGGTTTTGTAGATCCGCTTGTTGTCGTTCTCCTCGCCACCGTCGTTCGCCGTCGGTCCTTGTCGCTTACCGTTCCTCGCCATCCGAATGCTCGATCTGATTTTTTTCTCCATAGTTCTGATTTTGTAGATCGAGTTTTGTTGATTCGTTTGTTCGTAGTTGAATGCTCGATCTGATAAATCTAGTCGTGCCTTTTGTGTTTGAAGTTATTTTTCAAAATCATGTTCAATTGTTGATCCGTTTGTAATTTTTGTGATTTTTTTAAAATTTCTGGTAATTTTTTTTAATTTTCAACAATTTTTAAAATTCGTTGGCTCAGCTGCAGGCGTGTATCATCCCCAACGAGTCTGCTGGGAGGAAGCAGTACATGCTAAGGTCAATCGGGGAACCGAATTGGAATTGTTTACCATTTTCTACAGCAATTGGAATTGTTTCTATTAGGAGTTGTTTGATGGGGATCGAAGAATCGAAGAATCAAGAGGGCCATGGAGGTCGAGAGGGCAAGAGGGCGGCGGAGGTGGAGAGGCGGCGGCAGCTCGTTAAGGAGAGATGGTTGGGGAAGATTGGGTTAATGAACCATTTAAGTCCCTAGAATTATATGTTTTGTCAATTCTAGCCTAATAGTTATTTTTCTGCCAGTTTTATCACTTATTGTCTTGAAAGAGATTGCCACATGGCATTATGAGTGCCACGTGGCATTATGGGTGCCACGTGGGCAAATCCATCCAAAATAACGCCTCAACTAACAGAATGGACTGAAATTGGACACGCCACTTGAGTTAAGGGACGTCAATAGTCACTTTTAGAGTTAAGGGACCACTTTAGGACAAGTCGAATAGTTAAGGGACCAAATTTGGATTTTACCCCTGAAATGAATATACCCATTCAATTATTTGTTGCTCATGCCGTGGATGCTATTTTTAAATGTACATTTCATGCAATATTCTATTTTGTCAGTAGTTGTTTCGTTTTGATTCTTAATGTATTTATTCTTATCTTATCCAAAACCATTTCAAAATATTTTTGTTACAATTCCATCAAGATGAAATCAATTAATGTAGAGTAATCTTTTGCATAAATTTTTAAAATCACTATAAGAAATGTTTGAAACGCTAACCTAAAAGGATGGCCAAATTTTTTGTCGCTACTATTTTGATCGTTATCAAGTTGCAAAATCACTAAAAAGGTACTTAGTGACTCACTTCAGTCATTAGTTGGTCGTTAATCAAACCAACAAGACATTAGCAACTAAGTTTCTAGCAACTGATAATTTAGTTACCAATCGGTTGCTAAAAACTGAAATACCTACAGATTGGCAAGCAATTCGACAAATTCACCGGTCGCTTTTTCATATTTCTTTTGTTCTGAATGCTAATTTAAATTTTCTGTAAATTTTCTTTCATTAGACCAATTTAAATTACGCCAAAAAATTTTAATAGTTAATAAATAATTTAAATTACCAATTTTATTGAACGACAATTTGGGTTAACATATTTAAGACAGGTCATTTTGAAATAAAAAAAGAAATTAAAAGAAAATAATTAATGAGTTTATGATAAATGTCAATGAAAAATTAGACACCAATGTGAAATTTGCCGCAAAACTAAGAGCCAAGGTCTGAACGAAGAGAGACGTTGAATGCCTCCCAAACATGTTTGGGACAGCTGCCAAAAAAGTACGAATTTCTGTAAAGGCCTTAATACACAATTAGTTCCTTCACTTTACAAACTCTCACGAGCTAGTCCTTAAAATTTGACTTATTATGACTTAGTCATCAAACTTTACTAAATTAAGCCCCTGTTGGACGAAAAGCGTGCACGTAATGTCACGTGAGTTTCACGGTGTTGATCTGCTTCGCAAGCTCTGCTTGGCTCATCTTCTTCTCCAGTCATGCCTTCCGAATAGTCCGCCCCACCTCTGGCACCACCTAATCTAATACTGCAGGCTCTACCACTTCATCCAGCTTCCTCATGCCATGGCTGGCGTTGAAATTCTTGATCATCTTGACGAGGGCGGCCGCTTGGACAACCTTGCTAACAGTTTTTGGGTTGCCCCACCATGAATTCTCAGTCCGGACCACGTTGGTCACAATCTTTGGACCACTAGGCCGGCTTTGACATGTGCATCACCACCGCATGTCAGTCCAAGGAATTCTCAAAATTCAGAGAATTCTAACAACCATCAGCTCTACATGTGTAGCACCATCGACTTGTCTCAAATTTCAGAGAGTTCTAACAACCAAGGAAATCAAACATGTCCTTGGAGATCGATTGCTCCAAAATCCCAAATCAATTACAGAGAAAGCAACCCATATAGTGAAGAGAATAAATTGGAGGGCAACGTGGCACAAGAAATTGAAGGGTGACACAGCCGTACTGTGAATATGAGGAGGGCAACGGTGTTGGAGATGTGTGGCTAACGGCTAAGGCTACTAGTACTATGAAGGACAGAGGCAGCAAATCAAGAAGAGATGGAGAGAGGCCGAGTCGTGCGACAGTGGCTCTGAATTAATTAAGGACTATGAAGCTTGACCCACAACCAATGGCAACCTCAATGGAAGTCAAGTTGGTGACTCGGCAACACAGAGAGAGAGAGAGAGAGAGAGAGAATTGCCCAAACGGCAGTGGTGGCTGGAAAACATCAAGAGCCAGTCACAGAGCTAACTCCACTCAATGACTTATTTTCATGTTCTATGATCAAATTGAAAATTATATAATATGTAGGGCCAAATGTAAATGAACAAATAAAATTCAATGACTAAGAATATGTTTTCATCCCAACAAGCTGCTAATGCTGTAAGTTAATCTGTCAGTCAACAGACTAAGCTGCACCATTTTGCAAACTTGAGAGACCAACTCTTGCTGAGTCAAAATTAAGGGACTAACTCATTTGTGTTGACAAAGTTAAGTAACCAAATGTGCATTTAAGCCTTTGCTAAATGATCTACAAAGTGTTCCCATCTTGAAGAGTGGTCAATCCGTGTAACCAAGAGGTGATCCATAAGACGGACTTGTTCATGGACCATAACACTAAAAGGATACAGAGGGCATTTCCCATTTATCAACTTGACTGCAACTTGAGAATTTGATTCGACCAGATGCAATGGGGCTTCAAGTTGGTAAACGAGCTGGAGGCCTGCAACAATTGCCATTCAACCAAGAAGATAGAAGGTTGTTGAAGCTTGGCCTCAAAGCAAGAGACAAACCGCCTCTAGTCATTCTTTAGATATCTTCCATAAGTAACCTCTCTTCCCTAAACTCAATTGTCACGTTCCCGTTAAAATAATAATATAATTACAACTCTTTCTCTTTCATGAACTCTTTATTTGTCTCTGGGGAAAATACACATTGGGTGCTAAAATTTTTGTATTTTAATAAATTAATCCTAAAAATCATCAATTTACAAAAAAATATCCTAAAATGTAAGACCATTGACACCGTTAGTCATAAAAGTTTCATATTTTTCCAAGTTAGAACTAAAATTTTTGTTTCTAATGAAAAATGATGATGTGACCACTTAACATCATTATCTCTAGTGTCTAAACTAACACTTTTCAAACTTTTAGGACTTACTTGAAAATAATATTCTCTCCGTCTCGCAACACTTGGCACTTTTACTATTCACAGCAATTAATTCATTATTTTTGTTCTTTCAAAATTTCTCATTGAAATATAAACTTTTTACATCAAAATGGTACCTCAAAGATTCTAGTTTATAAATATAATTTTTTAAAAATTTTTATAATATGAATTCATATGAATATATTTAAGTCAAACTTTAGTCAAAAAAGGTAAAAGGGTCATCCTTTGCGAAAACAAAGGGGGTATCAAAGTTTAGGGTCACTTTGTAATTTTTTAACAAATCTAGAAACTAAAATGAAATTTTAAAAAAATTATAAGCACCAAATTGTAATATAGAAAGATGATCATACCCATTTTACTTCATTATCAGTGGATCAATAAAAAATCTATTTTGCTAGAGTGATTCAATTCAGTGTTCTAGTAGAGTATAGCAGAATGCTTATATTAGAAATTGGTTAAGGCTAATAATATTGACATGGATTATCAAAAAATAAATTGACATAGTATATTGGAACTCTGATTAGATCCACTCCACTAGTGAAGTTAGGCCCTTATCCATCAAACTTTAAATTACTTCATTACAAAATTTTTAAAAAATAACAATAGAGTTCCAAATCTTTTTAAATCTACAATTTGGCCCTATGTTTTTCTTTTTGGAAGTTTTCAACCTTTTCCTAACCTTTTTTAAAAAATTGCTAAATAACCCCTAAAATTTGATTAATTTTCAAATAAGTCACTAAAAATTTTGAAAGTGTCAGCTTAGTCATTGAAGATAATGGCCTAAGTACCTTGCATTTTAGCATTTTCCATTAGAAACAAAAGCTTTAGTATTGATTTGGCAACACGTGAAACTTTTGTGTGCACTTATATGGAAAAATGAGTTTTAGGTTTTTTTGAAAAATTAAGAAGTTTTAGGACTGATTTGAAAAAATATAAAAAGTTTTAGTACTTAAAGTGTACTTTCCCCTTTGCCTTTTGTGTAAAGATGCTATAATATTGGGAAATGGGGGGATGTAAAAGAACATTTCACCACTGATCAAAAGCCCAAGTCTATAAATCCGTGCATCCAGAAATATGGGCTCAAAATGTAAAATGAAAAAGAAATATGGGTTCAAAACACATCGGCCCAATTGACGCAATACAGGCACAACACAAGAGGACAAATGAAGATGAGCAGCATTGGAAGGTTCTAGTACAGTGTCATATGCCGCTTAATGGCGCCTGCCTGATGGTTCTCCATAAATCCAACGACTCAGTTTTCACCAAAAGAAAACCAAATGATGAAACTTAAACCTACCTTTGCACGGTGAGAGGGAACGTATTAAATGATGTGGTATACCGTAGATACGGGAATTGTTTTATATGTTATATACTTTATTCTTGTGATTATCTTTTACTGTCATTAAAATTAAATATTTTAATTGTGTCTTTTCACTACTGCCTCCAGCACAACAACCTCTTCAGTCGTTCTATTCTGTCAGTCTCATCCGATCTCACTCTGTCAGTCACCCTATCCCACCTCTGCCATCCAACCCCGTTCCATGTCACATTTCCCAGCATCACCAGCCACCAGCAACATCAAATCAAGGAGGAGCAGTCGAATGGGAACCTATACCCTGTGGCCTGTTGTGTTCTTGTTTCCGATCCACCACCATTCGATATAATCATCCTTTGTTGGCCTGCCTAGAAGTTGTCTACACTGCCATCATTGGAGGCCAGGCCGTCGTTGCCCTCATTCATGCCATCCCATCATCTAATCAGAGAAACGCGGCAAGAAAAGAAGGCATAAATGTGCTTTCAAAAAAAATTTTGGTCCTAGGCCAAAGCTCTCAATGTTTCTCCTTTTACCTAACTTTATCCCAACTTTATTTTTAAGTTAAAATTTTAGTCATAGGTATACATGTAAAAAAGTGATGCCAAAGAAGTCATAAAATTATTTACAATAAAAAATAATTTATTAATAATAGTTCTACGATCTAATTTATACATATATATCACATATTTTGTACATATCAATCACTTACTTCATATATTTAGTTTCATACATTATATGTCATCTAATTTGTATAAACATCTAGTTTTAGCGGGAACGAGAATTTGACCTGTCACATTTGTTTTTTTATAGGACGTTGAACTCATACATACTATTAAATATTTCGGTAACAAAGCCGTGATTGTGTCTGTACATATGTCACACATTATTTGTGTAAATCATTTACTATCTTTATATATATCTAGAATTTAATTTATACATATCTCAATGTTTTGAAAGAACCGGAATTTAATATGTTTATACTTATTTTATACTATGAAGGGTAGTATTGAGATACAAATATATACATATATACATATATATACACACACACACATATAAGGGTAGTATTTCTTGATATTTCACTGTATCTTTCATACCAGCACTTATTTTATTTTAATTTTTCGAATATCTGCCGTTTACAGCGATTTAATTAATACCAATATGCACACACTAACCATGCATATGCGTGTAATGGAACGAGAAAACATAATTAATACACATGTTTCGTAGATTTTGTTTTTTTTCCCCCATTTTCTGTTGCTTCGCCTTTGCGAAAATAGTTAGATTGTTGAGGGTAAAATGTTAAATACCGTTATCACTATGTATACCGCATCTCAAATTTTTAAAGTATACTGCATGGTATACTGCGTTGCAAACTGTTACTATTTTTGTAAAACAATAAGTGTTAGAATTTTATTTTAAGATAACATAATTTATTTAATAATTTACTGTTACACATTTTATATGTATTCTAATTTTTTTCTTATCATAATTTGTCAAATATAAATAAAATATATATGATAGAAAATATTCAATTGGGATAGCATATACCAAAAATTCAATTGGGGGATATTGTTCAACAGCACATAAACCTTCAAGTTGCTATAATCCATTAAATTTTTATATTAATTAAGAAAAGTAACAAAAAAATAAAAAAATTTTATTTTATGTTATGTGTATTATTTATATTTTAATATTTTATATATTTATGATATTTTTGATGTAATATGAAAAAAAAATAGCAGCAAAAAATAAAATATCACAGTATGTGTCACATAATATTTACCGTACACTACAATTTTTTGACAAAACGCATACAAAATGTGAGTAATATGCAGTATACCACATAGTAAAATAATAAAATATAAAAATATTTGTACCTCATACCATGTACCAATAGTAAACGGTATGCCGAAGAATTTACCATTATGGTTGAAGGACCAACCATAGTGCGTTGCAAGAGGCATGGTTATTCACGTTGCTTCCTTCTTTTCGTTTTAAGAATAAATTCTAATTTGTATATATATTTTATTATATTTGAGAAATTATGATGAAAATAATTAATTTATAGAGAGAGAGAGATAAAATCGCAAGGATCTTTTTACCCAAACAACACCTAAGGAGTCTCGCCAACAGTTTTTACCTAAATTATATATATTTATAATTTTGTGTTTCCATTTCATTTTTTTCAAACATATGATTGTTCTCTAACTGTAATGCCTTTCTTCTTTTGTTCATTGTAGGATTTAATCTTCTCCTTATCAATTTGCTTCCAGTGTTTTCTAAGTCGGCTCTTCTTCCAAAGGGATGCGATTCCCCATTTTATTTTTCTGTGTTGTAGCCTATTTGGACTCTCTGTATTCATAGATTTAATTGTATCTTTTCCACTTTTCTTTTGTTTTGTTAGGTTAGAATTCACATGTCAACCAGATTTTCATTTGTCATTTAGGACGAGTGCATATTTGAAGTGTGCTATGTTTGATCAGACATTGCATTTTTTTTATGTTATATGCTTTAAATTCATAATTTTCCAGTGCACTAATCTTTTCATCTCGTCTTTCTGGCCCAATCGATGTTACTTCTGCTTTTGTTATAAAAAATCTACTCATCTTTATTTCACGTGCAATTTTGCTAAGCAAATTTGGGGCATTTTGGGGCATAGTCAATCAGGCATTGCGAATCAGAAGTGAAGGGCTTAGTTTGTGTGAGATTAGATGGACGTCAAGATTGAGTGGCCTATATAATCTAGTGGGTAAGGTTAAAATAGCCGCCTTTTTAGCAACAATATACCGTAATTGGGTAGAGAGGAATCAAGATGCTTTGCGGGCAAATAAATGACTATAACAACCATAGTCCCTTGTACTTTATTTGACATTAGCGTTAAAGTTTCTAAACCTCGATCTACTGTTCTTATGGCTTCAGAGTGGATTAGAACTAACTATATTTTTTTATGTTTTGACCCCGGGCTTGCTTAAGGGAGTGTTTGTTGTGGTGATATACTTTGGAACAACTATGAAAGGTGCGCTATTTCATTTCACCAACAGTTGCTCACAGGCACTTACAACCAAAGGTGAGAGGCCTACAAATCAAATTGCAAAGTCCGACCAAAAAAGGAAACAAGAAACAAAAGCCTAACCCCTATGCCACATAGCAAAATCGAGGGGAACAAACTACTAAAACACCTCATTAATTCTAATCCCTAATCTAATCTGAATTGCATCATAAGTCTTGTTAATGACTTGTTCAGGATGCCTACGTCCACCCTAATGGATTCTGTTTTTCCGTTCCTACCAAAAACATTATACAGACAGGAGCATAGCCAAAAAATAAGCTCAGGAGGGCGGAGAAGGTTATTAACATGTATAAAGTTACGATCAACAATAGAAAAATAAATAAATAATGTTACATATAAATTCATAAATTTTGAAAGTTTACAATGATTAAGTTCAATTAAAAAATTTATAACTCAAAACTTAATACGACATTCCTTCAAAACCACATGCTCAAAACTATTGAAATCAAAATCAAAATCAAACATCAACCTTCTGATGACAAAGAAAGTAATTTCTTACTTCTCTAACACTATTCAAACTTAAGAAGAAATTTTTTAGATAAAAATGCTATAGATTTTCAATATTCTAAAATTTAGCAAACACAATTTATATAATAAAAATGTAGCCATTGATTTAATATGAATTTTTGTATTATTTTCATTTAATGTAAAAATAATGAAGAATGTAATGGGTTTAAAAGGATTCTCCCTCATTATTTGTAAAGTATGTCCTATAAATTGAATAGTAATAATAATCATTAGGTATGCTAAGAATAAGTATGTTCTATAAATTCAATGTTAATAAGAAGATTTTCCTTATTATTTAAACTAATTGAAAATTTGAATAAGAAGTTAGAAAGTAAATCTTAATATTAATCACAAACATAAACTTAATTTATAAAATAAAAATATATTATAGATTTTGAAAAACTATTAGTAAATTTACACATATATAAATTATTTAGAAGCAAAAAATTTATTAGAAATATATTATATATTTACAAAAAGTTAGATTGTAGGTAACATAAGATGAACCTTGTGTTTGGTTTGTATGATTTACAAACCTTGTTTGGTAATCAAAGCATTTGACTCCACTAGTATAACATATGGAGTTACTTATTCGGGGTAAAGTGTAGATTTTCTAAAATAGATGGGGGCAAGTGTAGATCAAGCTAAATCTTGTAGGGGTTCATGTAAAATTCTCTTTGTTTTTTAAGAAAAGGTAAAATATACACTTGCCCATTATTAACTCCAAAATTTACAAATAAGTATCTAATTTTAATATTCTTACAATTTTATATCACATTAACCAACCTTAATAAAAATTTCAAAAATTTTAGGAGGGTGGCAACCCCTCTCTGCCCCTTAAAATATACGCCCTAATACCAAACTAGCAAAAGACATTCTGCAAATTTTTGCCTTGATACTTTTACCTTTCACAACCACCCTTACAGACCAAGGCCAAAATATAGACCAACAAGCAGGAGCTTCCCTCAACTAAATCATACACATAACATCCCTCCAAACTTTAACAAAGTAAACACATTCAAAAAAACAAATGGTCCCTCAATTCCTTAGAGGCAAGACACAGAGAGCATAACTTGGAATTCACATCCAAAAAACATCTCAAACAATCCAAAGTTAGCAATTTATTGAGCATAGAAAACCAACAAATCATGAAAAATTTAGGCACTGCATCCCAAATAATCTTAGCCCAAGAAACATTTTCATAATTTTCGACAACATGTAAATAAGCTAAGTTCATGATAAACTTACCATTCTTAACACAGTCCCACTCTTAGTTTTGCAATTTTACTCTTTAACACAGCTTTCCAATTAATAGAACAGTCAGTCATAGGTCTTAACTATTAGAGATATGGGTGTTTAATGTAATAGACATGGACTCATTTCACCCATAAGCTCTCCTTATCAACCTAAAGATGCCAAAGCTTCTTCACATGAGCAGCAATGTTCCAGCCAACCAAACTAAAGATTCCAAGCCCCTTGCACTTTAGGAACACAAACTTTCTACCAAGCAACAGGATATTTATGCCCAATAATATGACTAGTCCAAACAAAAACCTTACAACATTGTTCTATATAACCTAACACAGTTTTTATAATGGGGTAAAAAGCTTACCAGTACCCTTGGATACTAAACACCACTGTTTTAACCAACTAAACTATCCTAGCATAAGTCAACAATTTATGAGACCAACTATTTAAATTAGCCAACACCTTTTAAACCAGGGGTTTGTAATGACTGGATTGCAACCTACTATCCACTAAGGGAACCCACAAATACTTAATAGGCACGGTTCCTTTAGACATATTTAAAATACCCATAATCCCATTCTCCACATCACTAGGCACAGCACCCACAAAAATATGACTTTTTTCATAATTAATAATTAAGCCAATAATTCTAAAGAACATATCTAAACAATGCTTGATAATAATAGCAGCCTTGAGATCCTCCTTAGAGAAAATCATAATGTCATCCACAAACATCAAATGGCGTAGCCCATTTTTTACATTTTGAATGATAATCAACATAAGGCTCATCAAACATTTTTCCCAAAGCTTTTGAAAGATAATCCATTGCTAACACAAAAAGCATAGGGTCACTTTGTCTAACACCTGGGTAAATCCATATTTATTCCCTTAACTCTAAAAGTGACTATTAAAGTCCTCTAACTCAACTAACATGTCCTATTTTGTTCCTTACCGTCAGTTTTACCATTATTTCGGATGAAAATTGGCTATATGGCACCCATACTGCCACATGGCCACTCATTCCATGACAATAAGTGACTAAACTGAAAGAATAAAAATTTCAAACCAAAATGATGCAAACGCATAACCCTAAACTCCTAAGACATAGTTTAACCCATAATCTTCCTCTACTTCGAATTCAAACTGTCCAGCCGCCCACTCCACCGTGTATGCCGTCACTAACCTCGACCCACTTTTTATGGATACGCCGCCACCCACTTCCGCATCTCCGCTTCCCCATCTCCCCATCTACACTGCCACAATATCACCGTCTCTCTGTCTCTCCGTCTACACCGCCACCATCTCTTTATCTCCCACGATACCCAAAAATCCTCATCGCTGGTAATAGCTCCCAATCACCACCACGCCTATTCTCTTTCTCTCCATAAAGTTCCCCTCTCGCTCACCATTGCCCAAAAATTTGTACCGAGTAACTGAAATCCTTAATTAGGTAACAACAAAATCACACTGGTACCCAATCACTGCCGCACTCAATCACTGCTCCCATTAGCAACAGAATATGGTCGGGTCTGAAGTGGTTCATTTTTTCAAGGCGATCGACAATTTATGGCACGGCATGATTGAAGGCCACAATCGGTTGACTCAATCACGATTTAGGGGAAGGAGAGAGGGAGAGGTATAGGTGGCGATGGTGTATTGACGGAGAGTGGGCCCGAGTGGGCGATGTTGATTGTTTGAATTGGAGATGATTTGGGGAAAAGATTTTGGTGGACCTTTGGATTATGTATTTACGTCATTTTAGCCAGATATTTGTTTTTCTTTCAATTTAGCCACATACTGTCATGAAAAAAGGCAGCCACGTGGCAATATGGCTACCATGTAGGTAATTTCCATATGAAATAACGGTAGAACCGATGGTATTGACCAAAATAATATGCATTAATTGAGTTAAGGGACTTTAATAATCACCTTCAGAGTTAAGGGACCACTTTAAGATGACCTTTAAAGTTGAGGGACTAAATATGGATTCTACCTTCAACACTCCTTTTTTACTCTAAAGAAATCACAAAGATTGTCATTACGCACTATAGAGAAATGAGGAGATCTTGCACAAATCCTAACCAAGGATACCTATTTCTCAAGAAATCCCAATTAAAGCATGAAGTCTTCTAGAAAAGATTAACTCTTCAGTCAAACATTAAAATTGAGTTACTTGATTTTTTCTATTATTTTATTAGTAATTCTTGCTCTAATCTTTTGAGTGTTAATCCTTATATTGTTGATAATGGCCTTCGGGTAATGGAAGATCATTGAAGGATGTTAACTCTTTACATTACGGAAGCTGAAATTTTGAAGGCTATTAAAGCTCGAAGCCCTAATGGATTTTATTCTGGTTTTTTCCACCACAATTAGGAAATCACTGGTAACGAAATTTCCAAGGCTATCTTTCATTTTTTTTTATTCTGGAAAGTTGCTTCTTGCTTTATCTGCTACTACAATCCATTTGATTCCCAAGCGTGCTCATGCTTCAGTTGCTGTTGATTTTAGACTTCTCTCTTACTATTGTGCCTTTTACAAGATTATCTCTAAAATTTTGGCTAGGCATCTACACTATGTGCTTCCTTCTATTATTAATAAGTGCTAGAATGCTTTTGTTAAGTGTTGTTATATTACTAATAATGTTTTAATATGTCATGAACTTATGAGAGAGTATGCTAGATCCTAAATCAAACCTCCATTGTATTGTCCAGGGCTTGTAATTCTCTATTATTAAATTATTATTTTCTATGCACCAACAATGTAATTTCTAGATTTACAAAATCAATTTTAACACAATCTAACATATCTTAGTAAACAAATTAATTAATAACTGGAAATAGTCAAGATTGGTTTTGCTTTTATCTAGGCCCAAGTCCCTACTTTAATGCCAGCTTGACTTGACAATACCTCCAAAAGATTAGTTTTATTTATCTGTGTGAGACACTAACGGGTGCCACTAAAAAAAAAGAAGAAGAAGAAGCAGCTCATATTGACAAGAAGTTCAATGTCAATCAATTCCTTGAAGTAGCACAAAATTCCTTATAGGGCATTTGAATACGATAAGTTCACTCCCACACCATATGAATCAAAATTTTATATTTGAAGTAAGGATACAAGTTGCGTGTGTGGCCGGTCATCGAAACCGCAAAAAATAATTCTGGTATCCCTAACAACACAAAATAAATAAATTTGTACTCTAACAGTGAAAACCAGGTCGAATTCCAAAGAAATTTTTTTTACTGAAAGCTTCCTGTCAGAAAACTGAAATAAAAGATTGAAGGGGTTTCTTCAATTAAAAGCTGAAATAAATTAACTGTAGAATCAAAACGAAATTA
The DNA here is from genome assembly GCA_005392925.1 of Aquilaria sinensis. Lineage (NCBI taxonomy): Eukaryota > Viridiplantae > Streptophyta > Magnoliopsida > Malvales > Thymelaeaceae > Aquilaria > Aquilaria sinensis. Next base: position 400,570 of record SMDT01002614.1, on the reverse strand, counting down.
ACCAATACTCAAAACGCTTAGTTCAGGGTTGATTATCCATTCTAATCATACAGTTGATTATCGAAAGAAAATATTTCTTCAATCTAAGCAAATAAATAGGATTCTCTTTAAAGCTAAAAAGAACCCAAAGAATTCAACAGTAAAATTAACCAGAAAAAGTTTCAGATTAATTTCTTAATTTTGAGTAACAAAATATTGAAAAGAAATTTCTAATAAATCCAAAATTAGTATTAGGAACAATGAACAAAGGTTTATTCCAGGCAATAATCCAAAAACTTGAATAATTTAACCTGTCTTACTTCTCCGTATAAACTAACCAGAAATAAAAAGTAATTCCAGTCAATTCACTTGCTTCTAATTGAATTCTTCACCTAAGCGTTTGAAAGAAAATCAAGCAAATTTGCAATCGCATAACCAATCCAACAAGCGAGAACAGGAAAATTAATTGTAATAAATCTGAATAACAAATAAATAATACTTGAAATTAAAGAGAATTTAAGCAAGAAAAATCAATCCTCACAACCAATATTGATGATGAAAATCGTTTCTAGAATTGAATCAGAAAATTACTCAGCCATAATCGGAAGAAAAACAAAGAAGAATCAAAGAAGCTAAAACTAGAATTACGAAAAACCGAGAGGGAGCAAGCCTGGTGTGCGGCAGCCACCCCTTTAAACACCAAAAAAATCTAGTATGCTAAACTCATAAAAACTCTCTAAACTTTCTATATTATTACAAAAGTACCCCAAATAAATAAAAGAATTTAAAAAAATTAAAAGGTTTCAAAGTTGTCAGCCAAGCAATGGTCCAGAATAGCAATAGCAACTTCAAGCTGATATTCGACCTTTATTCACCCGTTATTTCTCAAAACTCAAAGCATGAAAGTTGTAGATCTTCTTCTTAGCTTCGAAATGACACCTGAATCATATAAAACGGACATCTACAACCAAAGATATGCCCAAAATACCGCAACTACTTCTGAACTAGCAATGACTCGTAAATTATGACTTTAAAGCTAAATTTGACCCTCTTAACGTATAAACTGCGTTTCATGGTCTGCATATGAATTGTAGCTTCAGATGTTAGCTTTCCAATGAATCAAGAATTACTCCATTCCGATCTCTGTAGCTCAAGATATGATTTTTCTACCGAAATATTACAAATCTATCAGAATCCCCAAAGAACACAAACAAATTAAAATTTGTAAAATGACAAATCAAATTCACTTTCAATCAATTGAGTCCAAATATGTTCTATACTACAAAACATACTCAAAATATATCTTTAAGATTCAAAATATATTAAAATATATTAAATATGAAAAAAAATAATAATAACAAATATAAGCTTATCAGTATGCCCTGGGACATAAAAGCTACTTATATTGTTTCTGCGAGATTTAGATGAATGTCCGTGTTTTGGTGCGATTGTCAGAATGTTGGCCTGAAAACACTATGGTGGGATTTCAAATCTTACTGTTTGTCTCTTTCCTGGTTTTTTCATTTTCCATTTGTTTATATGACTTTTTTTTTTTTTCCATTTTTCACAATTTTCTATTTTTCATTTTACTTTCCATTTTTGCTTCTTTGTTCAGTTTTTCCCCTTCCCTAAATTTTTTCCTTTACCTTTCCACTTTTTTCCAACTTTAAAATCTTTTTCTATTTTTTCATCTTCAAAAGGTATTTACTTGTCTATTTTTTGTTCTATCTTTTATTCCTCGGGCCCTCCTCGGGTCATTTTTTCCATAGAAAATTTTTTGATTCTTTATTTTTCACAGGGCTTTTACTAATTTCAATAACGTAATAACAAATAAATACTAATAAGAGAACAAAAAAAATAGTTTCTTTAAAAGAACAAGCTGGAGCTTATAAAAAAACAAACCGATACTTATATAAATACAAAAAAGCTACTAACTAGTAGCTAAAGAACTAAAAGAACAAAACAAAAACTAGAACAAAGAGCTACAAGTCAGCTAAAGAATAAAAGACATAAATAAACAAGTTTTGAGTTTTAAACAAATAAAAGAACAAATACGTACTAAAGAACAAAATCTAAATTAAAAATAAAAACTTACTATAAATTATAAAATAATAAATATCAATCAAGTTCATCTAAAGTTTAAACTTGCTTTTAAAGGAATAAGCTTGAATTGACAAAAATAAATAAAGACCTACTAATAAAAGATATTAAAGAGCTACAAATAAAACAAAAAAACAAATAATTACTAATAAAAAATAGTTTCTCTAAAAGAATAAATTGATTCTAATAAAAATAAAAAATAACAAATTGCTACTAATACAAATACAAATAGCTACTAAAAAAGAACAATTAGTTCATCTAAAAAAAACATGAACAAATAAATGAACAAGTAAAAGAACAAACAAATACTGATAAAAAAATGAATCCTCAAGTCTTTCAACATCTTATTAATAAAAAAGAACAAGGAACAATTAGTTGATCTAAGAGAACAAGTATTAACTACCAAAATAACAAATACTTATTAATAAAAAAAACAAATAACTAATTGGAAGCAATTCATCTCAAATGAAGGGGCAAGTAACAAAAAACATTTCTGAAATTACTTGGACTAATCTTATTGATTACTTACCATGAAGCTAGAGAAAATAAAATTAAATGGCTGGCTAAAATAAAAACGAAGTTAAAAAAAACAGACAAAACTGAAAACATTGCAACAAAAGAAAAGAAAAGAAAAGAAAAATGTGGGAAAAAAAATGAGAGAACGAAAATAAAAAATTTAAAAATTAAAAATTAATAAAAATGAGGAGGTGGAAGTAATCAAAGAAAAACTCACAAAAATGAAGAAAAAAATAGAGAAAAGGCCAAAAAAAAGAAAGAAAAAAAAACAGGAAAAGGAAAAAAAAAAAAAAAAGAGTTAAGCGATTAGCCCTACCAAAGGCTTGAACCCCGCACGCATTCCCCTCCTCTACATGTATGCTAGCCAATAAGCAAGGCGTGGGGCTAGCCCCGATGGTGCAGACAATATATAAGTTTACTTTATACTTTGTGGCGAAAATGACAATTCCTTAATTTTTCAGGGATGGCGCATGCAATAAGCCACGTGCATGTAATACTTACTCTTGAAGTAATTGGCTGCGACTTTCTCCGACCCTTCCTCCACCAAATTCCACCGAAACTACTCCATGGACAAGGACCCAGACTTCACCAACGGCGACGACTGCCGGCCGGTAACCCAGAGATATTCCTTCCTCGGCGAAGATGATCTGCGCCGCCATGTAAGTGACGCCATTGCAGAAGTCGCCAAGCTCCTCTCTCTGCCCGAATCCGAGGCCAGAATCTTGCTTCTTCATCACAACTGGGACACCCGCCAAGTTGTCGATTCTTGGTCCGCCGATAAAGCTCGTATCCGTCGAGAAACTGGCTTGCTTGAAACCCAAATCACAGAGTTACCCGATAAGCAAAGGGACCAAACATGCGGGATTTGCCTCGAAACCTTGTCGGAAGGTCCAACTCTTCTCCAACTGTCCGTCTGTGTGCATCTCTATTGCAGGGGTTGCTGCAAGTCTTATATAAGCACACAGATCCTAGACGGACCTGGATGCTTAAGCCTGAGATGCCCCGACCCGAATTGCTCTGCCCCGGTTGATTCCAAATTGGTAGAGCAGTTGGCGACAGAGGAAGAGAAACACAAGTTGGATCGATATCTTGTCATGTCCTATGTTGATGGTAAGGAACTCATCAAGTGGTGCCCCGGGCCCGGCTGCGAGGTGGCCGTCAGCTGGTCGTCGGAGGGCCGAAACTTGGACGTGACTTGCCCGGGCTGTACCCACCGTTTCTGCTGGAACTGCATGGAGGAGCCCCACCGTCCAGTGGACTGCGAAACAGCGGCCAACTGGCTTGTTAAGAGCAGCTCGGAATCTGAAAACGTGAACTATATCCTCAAGTTCACCAAGCCTTGCCCCGGTTGCAAGCGGCCGATCGAGAAAAATGGTGGATGTATGCACATCCACTGCAGGCACGGAACAAGATTTCGAATAACTTCTCTATTCGTCCCATTTGTTTAATTATTCGCCTCAGACAAAATTAAAATTCCTGACTCATCTGTCTCTGTCTGAAGGGCTTGTGGGCAGGACTTTTGCTGGGCATGCCTTAAACTGAGTTGTGATGGTGGACGAGGTTGCGTGACCGATGAGGTGCTCCAAAGTGATGAAAACAGAAGAAACCTTGCTGTCCAAGCAATGGAGAAATACACGCATTACTTCGATCGGTGGGAGGCCAATCTGAGGGCCATGGAAGTTCTGAGAAGAAGAGAGGAACAGATGGGGAAGCTGGGCGAGGTCCAGAGGCTTCCAGAGGGTAGACTGAAGTTCATTTCTGATGCATGGAGGCAGATGATAGAGTGCCGGCGGGTGCTGCGGTGGAGCTACCCCTACGGCTATTATTTGCTGCCGGAGGAGGAAGGTAAGAGACGGGTATTGGAGGATTTTCAGGGACAGATTGAGTGCGGGATGGATAGGCCGGATCAGTGTGCGGAGAAAGTGAGAGCTTTCATGGAGGTCGGCGATGGGTGTCCAGAGGGTTTCTATGAGTTGAGGAAGGAGCTGAAAAGACTGACCAGCAAGACTCAGAGTCTTGTTGACGGTTTGCTGACTGCTCTGGAGAATGGCTTGCCATTGCCTGATGGTGCGAGCCTGGAGGAGTTTGATCTTGGCTCTAACAAACGTTGTAAAACAGCCGAAAGCACCAAGAATTGGAAGAGCCAAAACTTGGACCGTTCTAAAATCCATACAGGCTATTACTGAGTTCGTGAAAACTCTTGCCCTGTTCTATTATTTTGTAAGTAAGAGAAGCCATAGATGTCGAATTCAGATCCTCTGTCCCCTTCTCCCTGTCCCTCCTCCTGTCACCTACTATATTTCTTTGCCACGTGTTCGTTTTAACAGAGACTACCACTGCTGTTTAAACGGAAGGATCAATATAATAACAGAGTACCTTCTTCCTGTTAAACCAACCGTAAAAAAAAAAAAAAAAATTCCGCCACCTCTGTTCTGCTCTCCCTCCTCGCCGCTCTCCTCCTTCCGCCTTGTCTCTTTGTACCGCTCTATCTCCTCCTGCTCCTGACCCTTCCCTTCCACCCCTACATCTCACTCCTCCTTTGCCAGCTCAAAAAAAAACATTAATACAAAAGAAAAAACATTAATACTAAAGCATTAATTAACGAATTAGTTATCACTCAAAAAAAGAAAAAACAATTAGCTGGTCTATTATCATTACGCTGGCTGGTGATAATTTGAGTAATTGGGAAATTTTCTTTTTGATTGGTAGCACTTGGGAATTTACCTTGTTTGTATATATATCCAATTACTCAATCACCCTCATTAAGTTTTACTATGAAGCAAGAAGTGAGGGTATTTCAAGTCCAATACAAAATCGACAGGGTTGTTAGTTTCTAAAACACAGAAGCAGTTTCCAAAATACATGAGGCAAGCCTAAATACAGAAGAAGGGTTGTTAGGTTCACAACCAATGTAAAAGTATCCATCCCAATGGACATAGATCAAGTGAGCAGTCCAGTCACATGCAAGCAATGCAGACAATCTAATAGACTCAACTAATCAAAATTTTGAATCAAATCTATGTAAAGCACTTTCAATACCTTAGGGTATTTTTTATTTTTTTTAATTCTTTTATGCATAATTTGCATTATGTATATATGAGTGCTTGATTCCTAAAAGGTTTCATTTTATTACTGATTCATTAATAGTAAAAACTTAGAAAAACTTAAACATGTATATTATGCAATGTTAACTTATGCTATAAATATAAGAAGCTTTTTCTTTCTCTTGATGGTTTTATTTGAATTAGTTAACGAAATTGCTTTAATCATTTTTCACATGTTATCTTAATGCTTTTTTAACAATATATAAACACATTTTCAGTTGTCCACTCTTTGTGTTTACAATTATTTAAATTTAAGTTCTATTTAATGGCAAAATAGGTCTTATCATTTTGTATTGTTCTTTGCACATTTTAAAAGTTTAGGACTTAAATAAAAACTTAAAAACTTTTAAAACTTAAATAAAAAAAAAGATTAAAATTTTATGAATGTGTTCTTCCTCTTGACGTCCATCAAAGTGAGGGTTAGATGAGTCATTGGATGGCCCTCTGTCCCTATGAGAAATGATGGCGGTTTGATTTCCTTCAAACGAAATAGCATTATAGTAGCTTACGAGACTGGGAAGTGTAATTTTTTTATCACGAGCAAATATTTCTTATCAGAATATGAGGTGCCTGTTTTTTTTATATCCAATTACTCAATTACCCTCAGTAAGTTTTACTGTGAAGAAAGAAGTGAGGTTATTTCAAGTCCAATACAAATGGGTAGGGTTGTTTGGTTCTAAAGTACAGAAGCAGCTCCTAATAAAATACATGAGGCACGCCTAAATACAGAAGCAGGGTTGTTAGGTTCACAGCCAATGTAAAAGCATCCATCCCAATGGAGATAGATCAAGTGAGCAGCCTAGTCACATGCGATGCAGACCATCTAATAGACTCAACTAATCAAAATTATGAATCAAATCCATGTAAAGCACTTTCAACATCTTAGGGAATTTTTTTTAATTTTTTATTTTTTTATGTATAATTTGCATTATGTATGAGCGCTTGATTCCTAAAATGTTTCATTTTATTATTGATTCATTAATAAGTAAAAATTTAGAAAAACTTATACATGTATATTATGCAATGTTATCCTACACTATAATTATTATAAGCTTCTTCTTTCTCTCAATGATTTTATTTGAATTGATTAATGAAATTGTTTTGATCATTTTTCATCTGTTATTTTTAATGCTTTTTTGTTAATATGTAAAGACATCTTCAATTAACTATTCTCTTTGTTTACAATATCTATATTCGAATTTTATTTAATGTTAATGAAGGTCTTATCATTTTATGTTATTCTTTACACATTTTGAAAATTTATGACTCAAATAAAAGCTCACAAATTTTTAAAATTTAGATTAAAAAATGATTAAAATTTTAGAACATAATCCTCTCAATGTCCATCAAAGTGAGGGATGAATGAGTCATTGGATGTCCCTCTGTCCCTATGAGAAATGATGAGGGTGTGATGTCCTTCAAAAGCAATAGCGGTATGGTAGCTTACGAGACTGGGAAGTGTTATTTTTTTGGGTAAATCGAAATTTACCTTGAATTAGGAATTCCACTAATTGCACTAAAATATGTGCACTAAAACTTCACTACATTCTAGGTTGCTTTATAGGGTTGGATGAAGAAAAGTTACCCAACCCCACTTTCCTTATAAAAAAAAAAGTCACACCTTAGGATGTAGAATTTTTATAGAATTTTAAAATACACAGCACAATGATCTACCATCAGTACTCATCTACCAATCTCTTTCTACATAAACATAATAAAAAAAATAAACAAAAAAATATAAATACCAAATTTCTTATTAATGTTTAAATTGGAACAAAATTGGTCATAAATAATCTTTTTTTTCCTAATCTGTCATAAACATTAGAATATGAGAGCAAATATGGTATTAATGTTCCAAAATGGGCACAAAATAGACACAGTATCTGAGGTACCTCATGCGCAATATTTCTTATCAGATCAGCACGAGCTGCACAACGCAGTGCATATTAATGCCACATTGGCAATTTGCGGGCTGAGAATGTTGGCAAGCCTCATCACAGTTCTAGAAATTTTGCTTCTTAAACCCTCATGGGCCTCATCTCCCCTAACTTTACAAAACTATTATTTGGGCCCTCTTTCTTATGAAGGCCTACATAGAGGGGATTTTAATTTGTACTCGCATCGATAGTATCTTACCATTCCTTATTTGATGGGTAGCATGTTTTTCTTCAATGGTGTGGGTTTGGACTGGGTTCAAGTAATTTTTATTTTTGTACTTGTTGGGCACGAAAAGAGTACTAGTTGCAGGGTCTACCTGAATTGAATCCGATCTGTACTCCACCCACATATTATATATAGTATTTAAGTATTTAAAACATTATACTCCTTCCGTTTTACAAAAAACTAACCCTTTTATTATTCACAGCAATTAATTTATAATTTTATTTCTTTTAAAATTTACTATAAAAATATGAATATTTTATATGAAAATGAAACTTTAAAAATTATTATTTCTAAATATAATTTTTAAGAATTTTTTTTAATACATATTAATATGAATATGTTCAAGTCAAACTTCAATAAAAAAGGATAAAAGGTCAATTAATGTAAAACAGAGGAAGTATATATTATATACATACCCAATCATAATCCTATACAATACAAATATATTTATTGTTTGGTTTCTATGTTTCTTGTTTATTATTTAATATAGTCTAATGACCTATTTTATGTTTCTATATTTACTATTTAATGTAGCCTAATTGATATTTTAGATTAAGTGTATTTGTATAATCATGTGCTAAGTAAATTCTTTGTTATGTAAATCATTTGTGTGGGTGCTGTGAATATAATATCTGACCCTACCTGCCTTAACATAGGGAAGATTTGGGCAAAGAAACTCTACTCACTGTAGGTTGTGGGGAGGGTTTGAGTAGAGCTCTTATATTACGAATAGGGTTTGTGAAATGACTCAACCTCCTGCAAACTCGGCCCATTAACATCCATAGTCTTACAATTATCTTGCGACGCTCCTCTAGCAATGTCAATGCCAAAGGCCTTCAATCCTTTCATGATGCAACTCATGCTCAATTTATACTTGATCCATCCAGCTAGCCTTATAATTGGTTGTAGATGCAATTTTATAATAATTTTTAACGTAAATGTTCATGCATATATATATATATATATATATATATATATATATATATATATATATATATATATATATATATATATATATATATATATGAGTAATTTAGGAATGTAGACATTTAAATATACATGTTCATACATAAATATATGAGCAATTTAATAATATCACAACTTTTATTATATATTTATACATATACATTAAGTTCGATTTCATATTAAGTTGATTCCATATATAACCAGAATCAACCAAAAAACCAATAATTCTTTCAAATGTAGAATCAACTTACGAACCAAAATATATTTTTATCCACCCCAACCAACCCACTAACAATTGTTCGAATTGGAGTTAGGATTCACCTAACCCATACACACCGTTGTTACATTTTACCAGAGGAAAATTGGTCCCCTCCTTGGGGCTATTGGCACTCGGCGATTTTCAAGTCCAATTTTCCTTTCGCAAAGGCTAAACACTTTTAATCATCACTTTTACCCGTGGTACGTGGATGGCTTATTTGGTCCCGAGTTGTAACTTCAGTGATAAATTTGACATTTCTGCACATTAAATAAAACAGTAGAAAGCAGACCAGAAGCAGTAAACAACAGAAGATAAATCAGACACTCTAGACTAGTTACAAGTACAACAAAACCTGGGCAGGATTATACATCAAAATGACATGACGCAACATATACAATCAGGGAATTACAGTATTGAAATTTTTACAGTCCATGGAAGATTTCTGATCTCCTCCTTGGCAGAAAAAAAATCTCAATGGGCATCTGAATAAGCAATTATCCCCTAGCTTTACATTGGCCACACCGGGTTTCATACCCAGAAATGGACTCGGTATGGGTCCGGAGAGATAATTCCCACCCAGCAGAAGCCTCTGAAATTGGGCGATTCCTGATCCGGGAAAAACCACTTTCAGCGCGTACTGGGTCGGGATCATGCCCGTCAACCTGTTGTTCTCGAGCGATAAAGCAGAGAGCTTGGGCATCATCGCCATGAACGACGGCAGAGTACCTTGGAGCTCGTTGCTGCTCAAATCGAGGGCGATGAGCTCGCTCTGGAAACCGAGGTTCGCCGGCGGCTGCACGGAGGTAAAGGAGTTTGAGGAGAGGGCGAGCTGCTGGAGAGACGGGTGGGTGAAGAGGAAATCAGGCACCGAGTCGTTGAGTCGGTTGTAACTCAGGTCCAGGACTTGGAGATAGCTCAGTTGGGTTATGCTTTGGGGAATTGAGCCTTCGAGGGTGTTGTTTCGTATGGAAATTTGAACCAGAGACGGCGGCAGAGTCGCCGGGAGATGGCCGGAGATAGCGTTGTTGCTGGCGTCGAGAAAGTAGAGGTTTTTTAAGGAACCCAACTCCGGGAACTCGCCGGAGAGATGGTTCGATTGTATTTCAAGCCTCTTCAGACTAATGAGCCCATCGAAACTGGTCGGAATCGAACCCTGGAGATTGTTGTTGTCGAGGTACAGCTCCTCGAGGCTAGAAATCGACCCAATCGACGACGGTATTTCACCAGAAAACGAGTTACTCGAGAGAGCAAGCCGAGTGAGCCGAGTCATTCTTGCGAGCGAGTCAGGAATCGAGCCGGAGAAAAAATTGTTGGAGAGGTCGAGAATCTGCAGGAAAGGGAGGTGCCAGGAGAGAGAGGAGATAGAGCCGGCATAACCGGGCGAGTCAAGGGTGAGTTCAGTGACTCGGCTGAGGCCGGCCTCGGTGGCGTCGCAGCGGAAGCCGCAAGTGAATCGCTCGCCGAAAAGGCTGTCGCAGGGGTCGACTGTGAAATCCCAGGAGCTCAAGCAAGAGCCGGGACTGACTGAGTTGGGATCGAGTCCATCTCTGAGTTCCTTCAACACCATGACATCTCCCCAGAAGGTTTTAGCCTGCGTTCCCAGAAAGAAGAACAAGAGAAGGAGAGAAAAGGAGGATAAATTGAGAGAAGCCATGGAAGTAATTCTGGGTCTGGAGGGTGAGAAAATTGGAAGGGGAGTGAGAGAGAATCGAAAATTATGGGAGAGAGGGGGAAACGATAAAGAGTAGGCGACAAGGGAGGAAAGAAATTGGAGGGTAAGTGTCTGGAAGAGTGCTCTGCTGCTGAAAGTTTCGAGTCAGGTTTTTGAGTGAGGGTGGTGGCACTCTGACCATCACGAGATTTTGTCAGGGCATTTACATTTATATCGGATAATTTTTCCCCACGTTTATAATCAAATTAACCGACTTTGGAAATGTTTCAGCGAAGTCTGCTGAAATCCTTAGCACAGTTTAGTCGTAATCCAATTCATATGCAGTTCACTGTGTCACGGAAGGGGCCAAGATTCGAATTCTGACTTGTTTGAGATATCACTTCTCCTTACAGTTGATGAGTCAGATAAGATATATGGAGGCTGAATTGTAAAATATTTGTTAGATTTATTCTCTTATAACATTTTGAGTATTAAAAAAAAATGTTATGACTCGACAAGAATCATTATTTGAGATCAAATCACTACAACACAATTGTTATGCTAAGTAAACCTTTTCCAGCTCTCCCCATGAATGACTTGACACGCTACAAACGCCCAAGAACATCAATTGCGTTCTCCTGATGAACAATCTAGCTATGACTAGAGATGCCAAAAAATATCTTGTTTGACTCTACCCCCTTCGAACCTAACTATTTAAATTTAAACTTGATCCTACCTGTAAAGTTATGGGGGAGAGTATAGGTTTAACTTATTCAACTTGACTCTATCCGCATTTCTCTGAAGTTAATATATTTATATTTAAAATATAATTTTATTTTAAAAATAAAATTATAATTTAACATAAATTATCTTATATTGCTTTAATTTAAAGAATATACACATTCTTTTGAAAATACATTTGACTATATAAAAATAAAGTTAAAAAAAAAATTAAACATATATCTTAAAATAGGTTAGTGGATAGTACTTACCTACTCACGGGATAGGTACTACCCAAACCCGATTATTTGAGGGAAGGGTTTGAGATTAATTATATCCGGCCCAAACCTTACCCGTTAACATCTCCAAATGTGGCATTGTTACAAGACTGCTCAACAAAAATGGATAAGGCTCGGACATTTCTAGGCTAAAAGCAAGGTTCAACCTCCACCAGGCACCAACAACTGCTAGATTGTTATGACTATAAATGGGTCGGGCCAAGCCCAATCGCACTTGACTCGAGCTTGGCTCGATAAGTTAACGATACCATTGAGATTGAGCTTGATAAGAAATGGCACCACAATTCAAGCTCGAGCTTAGCTAAAAAACCTAATAGGCTCAACAACATCAAGGACTAAATGTAACTTTTAAATCTTAAGAGATTATATATAATATGACCTAACTTTAGGGGGAAAATTGTAATTATTTCCACATGAAATAGTCATCTTTCAATAAAGGGGTAATTGAAAGTTTTGAAACTTGAGAGTAACATATGTACTCATGGTCTAACTTTAGGGGGATTTGTGTTAATAACTCTATTTTTTGAAGGTATCATTATGCTCAAGCTTTCGCTTTTTCAAAATAATCCTAACTCGGGGACACTGTTCTACATTTAAGCGCAACACACATAGGCCACTCCAACTTTTCTCCTTTTTTAAATGAATTTTATAAATCTATGTATGATCGTGTTAGCAAATTCTTTGGATTTAAATAAATTTGACGCACTCAATTTATGAAATTTCATTTCATAGTGCTCCATAGTTTGGGGGGGGGGGAGGTTATATTTAGTCCTAACATTTGTTCTACTTTACTATAGAAGTTATATTTTTTTTTTAATTTTCTAAATAGTCCCAAAACGTTTTTAATGTGTTAACAATTAATCCTATGTTTACTGAAAGATTGTTACTAAACAAAAACATGATTTATAAAAATAAAATTTGATAATTTAAATAATTCAATAAAAGGATTGGATAATTTGAATTTATAGGAAGATAATTTGGGGACAACTTAAATTAAAATATGAAGAAATGATATAAAAAAATAATAATTTTTAAGACTGATTGTTTATATAGTTGTGAAATTTTAGGACTTGTTTAGAAAAATGAAACATTTTAGGACTGAAATAAAAAATTAAGAAAAATTTTATTGACCAAAAGTGACATTTCCTCCCGTGTTTTCTGTGGTACCAACTGCCAAGTTTGTGTTTGCGCCGAGGATGCTACAATGGCAACGCCACACATGTTTCTGTGTACAGATGGTGACTTGTGATTGTGATGGCAAAATTTTAGCCCTCAGTTACTAGTTGTGTGATAGCATAATTTATCTTAGAAGATGGGTAAAAAGCATCATCGGTCCCAGACTTTTAATTCTCATTATAAATTGCTCAACAATTTCATTTTATTGTAAATTGATCTCAAACATTTATAATTCACCATATATTAATCCCTAAACCTAGACAGGTGCAAAATTTTGATTTATGAATAAGAAAAATTGATATTTTAAATTATCTATTAACTGTTAGAAAATCTTAACACAGTTCAAGCTTATGGAAAGCAATTATCTAATAGTTTAAATTAAAATTTAAAAAGTTAATGTCAAATAATTTGTGAGAATTGAAAAAAGTAGTTGTCTTCCAATAAATTCAAACTATGCCGTAATTTTTTCACAGTTAATAAACAATTTAAACCATCAATTTTTTCTTTATAACTAGACTTTCTGTGTATGCCCAGGGACAGGGACCAATTTGGAACAAAATGAAGGTCAAGGGCCCATTTGCAATGGAAATTAAAAGTTTAGTACCATTGGTGCAATTTATCCGAAGAGGATGCATACGGGCTGTCGGATATTCAAATACCATACCAATGAAATTACCTTCACCTGACTGCGACAAATAGAAAAAACGAAATATACGTCCATATATATAAGAGAAGCCGCAACACATTGAAGTGTTAATCATAGGCCTATTTGTAAGACTTCAAAGTTACTGCTTTCAACGGGTTAAATGGTATAATTTAGGGACTTTCTGATTACATTGAGGGCATACATTTTGCCTTTGTTGACTGTTGAGGGCACCATGATTGATTCGTTACATCAAATATTTCTATTTCTATACTCTTGTAAGGCTTGCTCAGGTATACTCATAGAGTATATATTTCACTTTAACATTCGTTTTGCTTCCATCAAGTTTAGATAGAGACAAAAATGAAAGTGAAAACTGGATATAAAGACAAGAACATACATTTGGCCTATTTGTGCACCATCCCTGAAAACTTTGAAAATTTCCATTTTGACCCTGTACTCACAAAACTAATTATAATGTTTTTGCACAACCCAAACGAAGTGTCGGGAAAAGTGGCAAGAGCGCGTTGGGGGAGAAATGTTGGTCAAGTTCGAGTCCGAGTGGCCTCTAATCAAGTTTCTTTTTCTTTTTCTTTCTTCAATTTTCATTTTTTTGATCTTTTACAGTTTTTTCTCATTTTCCCTACTCTTTTTGTTTACCTTACATCTCTTCATTTTTGTTTCTTTTTTAAAGTTTTACTTTCTATTTACATTTTCCAATTTTTTTTTTATTTTCCTTCTCCAATCTTTTTCTAGTTTTCTCTTTCTTTTCCATTGTTTTGCATTATTTCTAGTTTTGTCTGCTGTTTTGCTTTTTTTAGTTTTATTTATTTATTTATGTTTAATTTATATTTTTTTTTTTCATATTTTTATTTCATTTTTTATTATTTATATTAGTATTCTTTTATAAAAATTTATCTATTTTTCTTTTCTTTTTGTTTCAAAATTTTCAACTAACAAAACAACAACAACTAGTTAAGCTAAAAGAACAAGCAATAACTCATAAAAGAGTAAATGGTTACTCAATTGTTTTCTTTGATTTATGATTTTTTTATAACTTTATAGTTTTCTTTGATTTAGGTTTTTTTTTATTTCATTCTTTACTCTAGTTTGTTCTTTCCTCCAATATGTCCTAAAAAAAGAAATTTGAAATATTTAACAGAAGAAAATCTAGAAAATAAGAAATTAAGTAGCCAACACTAAAAAATTGAGACTTTATTTGGTCTTTTATGAGTTCCTATTTATTCTTTTATTAATAGCTGTTTGTTTTTTTATTTGTAGTTTTTTATTTTTTCACAAGCAGATGTTTGTTCTTTTACCAATTTTTACTTCTTCTCTTAATAAATTAGTTGTATGTTTTTTGCTAATAGTTATTTATTTTTATCAGTAATTATTTATTATTTTATCAATTCATATTTATGCTTTAAATAAACTAACTGTTTGTTCTTTTATTTGTAGTTATTTGTTCTTTTATTAGTAGTTGTTTATTCTTTTACTAGTAGTTATTTGTTTTTTATTTCTTATTTGTTCTTTAAATAAACTAGTTGCCTGTTTTTTTATTACTAGTTATTTATTTTTTTATCAGTTTAGTTGTTTGTTCTTTTATTTATTTATCTTTTTATCTTATTTATTTAGATAAATTATTTATTTGTTCTTTTATTAGTAGTTATATTTGTTCTTTTATCATTAGTTGTTTGTTCTTTTATCAATTTCTACTTGTTCTTTATATAAACTAAACTATAGTTATTTGTTCTTTTATTAGTAGTTGTTTATTTTTTTTATCAATTCCTACTTGTTCTTTACAAAAACTAGTTATATGTTATTTTATTAGTAGTTTTTGTTCTTTAATCTATAATTATTTATTTATTTTTTTCAATTTCTACTTGTTATTTAGATAAATTAGTTGTATGTTCTTATATTAGTAATTATTTGTTCTAAAGAACTAATAACAGAATAAATAAAAACTTTTAAAAGAACATGGAAAACTTATAAAAAGAACAAATAAAAACTAATAAAAGAATAGATAAAAGAAAAACAAAAATACTCAGAACAATACAAAAAAAGAAGAAAAAAGGAAAAAGGAAAAAGGAAAAAACATGTTGTGATTAGAACAAAACAAAGAAAAAAGATGGAATGAAAAAACTAGAAAAGCTACACAAAAAGGGAGAAATAGTTCACAGTAACAGAAAAAATAAAAGGACTGGAGTAAAAAAGTTGACGAAGAAAGCAAAAATCAACCCAAAAAAAAAAAAAGACACATAAAAAGGTGAAAGGTGAAAGCCATACAAGAAAAAACGCATTTACCAATACAAATTGGAAGAGGAAAAATCGGCCCACCTGAACATATTTAACCCCAATGCATCTAAACAATCCGACAAACACGGAAAAGTGTTAAAACTTATGCAAAACTAGTGTATAATTACGGCACTATCTGGACCCGTATATAAGCCTGGCTGACAAAAGCTTTTTCCTTTACAAAATAATTATTTTCGGAATCCAGGTTTCGTGAACATGTATTTACCATACAGGTTATTCCCATATTAGCAAATTAGGAAAAGAGAGAAGCTTTGCCTTTTTCTCTAACCTTCAATTTTCAAATCTCAGTCACTGTTCATTTTCCACTTCTGTTGGCCGGATTAAGTGTGGTAATTGACAAGGGGGTGGCATTGATTGTTTTCAAGTATCCAAAGTACAAAAGGAAACAGTATTGGATTTGGGATCGAATACTCTTACTGGTATGGAGCAAGTTGAGCAGAAATTAGATTATAAGGAAAAGGCAACTTGTCTGTTTAGGTCTATAATCTCAGATGCAGATGTTGAAATTCAATGTCAAAAGGAGCAATGGTCGAATTTTTCTGGGAAAGTCGTTCGGGATTCTAAATTAGGATTGGGGGCACCACTTTTAAGGGAGGAAAGGTCACATTATACTAGGGATGCCTCAGAAGTTATGTCGGGTTTTAAATTCATAAGAAGGATCTTTTGCCTTTAGTTCCTGGTTTGGTTCTAAGTGTTAGGGAAAATGACCATTTTCAAGGACCAAAACTTGTTGTTGAGCAGAGTTCTCTTAGTGTGATTCATCTTGTTGAGGTTTTGTTGTTGTTACCAGTGATGTTTCTTTGCTTTAGAGTTTTTTCACTTGGGCTGATAGATTCTTAAAAAGGCTGTGCAGACTTATCAAATTCACATTTAAAGAGTTTGGCGACCTAGCTATTAAATTTTTTAAGGAAGTGGATAAGAAAAGAGCATTATTAAAGGGATCTTCAAAACGTACGCAAACTGTACAAAAGAAAAGGAGAAGCTATTAGCAAAGAGCTTAAAATATTGGAGAGTATCATTAATTAAAATGCTAGAAATGGGGGGAATTGTTGAGGAAAATTTAATTGAAAAGCGGTGGTTGTTTCCTCTTTTTTTAAGAAGTTGAAAAAGAGCCTAGAGAGCCGACTAGTGTTTCATTTTTCTCCAATTTAAGGCATTTTTATGGGGTTATAAAGGTAAGGTTATGTTTGGAAGGTATGTGGAGTTAAACTAATTTTGGGGTTCCGAGTAGGCCAATAAGGTTATGATGAAGGGTTATGTTCTCCGGAGGGAGTGCTTGTTTATTCTTATGGTTTGGCTTTGGATGGTTTGATACATCATCTTTTTCTCTTAGATGATGTTTGTATCTTTTAATTTTTAATAAAATTTGCTTTTACTGTTAAAAAATATATTTTATTTCCATCAAAATTGCTTTATATAGAAAGATTTGAAATCTTCAGCCAATACCCTTAACAATGAACGTCTTGCACAAAATTAGTTTTTCATAACCAAGCTGCCTCCCTCCTTTCTTTTCTGCATCATCTTTATTCTCTCTTCTTTGTGCCCCCCCTTGGGTTTGGATACCAATTCAAGTCTAGCCAATTTATTTACAATCATTTTTCCACCTGATCAACCACCTTCATCTATTTTCTTTTCATAGTTTCTTTTTACAAAGAAAAAAATTGATAACTTAAATTATCCATTAACTGTGAAAAAATTATGTCATAAATTGAATTTACTGAAAAATAACTACTGAATAGTCTAAGTTCTTTAGCTCTCATGATTTGTTTGAAAATTAACTTTTTAAATTCTAATTTAAACTGTTCTATAAATTCAAACTGGGCAATAATTTTCTAACAGTTAATAAATAGTTTAATCTATCAGCTTTTTGTCCCAATAAATTGAGTTTTTGTGTCTACATAGGGTGAGAGACCGACATGCAATAAATTGTAAAGGTTTAAGACCAATTTTTAATTAAATGAAGGTAAGGGACCGATTTGCAATGGGATTTAAAGATTTGGGACCAATGATACTTTTTACTCATCTAACATACCTTCATCTGTATAAAAACATCTTCATTGTTTAAAAGAACATATACTTAGGGCAAAAAGAAAGTATATTTTATGTTTTATTTTTTTTTTATGTTATTGGTTTTCATACTCTTTTGTTTATATTCTTTTTCAATTTCTATATATTTTTTATGTATTATTATTTGTTCTTTTATAAATATGTTATTTTTTTAGTTCTTATAAGTTCTTTTGTTTCCATTCATTTTTATTTCTTATATGTTCTTCTATGGACTATTTTTTATCCTTTTTCAGTCATTACATGTTATTTTTTTTATGTGCTTTTTCAGTTTTTATATGTTCTATTATTATTAATTTTTTGTTCTTTTGCTCAACTAACTGTTTGTACTTTTATTAGTTGAAAATTTTTAAAAAGTGAAGAAAAAAGTAGATTACTTAGAAAAAATCAGAATAATATAATAAAAAAAATAAATAATATTAAGAACAAAGGTAGAAAAATTAAAAAACAAGGAATAAAATTGGAAACAAAGAAAAACACAATGTTAAATACAAAATAATAAGATGAAGAAATTGTAAAAAGATCATAAAGGGAAAAAAAAAGAAGAAAAGTGAAAAAAAAACTTAAAAACAAAAATAAAATTAGGAAAAACTGAAAATGTAACGAGGGAAGAAAAAAAATGAAAAAGGAGAAAGAAGAAAAAAGAAAAAAAAAAAAAAAACACAAAAAAAAAAACAAAAAGGAAGGACGAGAACAAAAGAGGAAAGAATAAAAAACAGAAAAAAAAAAAAAAAAAGGAAGCTGGCAGCAAAAAAGGAGAAACAAAAAAATTGGAAAAAAATGAGAGAGAGAATCCTTAGCAGGGAGTCGAACCCAAGCAGCTCCACTACAAGAAAACAAGGTATTTGAGTTGAGAAAAAATATAGAGGAACCGTAGGAAATGACTATTTCCTACAATTAAAATCGTCGGACAAAAACGTAAGGAAAAAGTAGTGTTGGAAATAAAAACCGTCGGATAAACGTAAAATTGTCCTACGCTTTTATGACGTATGTATATCCGACGCTTTTAAGATGTATTAAACGCCTGTGGTCCCCATTATATCCGACGCTTTTAAGATGTATTAATTCCTACGCTTTTATGACGTCTGTGGTCCCCATTATATCCGACAGTTTTGAGATATATTAATTCCTACGGTTTTGTGACCTTTTTGTCCTACGGTTTTGTGACTTTTCTTTAATATATCCTACGGTTTTCTGTCATTAATCTTGTTCCTACGATTTTGTGACAATTTAAAGATTTTAGTAAATTAATTTATACACAAAATAAAAACATATTATATTGCATTATTTAATAATAATAATAAAACACAAATTATTAGTATTAGTATTAGTATTATTATTATTATTATTATTATTATTCTGTTAATATTTGTTTATTATTATTGTTATTATTATTATTATATAACAATTGATCAAAGTAATCAATTTTTACAGGAAAGAGTTAATTACAAAGAACTGAAGGAGATCTAATATAAAATCAATGAGATGCAGTGCCGGGCTGATTATCGTTATCTCGCTGGCTACGATCGTCAGCAGGAGGCTGAGTGGAGGATCCGGTCCGTAGGTCGTCTGAGAGCGCCGATGCAGGTATAATCCCTAGCTGGATCAACCTGTTAAGCATGGCGCTCATTGCAGCCTCGGTCTCTCGCTGAACCTGAGTGCGAACGTCTGCCTGTAACCGCGTAAAATCACTCCGTAGCTGGGTGTTCTCAGCCCTCAGCTGAGCAATCTCCTCCGAATCAGCACGTGGAGCCTAAAAAATTTTGTAAGTAGCAATTAGCAACGTAAAAGTGATAAAAATAATTAATAAAGTTAAATACGAATGAAAAATACCCGATTTGGTCCAAATGTTTGGGGATCAGAGAGTCGGCGTGGAACACTCGGTAGTCAGCCCTTTTTTTGTGGGCCTCGTACCTCGCTCCAGATCTCTGGATCGAACTGCGGGCGGTCAGTCGGATTCTGGTATTTTTGTTGAATCCGCTGGATATATCCATCCTACAAGAAAAAGAAATTACAGTTAGTAAGAAAAATATTAAAATTTTAAAACAATGTTTGTAGTGGTAAATGAACATTTATTACCTGCAGCTGCTGTGAAATCAAATCAATTGGCTGACCGGTCTTCTTCCGTCTATGAGTATGAAACCACCACTCATCAAATGATGGCTCAACTCCATCATTTGCTTTTGTCTGCACAATTTTAGATATCATTAAAAATTTAAGTAATTACCTAAAACATACAAAATTTAGAATGAATGGAAGGTCCAAGTTGGTACCATACGATCCCAGTGCATCTCGCCTGGGATTGAGCCCATCGTGTGCTTCGGAACAAGGCCTGAGCTATCCGCTATGTGCTTGGCATGGGAACCAACCTCCGATAGCTTCTTCCATCGCTCCTGTTCCCATTGGTCACACAACTAATTCCACACCTGCTCACTGTAGCAGGGTGGAACATATGGCCGCAGCAAATTGTAGTCAGGGTTGTCGAAGAAGGCGGGGATCTTCTGAATCATGACGTACCTCCAATGATAGACGCGGTTCCGCACGGACCGCGAACAGTAGTCGAACACAATTCTGCGGATGGCGCCAAAGTCTCTAGGGTCCCATCTATAGCAGTTCTGCAATTTCACAAAGAAGAAAAAAAATTATGAATTCTTCCATATAGAAATTATTGTTTAAAAATGTATAACAACCAATTACCTCTAACGTGGTCACGTGCTCCTCTCGTGCAGCTCGAGATGCATGTGACCAAGCTATAGAACTTTCGTCCCACAACCTCACATGAATAGAGGCTATGGTGGAACGAACGGAGTCATCAGTGAGTAAGCTGTAACAAAAAATGATTATAGTAAGATATATATATAAACTGATGTAACTAAGAACAACGTATAATTATATCACAATTAATGACTTAAGAGTCAGTAATACTTACTCTCGAGGGACGATGAGCGGACGGTCCTGCGGAGGTGGAGGTGGTGGTAAGTCAACTACCCGTGGGCCTCGCCCTCTAGGTAATGGGGCCCCATCAGCTGGCTGCGCGTCAGGTGCGACCGATGGGCCGCCAGTGGCCGGGCCCTGCTGAGGCGGCTGCTGCTGTAGGCCAGGTAGAGGATGAGTGGATATACCGAGCTCATCTGGATCAAGGAATGCATTAGGATCGAAATTGAATGTGGGCTGCCCGATCCCTGTATGCTGGTACTGAAGTGACCCGGATATTCCGCTCATATCCGGGTAATACGCATCAGTCTGCGTGTCTCGAAACTGCTGAAATGCGGAGCTCGATGCGCCAAACGTCTGCGGCATATAAGGTCGTGGCACCGGAGTATGTGGCAGCTGGGTCTGTGGCTGGGTCGGTGGCACCGGTGTCTGAGCGTGGGTATCTGGGAGTTGGGTCTGAGTCTGAGTCTCAGTCTGTGACACCTGTGTAGGTGTCACATCAGGCTGTCGTCTACCCCGACCACGTCGGGGATCATGTATGTCCTTGGCCGGGCCTTTGCCCGAGCCAGAGTGTCTGGGGCGAACCATCCTAAAATTAAAGTTTAACATGTTTATTACATATATATGTAATACTAAATTGCCATTACGTCATAGTCTTTTATTTATAAATGACCATTACTACACTAACATTTACATATTAAATTTCATTATTTTAGCAACCTCATTAATTTTGAAATTGCCATCATTTCAATACCATTTGTGCAGTAACACTTTTTAAAATTGCCAATTATTTGATATATACTTAATTATAAAATTAAATTATTAAACTAGCATTAGCTGATTATGCTTACATTACTAAAGTAACATTATTGTTGTAACTTGCGCTGCTTACACTAACATTATTGAAGTGATAACAATATTACTCTTACATTATTGAACTAACCGTTTTTTATATTAACCACATATATAGTAACATGCTGTTGTACAAATAGAAGTAACCATTATCACATAAATTTTTTTTTATAACTAACCACATACATATTACTAACACCATATATAAAATTACCTAAAACATATAATATAAAAACTAGCTTCTTAAAACTTAACATTCAATACATGCATTATATATATATGTAAACAACAACTATATGTAATAACAAACATTAATTATATATGAAAAAGTACTTAAAAATTAAAAATACCTAGTTTAAATAGCTTTGGAGGAGATTTAGGGAGTGGGTTTGGAAGAGGGCATCGCAAAATAGAAGGAATGGAGTGGTGAAAACTAAAGAACTCCCACGAATTTAAAGGGAAGGTCTGGCGATTCAGCTATTAATTTGACCTACGATTTTCCTACAATTTTTAAAAATGTAGGAAAACCGTAGCAAAGTTTCCTACGGTTTTCTTACAAAAAATATGAAATGCATGAAAAGCGTAGGAAACTAAAAAATGGAATTTCCCGCCAGTAATTGGTTTCCCGCCTTCCTTCCTACGAATTCTCCTACGGTTTTGCTACTTTATTTCCTACGCTTTTATGATATCTAATTTTCCTACGGTTTTACTACTTAACTGAAATACTGACTCAAAACCGTCGGATAACGCGCTACCCTAGGTGATTATGGTCCTACATATTTCCTATGATTTTTCAAATGTGTGAAAACCGTCTGTCATTTCCTACAGTTTTTTGACATACTTTAAATATTAACTCAAAACCGTCGCACATCACATTGCCCTAGGTGATATTTTCCTACATCTTTCCTACAATTATTAATTACTAACTTAAAACCGTCGGACAGAGGGAATATCAAATATATATATATATATATATATATATCTAATTTATAATGTGTTGATATATGAACTAATTATATTGTTGGAAGTTTATATATATATTTAACTTTTTTTAGTTGATGAATAAATGAAAATATTTATATTTGGAAATTAAATATATAGATTTAATGTATATGGTCAGATTGAATCTCCCAAATGTATATAGATTTAATGTATATGTAATACTAAATTGTCATTACGTCATAGTCTTTTAATTATAAAATAACACTGATGGTCCTTTAATTTTTTTCCATCCACAATTCTAAACCCTAACATTTTGCTCTCTGACCATCACCTAGAAATTGCATCGTCTCTCGATTCATCAACCTCATACATAATATTTTTATGCCACGTAAGCAATTTCCGTTAGATATAACTATGAAATTAACGGAAAGTAGTTAAACAGGACACGCGATAAGAGGTAATGTACCTTGGTAGGACAATTTGAAGGTAATGTACCCGTTTAGGACAAAAAAATAAGCTAGGTCACCCCCGGTGGATTTTACCCATTTATTAACATTATTATTATTATTTTAATAGCATGCAATAATTTCCGGTTGGAAAAAAGTTAATTATTTTCATTTCACCGACACTGGTAATTAGAAATTTGATGATTAAATTTCATAAACTTTTTTTCTGAAAATCCAAAACAGAAATGCAATGAAAGTTACATTACGATTTTAAATAAAACATGCAAATGTTTTAAACAATTACACTTAATCAAACATCATCGCCTTCATCCGACTCTAAACTATCGAGCGATGCTTCATCATCTGATGTATCCCCATCAACTTATGTGACCTCGATGTTCTCATCCATGTTGTTGCACGATTTCAGGAACACACGTTAAATCGACAAGTATGTTAATCTCATCAAGGGCAATGCCATCAGTTGTTACCATTAGTACTTCACTTGAAATCACTTCTTGGAACGGCTCATTTGTGGTTTATAACCGACATGTTTGCTCATCAGACATTTCCTCATTCTCGTCAGATTGAATACTAAAATTATTCGATGACTAATCGATGAAAGCTCGTGGCTTCGTCTTAACCACCGGCCACCACTGATGAAGAGTCTTGTTAGGGTACTCACAGTAGTAAACTTGTTGAGCCTGGGTCGCAAAGATAAACGGCTCAGGTGGTGATAATCTTGACTTCCATTTAACGTCAACAACACCAGTACGTGCGCAAGTTCAAACACCACGTGTCGGATCAAACCAAGTACATTTGAACAGCGTCATGACTTCATACCCACTCTCGTGGTACTCAATATGTATAATCTCATCAATAAGGCCATAAAAATCATACCCACTGGATCCCCATGTCTCACCCTTCACGCAAACACCATAATTCTGTGTCGTTTTGTCTTTGCCGTAGGTTTGTGTGTGGAAACGAAAACCATTCACAATACATCCATTGTATGAAACGGCCACTCGAATAGGACCACGGGCTAATTGTACAATACGAAGATCTAATTTATCCTTGAAACGGTTAACCTGAAAATATAAAGTTAATATAATAACATAATTGCACAGTATATTCAAACAGAACACAATTAGGAACATAAAAATTATCACACCATGAAACTCACGTATGGTGAGAACCATTCGGTCAAATGCTGATCTCGAAAACTTTGTAATTCACTTTCACCTAATTGGGGAAATCTTGTTGATATATAAGAGTCATAGTGCCTGAAATGATAACTAGTCAATAATGAATTAAAGCAATCAGATTGATATAAAAATCCTCACAGTTGTTTACATATATGTCACCTGACAATCGGTATAATCTCATTGCAGTTGCGCAAAATGTAGATATGCATTTGATGTTTCTCAGTGGGATCAAGTAAGCGTTGTCGCCCGCAGTTGGGTATGTTACGACATATTGTATTGAAGATAGATAACAATTGACCCTCGACATCAGCCACAGGAATATCAATATCATCATTTCGCGAGACCTTGTTTAACCGTGTAGGAATATTTACTTCAAAGTAATGGCTATAGAATGTAGACATTTCCTGGACCAAGTACGCTTCCACAATTGATCCTTCAATTGCAGCTTTATTTCTAGCCTTTCGCTTCAATGACCGCATTAGTCTGCCAAGTTAAAAAAATATAACAATTAATGACATATAATATGTGAAAATTATTGACATATAATATATGAAAATTATTGACAGAAATATGAATGCATATTAAAAAATTACCTTTCAAATGGATACATCCATCGAAATTGAACTAGACCACACAACTTTGCCTCATGAGGGAGGTGGATAACAAGATGTTCCATCGAATCAAAAAAGGCAGGAGGGAATATCTTTTCTAGCTTACATATGGTAACCACTATATTCCGCTCCAACTGTTGTATGTCATCAAATCGAATCCTACTTGTGCATAAGGTTCTGAAAAATGAGTAAAACTCAGAAATCGTCTCCCATATAGGACCTGACATATACCTACGTAATGCAATAGGAAACAACCTCTGCAGTAACACATGACAATCCTGACTCTTGAAGTTATAGAATGTACCGTCACTCAAGTTAACCGTACGGCCCAAGTTCGAGGCATACCCATCAGGCATCTTTATCGTTTTCAGCCACAGAGTAACATCTCTTATATGTTCCCGACTCAACGTATAAGATGCTTTTGGTTTTACACATTTCCCTCTAATATTTCGTAAATGTAGTTCACGCCGCATATTCTTTAACTCCTGAAGCGAAAGGTGAGAATTGGAGTTATCTTTTGTTTTCCCACGTATATCCATAACAATATTAAAAATATTCTCGAAACAATTTTTTTCAATATGCATGACGTCCAAATTATGGCGAACAAGCAAATGCTTCCAGTACGGTAACTCCCAGAATATACTCCGCTTTAACCAATTATGCCACTCTCCAAACCCCGCAACTCGGTGTTTATCATATGAAGAGCCAAACGGAGGAAAACAATACCCGACCAACATAGCATGTATTTCCTCACCTGACTTATATGGATTAGCGATAGCACTAACCTTCTTCCCTGGGATGAACGATGTTACATTCGAACGGAATGTGTGATTATGCGGTAAAAAAACCCTGTGACAATCAAACCAACATGGCTTTCTGCATTTCTTCAACATAAATGTGTCAATTTCATCCATGCAATATGGACACGCAAGCTTACCATGGGCACTCCAACCTGAAAGGTTTCCTAGTGCAAGAAAATCATTAATTGTCCATAATAAACATGCCTTCATAAGAAAATTTTGTTGTCGATAACTGTCCCATGTAACAACCCCTTCCGACCATAAAGTTTTGAGCTCCTCAATCAATGGTCGTAAAAATACATCAATGTTGCGTCCTGGTGCTCTAGGACCAGGAATTAGGAGAGTCATAAAGATGAAGGGTTCTTTCATACACAGTTCTGGCGGAAGATTGTAAACAACTATAAAGATTGGCCATATCGTGTATGTTCCACCAACAACATTATTCGGGTTAAATCCATCGGTACACAATCCGAGCCTAACATTTCTAATTTCATCAGCGAATGATGGGAATGTTCGATCTACGTGACGCCACGCTTCAGACTGACATGGATGACCCATACTTCCATCATTGCATGATTTATTATAAGCATGCCAAGTCATGTGAGTCGCTGTTTTTGATGACATGTACAAGCGCTTCAACCTGCTTGTTATTGGTAGATACCGTAACAATTTTTTGGGAATCAACGTCTTTCTTCCGGAGGTTACTCTTTCTTTATATCTACTGCTTCCACATTCACGACAATGTGTTAATTTCTCATCTTCCCGATAGAATAGCATACAGTTATTCTCACATGCATGAATTTTTATATATGGCAACCCAAGTCCTTTTGTGAGTTGTTTCGCATCATATAGGGTGGATGGGAGTCTATTACTTTCAGGCAACATTTCTTTCATAAGCTCCAGTACTCTATCGAAACAACGATCTGTCATATTAAACTCACTTTTGCAACTTAACAATTGGGTCATTGCAGACAATCGTGTTTGTTTAGTGCACCCATCCCACAACGGTGCATTTGCATCATCCAACAAATTATAAAATTGTTGTGCGGTCAGATTAGGTAACCCCTCTCTCATTTCAGACACATCGAACACATTATCATTATTATCACTGCCATTATCAGCTTCTTCGACATCAGCATCGATAAACTCTTCATCCACCAACATTCTTTCACTATTTCCAGATCCTACATTCGATGATAACGGACCCATTGATTCACATACCATCTGTTCATACGCATTTACACTACTTGATTCTCCACTTGTCCCTCCATGTAACTGCGATGGAAAATAGCTACGGGCCATATTGAAATTGTGCAGATTGCTATCATATTGTTCATTGTGACAGTGCCATATGTAATAGTTTGGCGTAAATCCATATCGAAACAAATGCTCTCTCACTTTCAGCTCTATTCTATAAAATCTGTTATTACATTTACGACAAGGGCATTTAATCATTTCTGACTCCTTCCCACTAAATGCAAACTGTAAAAACTCATTAACACCAGCCATAAATGTAGAATTCATATATCCATCTGTATCTGTCCTCTGGTACATCCACTCACGTCCATTAGCAGCCATTTTGGTTCCCTTGTAAAATAGACAGTAAAAACCCTCAACATAAATACATAATATATTTATTACATTTCATATAATATAAATATAATGAAAATGTAAATGAATTACTTATATATGTCATGCATACATGTCAACCTTCCATAACTGAACTACCTAGCTACTCCATTAAGGTAAGGGCCCTACTCCATTGAAAGTTGTATAAGCAGTAAACCATTTTAACTGTTCCATGTTAGTAGCATTTTATGTAAATTTCGGCAGCATTTCCCTTCAGTTCCCGTTCACAGTGTTTCTCAATAATATCAACTTATTGAGAAACACACGACGGGAACAATTTGGGAAATACTCTACCAAATTTCACAAACTGCTACTACGACAGGAACACATTAACTGAAATACTGCTTATACAAGTTTCAACTGTCCAACTTGGACAATCCATGATTATGTTAATTACAAATATAACTTAATCCAATACATTTTGTTTGCCAACAATCTAAATCGGACCAATATTATATTTGTCATCAACACAATCATGGTTGGAGAATCTAAGGTATAATAAATAAATACTTATTATGCAACTACATACTGTGATAAGTCAGCTACCTAAAACAACATAAGTATATCTTATAAAAAATAAATAATTACCATTTAAATCACTAACCTCTAAAGTCAGCTACCTAAAACAACATAAGTATATCTTATAACAAATAAATAATTAACAGTTAAATCACTAATCTATAAATTAATTTTAAATACCTCTATTGAGCTGAAGAAGATGTTGAAGCCGAAGTGAGAATTGATGTTGAAATTGTGGCTCGGGCGAGCTAAGAAGATGTTGAAGCGGATGAGGATGTTGAAATTGTGGCTGGGAGTTAAGAGGGGGTGGGAGTAAGCAAAATATGTAGTAATATCGTAGGTATATATGAAAAGTTAAACTCCAAGAATAGTGTAGGAAATTTGTAGTAACTAACGTAAAAAAATGTAGGAAAAAGAAACTGTAGGAAAATTGAAGGATTAAAATTCCTACATTTTTAAGACACCCACTATTTTTTTGTCTCAAAACTGTAGGAAAAAAAATGCAGGAAAAGCGTCGTACATTATTTTGTCTCAAAACTGTAGGAAATAAAAAGGCAGGAAAAGCGTCGGATAATGTGTCCGACGCTTTTCCTACTTATGTGGTCCCTACGCATTAATTCGCCTCAAAATCGTCGGACTAATTGCCGCCATTATTTCGCGCCATCTTACTCTGACATTTGTCCGACGCTTTTTTGTGTCAAAAATTGATTGACTGAAAAACGTCAGACATAATTCTTTGTCCAACGGTTTTCCTACAAAAATTCTTCCTACGCTTTTTTCCATAGGAAATTGTCGTAGCAAATGTTCCTCATCCTTGTAGTGCCCGTACATGCAAGTTTTATCCTATCCTTAATAATTAATTTGGGTTCTCAATAGGCAATTAATACCTTTGGATTTTTTTTCTTTTAGTACTCAGAAAGATGACAAAAGCAGAAGAAAAGTAGTTATAGGGAGCAAAACCTTAGAAAAAAGGAAGATCAAGTCAAGATCCTATATAGCTTGCAAGAATTTGTTATTGTCACTAATTAGTTTGACTCGTACGTAACTTGATCTGATTATTGGAGTATCTGGAACAGTCACTATGTGAGACAAATGCATCCTACAAAGGCACTCGGTGCTACTTGGAGAACAAATTGTTATCCTTTAGATACGTCCTCTTGCTTCCATTGAATTTAGGCATCATTTTATTGTCTTCTTTGGTAGCCAAGTACTCAATATTGATCTTGGTAGTAACATGAAGCCATTGTGAGGATGTCATTTTTAATATTTGAATGTACTTGATCTTTGGAGATTTAGCTGCTTTGCACGAGTAAGAGATTTTATTTGCTATATGAAAATACATAACATAGAAACAAAATCACCCGTGTATTGCACGGCCAAAAACTGTTTTTCTGAACAACCACAAAATTTTATTAATAATACAAAGAATACAAATAACGACCTAACCACCCAATGACTAAACCTACACAAAAACCCCAGTCGTCCAACCACAATTTTATACTATATCATAAAAGTTCCTAACATCGGTACATCCTCATTACAAATTGCTAAAAATTGACTATGACACCACTCAAACTATGAACAACTAACTTTAGTACTCTTGTTAACAATCCAAATGAGAGACAAGTATTGAATTTTCGAGCTTGCCTCAGCAACAACAAATGGCTTATAATTAAAGACAAATTCTTCCCTTTCAAAATAACCCATGCTGAAATAAAAAAAGTGGCAGACAAAGCAAGCTTTTGACCTTTGTAATACATCCTGTAAGCTCAAGCCAGATTGCACTCAAATTTACCACCAATTACACACAAAGGACTAGATCTGTGAAGACATCTACGCTCCCAATAGCAAGTATTAGTCCCAAATGCTCACAAGTTAAAATAATTTGGGAAAAATAACTTCTAAATACTTTCCCCCAGCCCATATACCTTTCCAGAATTTAATAATTTCACCATTACCCACACTCCATCTAACTGAGCTATAGAAGGAAACACCAAGCTTCTCAATATATCTCTCTTCTTACTTGAACAATTCTTCCCCAAATAGACCGACCTAAACTAGGATTATCAACCCTTCCCCAAACCATCTAACCTGTAAATTTTCTAAATTATTTTATGTCACGGTGCCTTCTCCTCCCTGTGATATCTCCACCACCATTTCCCTATGATATCTCACGGCCAAAAACTAGTTGCTATTGTATTCTCAAATAGGTAATAGTCAAGGTTTTTAATATTGTTACTATTAGGTATAACTTACATTGTAAACCATGGATAAACCACATGATATACATCACCAACCGATTTTCAAAAATAATAATATTTTAAAATAAAAAAATACTAAATTCATTTTTTTTTCACTTTTTATATGTATTATAATTATTTTCATCATAATTTTCCTAATATAAATAAATTATGTTTAAATGGAGTTCACTTTGGTAATTATTACACATAATGCATCCAAATTGTGTAATATTTTGCTTACCAGAGAAGCTGGAGCTAGTAGCTTTAATTAAGGGTAACTAGGTGAAAGGTAAAGGCCATATGAGAAATGA
This sequence comes from Aquilaria sinensis, assembly GCA_005392925.1. NCBI lineage: Eukaryota > Viridiplantae > Streptophyta > Magnoliopsida > Malvales > Thymelaeaceae > Aquilaria > Aquilaria sinensis. Next base: position 370,128 of record SMDT01002614.1, on the reverse strand, counting down.
AAAATGAAATAAAAGATAAAAATAAAATAAAAGAATTATAACTATTTTCAAATCTCCATCATGTGAATATTTACCAATTGATTAAATTACATCATTAGTCCCCAACTTTTTTTTATTTGTCTCAAATGGATCCCTAACATAAGATTTGTCTTAATCAAGCCCCAAACTTTAAAATTTTGTCTAATTATAGGTCATTTTAAAACTTTCACTACTATATTTGAAATAATCTTGGTGTAAAAATCCAACTTTGATTCAAAAATTTTCTTTTCTCCCGCGTAAGCACTCTCAAGCCAATTAATTTAACACCTGAACTACCATATTGCCCTTTAACTTTCTTCACCATCCTTGGTTGCCACCATTTGGTTATCGAGAAGTTCACCGTGTGATGACAACAAACCGTCACCACCATTGGATTTCTCTCATCATACTCGTTTCAGAGATACCCACCAAATTTTTCTAATCCTTTGATTTTCACCATTTTTTGATAGTTTCCTTTTTTCTCACTCTACTTTTTCACTCTAAAACCTAAGCTTAGAAAAAAAAATCCAACCCTTGCTAAGGCTTCATCGGCTTCCCCGAAGCTCGAAATGGTACTCAATCAATTTGTCCAATACTTGAATATTAGAATCCTTGGCAATAGTTTTTTCAAGGGTTCCATCAATGAACGATAACCTGTTCTTTGCTCAAAGAGCATTCTGCAAGGCTCGGCTCAACGTTGGATAATTTTTTCTCTTGAGTAAACAACTCACAAGATTGATTCCAGGGCTGTCACAGGAACTCAAGAAGAACGATAAAGAGGGATAATTGAAATTGGGTTGTGAGAGCTCCAGAAAATAACTGTTTTTTTTTTACTGTCAATCTCCCATTAAGTTTGGTTTGATTTGGGATTAAGGATTCTAAACCTGCTCTGATACCATGTAAATATAGTGTTCAACTAAACTTCTTGAATTGAAACATACACACAAAGATTGTATATGTACAGTATGTTACAAAATATATATAGAACTTCTATCTATACAAGGATAATGTTACAAAGTGTTTATCTCTAATCACAAGTAAGTCGGCCTCTTATCCAACACGAAATGAATGAACACAATAAGAAGCACGTGGAGAAAACCAAAGTGCCAAGGAGAGAACAAAAGTGTCTAGGTTGGGAGAATCAAAGTATATAGTAGCTCGGCCGGTGCATCTCTCAACACTACTAAGAAAACCAAAGAGTAGTGATACTTGCAAATAAGGGTAAAGTGCGGAAATGGCATTTGAATTCTACAATCTGGTTGACAAAAAGTAATAAAATATGTTGTAGGATTAGACCCAAGGTAGAATAGTGATACAAATAATCTCCCAATTGAAAAAAAAAATGTGCATATTTGTTCTTTTATTTTGGTATAATCACCTATCCAAATAAGATAGGTACTATCCATTTTGACTCTGGTCTTCAATACAGCAGTATACCATCATATAGATAAGTGTCATGCCGTACAAATATTTTCATATTTTTTTTATTTTTACATGAAATACAATAGTATGCTATGATATTTCATGATATTTTGCATAGCAGTCACCTTTTATTTATATTTTGTCACTATACCACGCTATATTGCAAAATACTGCAAGGTACATACGGCATCCTATTTTTCACAAGACATGTGTGAGATATTGTTTTTTTCATTTTTATATGAAAATATCATACATCAATATGTAAAATAGTAAAATATAATTAATACACAAAAATATATTACTCTCATCTGCATAATTTCTTCACTCAAAATTAACATTTCATGGCATGGGATGAATACGTAGTAGTACTGGCATTGGTGACGTGCCGGGAAGTCCTCGTGTTGCATCCCCTATTTTGTTTTTCGGGCCAGTTTTGTTTCAGTTTTATCTGTTCGTCCGAGATAACCAGGGCTAAAAATTGAGTTTCAGATTTTCTACCATATTTTTTCACTACTTATCGGATTAAAATTTCCTAATTTATGGGCCCTACGGTTCGTTCGTGACGTGTAGCACTCAAAAAGGGGAATAAGACCGGTACGGATCTTCATGGAAAATAAGCCGCGTAGGTTGACGGATGCGATGATACCAGCACTAATGCACCGGATTTGCAGAACAAGTTAGGCGTGCAAAAGCGTCATACTACTGAGCTATCGGTGAACTCAATCTGGCCTCGTGTTGAATCCCCTATTTTGTTTTTCGGGTTAAAGCTTCTGCTTTATCTGTTCGTCCGAGATAACCGGGGCTAATATTGGAGTTTCAGATTTTCTACCATGTTTTTTGATTACTTATTTTAAATTTTCCTAATTTATGGGCCCTATGGAGTTTGCAGAACAAGTTAGGACAAAAGGGTCATCTTTGAGCTATCTAAAAACTCAATCTAGCATTAGAAAATATATTATTATTATTAAATTATTTTTTTGTCATGTTTGTATTTTTGGTATGTAATATTTATTTCTCTCTCTCTCTCTCTCTCTCTCTCTCTTTTATATGTATGTATGTATGTATTTATGTATGTTTATTTTTATTATTTATTTATTTATTTATTTATTTTGTGTAAAAAATATCATCTTTCATATATATATTTTTTATATTTAAGAAATTATGATGAGAAAAATTAAAATACATATAAAAAGTGTAAAACATTTTATTTAATTTATTTCATCTAAAAATAGTATTATAACATTTTTGTATGCAAATAGTAAAAGTATGTTGTGCAGTATATTATACAGTATATCTTTAAATTATGGGGTATAATATATCTAATGATAATAGTATTTAATAATTTGATTTCGACCACCACCACCACCACCCAAATAAAGCAAACAGCACAATCAATAAATTCTTATCTTGAAGTTAAAATGATTGTACAAAATATATATAGGAAAATATTGGCCTAAAGCCATTTTTATCGTTTGAACTTTGACCAGGAACTTGACTCTTAAACTTTGCATATTTGTACCTTTTACTCCTCAGCCTGTTTAAATGAATTATAAATGGCTCTTTGATATATATAAGGGCTGAAACAAAGATAAAAGGAAATATGAGGGGCTAACTATCCATTTACCTAACATAAATCCCTAGATATGTCATTTTGAACAAAATAAAATGGCTTTTTCATTTCAAGCAAGCAAGTGAGATCTTTTGAGCCTTAGCCATCATCATAAAAAATCCTTCTTTACCAATTAAACAGGTTGTTTAAGGTCTAATATAACCAAAGCAGTCTGTGAAATTAAAAAAAAAATAGCGATATATATAATATATCTAAGATTAATAAAATTCTTACAATTGCCAAATGACCCTTCATTTTCTATTCAAAACAGTAGAAATAGATCTTTATGTGGGGTAAATAGTTGGTTAACACTCATCTTTGCTTTTATTTTTGTTTCAATCCTTATATAACCACAGAGCCATTTTTCTTTTATTTAAATGGGCCGAGAGACAAAATATACCAATTTATAAAGTTTAATAGATGAATAAACATTCGTCAAAATTCATGAATAAAATGTATGAATCGACAAAGTTTAAGGACAAATCGGAGTGAAGGTGAGGGCTAGGTAGCTTAGCCTTAGATTCCGTCAGGACTCTTCTATCATCACCACTCCAGCAAAAGCAATAATTTGGGTACCAACTAAATCCTGCTTTTAATTTTCACATGGCTACCTCTACGCCAACAAGCATGGGGCCCTTCATCCTTGTTTCACCATCTGTTTACCCATTTGTGATTGTGAAATTTTTTGTGATTAAATTTTGGAAGGCTCTGTTGTTGTACTACGTACCATGCATTGTTTGCTAGTGGGGACGATGGAACACATGAATATACCACATTGGAGTTTCAGTTGATGGAAGATTTGTCAAATATTTGATGAGGCGTTTTGTAGCCAAAACCCGCGAATTTCAGCCGTCTATTTTTAATTTTTATCATATGAATATTATAATCACGTGCCTGGAGCAAATGACTGTCACACATCCATCATTATGAATATAGCATATGATTTGTCTTAATCGTTTTGGAAAAATAGTAAATTGACACTAAGAGAAAAGAGGTGCTAGTAGTTTGACTCGTACCTTCCTCATTTTCCTATACAATGTTATTCCAAATTGATTCAAGTGTCTTCCTAGCCTTAAAAAGCAAGGCATTTCCCCCTTCACTATCTAGGCCTTTAAAGACGTTTTGTGTATAAAAAAAAGTGTATTATTTATCATTTCATCTTAAGTTTATTGATAGCGTAAGAAAAATAATAAAACTAAGATAACATTTGGTTGTGGAAAATAATTTTCTTTTTTTTTTTCTTTATCATTTTTAGTTTTCATTTTCTATGCAAGTTTTCTAGGATACTTGTTGGAAAACATGTTTGCTTGTTTCAAAATACGTAAAGATGACATCATACATATACATAAACCAGAAAAGTTTAGTTCCTTTGTTGAAGGTTGAAGAAAAGTTTGTGCACTATAAATGGACATCTTCCTAAATCTATCAGCTAAAAAAGTGAAAAAGAGAAAATTAAAATGTAAGATCCCAACTTTTTCCTTTCTGCCGCCTATTCTCCTAACGTTTCTACCCCTTACATCTAAGCCACCAACTTCATCATCCGCAAAAGCGCAACACTGTAGATAATCAATGGCATTGTTTGAAGGAAAAAGAGTTGTCCGAGTGCAATCTCTACATTGACCCAATTATTCCTACCAAGCTGATTGCCGATTCCGATCACTCCTGCTTGCCGGTTTTGATGAAGCTAGTTGGGTAGATGTGACAAGTAGATTGGTTAGGCGGCAACAATAAGGGAGCGGTTCCCGTGACAAGTTTTCCAAACGCAAGGTTGATAATAGGAGTGATCGTGCGAATGGATGGATAACTCGAGAGCGAGACCACCAAACACAAAAAGATAGAAAATTGGGAAAATAATAAAAATAGTTTTTTTCAATTCTTCAAATTTGGCAAAACTATTTTCTCAGAAAATATAAAAAGAAAACTCACTACCTAAACATATTTTCTTTTCATTTTCCAATTTTCAGAAAATTTTCCAGAAAAAGTTAGAAAATTTTCTGAAACTAAACACATAAAAGTAAATACTGCAGTATACCACTTACACAGTACAAATGTGTTCATACTTTGTCATTTTATCATGTTGTATATCTCGGTATACTGTGGTATTTCACATACTGCACTTTTGTGTATATTTTATCCAAAAACTGTGATATACCGTAAATACCGTAAGATACATACCGTGATATTTTATTTTTAATAAATGTATGTGAGATATTTTTGTTGTTATTTTACATCAAAAAATCATAAATATATAAAACATTAAAATATACTTAATACACATATCATAAAATAAATATTTTATTATTATTTTGGTTACTTTTCTTAGTTAACATAAAAATTTAATGGTTACTTTGAGCCACCTAGGAACTCAATATGATATTAAAAAATATATTGTTATTATTAAAGTATTTTTTTTTCTCTTATATCAATAAATTAGTTTCTTTCTGATTATTATTTATTTTGCTTTATATATATTTTTTTTTATGTTTTTTATTAAAAATATATATATTCTATCTTATATATTTTATTTATATTTGAAAAATTATGATGAGAAAAATTAAAATATATATAAAATGTGTAAAAAAAATTATTAAATTTAAGTCATCTTAAAATAATATTCTAACATTTATCTTTTTTATAAAAATAAAAACAGTATGCGATATGATATACCATACAGTATACTTTAAATTAGTCAACCTTGTCAAGCCAAAAACATTTTCAAGACAAATATTTCAAGATGAAACCGTTACAAAATACACTGCCAGCCCATCCTCAGTTGAATTTAGTTTTCCGCCGGTGAGTAAAATCAAAGCATATATTCTTCCAGAATGCAGATACCGGTGACAAGGCACAACTGATGAAATTAACAACCACCAGCCAATAGGAAATCCTAATTCTTGTGTTCCCTATTTATTGGTGATTCATAATATGATCTTGTTGATTTGATCTTAATTAATATTGGTGGTTAGATATATGCCTCAACTTGATCATTCCAGCAGATGGAGAATATATCCCACAAAGGTAGTTGTTAACTAGATGCCAATAATTAGTTAGCAGAAACATATGATTAGTCATAATTCCTCTCATTATTGATTAGTAGTAGTACTTCTCAAGTCAGCGGAAAGACTTTCACAATCGGGCAAAAATTCACCGGAGGTCCCCTGTCTTATCTATTTGTCCTATCAAGGTTCCTTACCTATATCTTGTTCTATTAAACGTCCTACTTTCAATGTCATGTTCAAATTCTGCTAATTAAGCTTCCTAAAATCTTAATTATTTTCTTTATTTTTTTAATTTATACAATTCCCGGGCTAAAAGTTTCACGTTATCTCGATGCTTGTAGGTTTTCTTTTGGTTGTTTAATGAAGGCAAGGGCTCCAAATTCATCCTCAAACTTGTTTATTTTTGCCTAACTCTCCCCTGAAGTTACTTTTCTTCTTGACAGCCTCTCGGAGTTTTCAAATTTTGCCAAAGTGACCCTTCAATTACTCAATTTAAAATTAACTCATGCTCTAAATCAGAACACAGAATTATGGCATAGTAATCCACAGTATGACGAAGAAGATCTTTGGGCTTCAATAATTAGAACATGCCAACTCAATTTCTTGAAGCAAGGATGGATGGTTCAGAGTCTTCAGACAATGGATGTCATGTAAGATTCTATCCATAAAGCGAACATTATCAATGCAAGAAAATAGGTTTCTTAGGAAAGACTTAAAGCAAAAGTTTGAGTAAACGCTGGCCAACGACAATCTCAAAGGCCTCTTTTAAGCTTCTCAAAGACATAAAGCCCTGAGATTGGCCTCCCTTTTTGCCACCGAGTGGTGGTGGAACCGTGGATGCCGGAACTCATACTTCACCCCGTGGTAACTGAAAAGATTCAAGCACAAGCAATATAAGTAAGGATCTCGATGGATCGGATGAGGGTATTCTCATATCAAACTCGCCACATTAGATGCCCTACTCGATGCTACTTATCACCCGTCAAGTGAATAATTTTTACATCTATGTCCTACCCATTTTTAAGTAAGTTGGATCATGTAAAACTCATCCGCTCATCATGTTTTGACAACTACAATAGATTGTAACAATACAAATTACAAGAGCTTAATTTCCTTATTATAACTAGATAATTGAATTTGAATTTTTTATTATAAATAAATGTTAGCCATCAAGAAATTGTAGCAATAGAAATTATAATACAGAATGTGGTGCTTTTGCCACGTTCTAATTCACCAACGTCCTCGACTCTCTAGTTGTCCAAAAAATCAAAGTATGTCATGATTTCTCATTTGGGGGAAAGAAATTAAGAAACAATATTCAAGCTGCTATCTTGGTTCCTACACATATAAATAATCAAAGCTAGAAATATGAGAGCACATACCAATAGATAATTGCATAGAGAACACATGATTTAGACTAGAAAAATAGTAAGAAAGTTTGACCAAGTTGATCCTATATTTGGCATCAAACAGATACTTTTCCCATTACCAACCACATATGTAATACACACACACACACGCACACGTGTGTGTGTTTGTGTGTGTGTGTGGATCGGATGCAAGGTGGGGGAACCCTTAACCCATGTCCTCCCAAATGCAATGGATGAAAGAAAAAAAAAAAGCCCCACATCAGACCAAAACCTATTCAATTACAAAAATAATTATTATTATTATTATAAAATAAAAGAGACCTGACTAATTTGATCAAGTGCAACTGAATCTCAGTTACACTAGATGTTCGTTGACATTCATATATACAAGATGGATGTTTTACCAACGCAAAATTTTTTATAATAAATGTGGCATTTTTTTCTTTTTTGTAATCAAAATAAATAACATAGATACAAGGGAAGAGAAAAGATAGACCAGAAGACTAAGTGACAAAATCTCCAATAGGAGATTTAAGTCAAACTAGGAACTTTCAAAGTTTTAAAAAACTTGCTACTGTCAGCAAATCATTTGATTAGTATGAAACCATACTTGATTTTTACTAACCATCAATTTTGGGTCAAGAGAGGCATCCACTAGACACCACCAATATCTTTTTGTAAATAACATGTCACCTTCATTGCAAACTCGTTTGCTTCCAATGTAGTATTACTCATACGCCAATATAGACTTGACTACTTAGGCTTAGGGTCCAAGCCCAAAGCGCTGAATCCACTTAAGCCCCAGGTCCAATACGACATTACTATAGCCTAACAAGAGCCCAATCGGCCTAGTAGAAGATGCATGAGTGGTAGTGTCCAGCGAATTGCGCCCAATTCTACATATGTCCTTCATCCAACACCAGCAGCAACGTTAAGGCAATCTTTTAAGGCCATGCTTTCACTAAAATTATATATCACTGTTTCATACATAACTCCAACCTTTCGGAGCCCGCATTCTCTCTGCCTATTCTAGGGACAACTTCGAGGTTTGTACATCATTAAAATGGGCATACCGATCCAAACCATATATGGTTGTTCCTTAATATTGGGCTAAAATATTATGCTGTCCAAAGCGTAGCTTGAAATTAGGCCTTATACTATTTGGCCCACTTGTGTTCAGTGAGTTAAGATTTTTGAAATAATGAGTTTTTCTTTTCATTTACCCAAACACATGAACGAAACCAACTACATACCAGGTATGATTGGCGTTTTACGTGGCAAGCAAGTAAAGATTACTTGGGCATAAAATTAAAAGTTGAAAGTGTGTTTAGAGTAAAAATGACATACTCCCTTTGTCCCACTTTGGATTATGCATTTTTTTAGTATAAAAATTATAATGTGTGTAATTTATATTTTTTTTCATTTTTACATCTGAAGATAAAATAAAAAAATAGTTTTTTTGTGTTTTATACAAAAAGAGTTTAAATGGAAGCAGCTAGTCTTTTTTGTGACAACTCAAAAATAGATACTTGTTATTTTTTTTAGGACAAAGAGAGTATATTTAAAAATGGGATATTAGTCTTTCTTGTGTAAAGTTTCTTCTGTTTGGTTGATAAAATCAACCTGTGTAAATTTTTTTTTGTTTTATACAGAAAGAGTTTAAATGAGGCATATCTTACTTTTTGTTTTTGGTGTTGATAGCTGTCCCCTTGAGCAAAACTATCTATGGGAGTGGCTTCTTTTGTTACAAGGGAGTCAGTGGAAAACGTTGTGAAGCGTTTGGCCATTTCAAAGTTGTTAATGACTGTGAGGAATATGATGAAGTTGTGGCGTTGAATTAATGATTTCTACTGGGAGGAGCCAACTACAAGGAAATAAAATTCTTAATACCTTAATATCAATTCGTCCAAAAAAACACACATAGGATCTAATAACTCTCTCAAATTTTGGGCAGTTCAAAAAACTCCACATTAAATCACGCTATGACGAAGAAACAATGGGGAAAAAAATAGACAGAGGAGCCAATCCAACAATATTACCGCCGTCGAGCACAAAAAGCAAAGAGAAGACCACAAACAATTTCTAAAAATAGCAATTTATCAGAGGGATGTTCTGGCAAATTCTCAATGAGCAATAACGTCAATACAGAAATGCAAACAATTTAAGGACACTTTAAGAATGATACACAAAGGCACTTGTCCACCACCCATTAAAAGTCTGGGTGAAACTTCTCAAAGAAGAATGACCCTTCTACAACCAACATGAAACCAAGAGGACTAAAATCATCATTAGTTACCCCTTCCCTCTCTCTCTCTCTCTCTCTCCTCTTTTAATGTATAATATAGGTAGGTATTGGAAGTGGAAAAGACATTCTAACTTAGTTGAGCTAGGAAAAGTATTTTCATTTTGACATTTCTATATTTCTTTAAATTCATCTCCCCGACCCAGACCAGGAGCAATCGAACCACCGCTTCATTTGGACTAACTACAAAAACAGATACTAGCTATTAACCCAATCGATTAAAGAACCACGTCCACTTATGGCCAAGAAATTATTTTCCTTACCGGACAACTTTAAACTTTGCCGAACCAAATGAGAGGGACTTAAATGGTTGGAATTTTCGAGAATTTGTGTAGTTTTGATGCCTTCGTGCTCTATATACCCCTCCTTGTTATCTGTGTTACCGTGTGGACCTACGCCTATTTAGGCAATGTTTGCTACACAATTGTTGATTTTAGTAGTTATAGTGCACATAAATGTAGAAGGGGTGCCTTTCGGGAACAATATTAAGATCTTGGAGGACTATATACGCTTATAGTATTACACCTATGGTTCATTCGGCTACCTTCCGACCCCAGTACCCATCCAACAAAAATGATAGAATCATTATAGGCTATGTATTTAATTTTTTTTAACTGACAAATTAATTCAAACTATTGTACCTTTCATTCCTCTTAGTCATCTCTATTAGCATTAATTTCTCTTCATTCTTCCTAATCACTTCTTATTATTATTGATTAGATATTTCATTTATAGTGTTTTAGAGTTTTGTACATAAGTATCAATGATAATATACTTTAATGGTTGTGTAATAATTTTTTCAGTATGTGTCTTATTTTATATTTATCTAACTTTCATCTTTTGTGCACATGAGTCATAACATTTTATATAAAAGAAAAACCGTAGCAATATTCTTGAGGATATTTACTTTTACCAAATTGGTAATTTTTCAAACTTATATCCCCAAATGAATTAGGTAAAGTAATTTGTTAATTTTAATTTCTTATCTTGCTAATAATAGTATTACAATATAAAGCCTTAATTTCTTTCCCTTTTCCAAATTTACCTCTTATTGACCTATGTTAACAAACTTGAAAGAAATATAGATGGATCCAAATGTTAACAAATAATGAAATCATTATAGGCCATGCATTTAATTTTTATAACCGATAAATTAACTCATACTAATGTAACTTATGAATAAACCGTAACCTACATTAATGTAATTTATTATATTTAACCATTTTACTACTATATATCAATTAAAAATGACATATCCTACAAATCAAATTCATACCAGTTGTAACCTATAAGTTTAATTGGAATTCCAAATTATTTAACTACTTCCCTTTCCCAATTAAATTTCATTAAATTTCCTCTTGTAGCCATATTATTACTCAAGCTTCTATATATATATGTGCGTTTTGCTTGGCTAATTCTTATTCAAGTCATACATAGACAACCAACCTTATTGACCCACTACCCCAGTGGCTCTCCATGGTCCATAAGCCAGCTTAGTAATACAAACATGTCCACCACCCTAGTAGCTGAAATGCTACACCATCTTAACGTTGTTCAGACACCAATGTCACAAACCACAATTTATAAGTCAAGCAAAAGGACAAGACAATATCTACACCGGTTTTTCTCTCTTTAGATGACAAACTACAATGAATTTGAGTGTAAAATAGTGAAGCAGTTGATGGTAGTCAATGATATTCTAGAGCTCCATGGTCAATGAATCAAAACACGACTTATCTGATCCTATGAACAAGAGAAGAAGATACTTGTGATCTATTTTCATTCACAACCTCATTTTAGTCCTCTATTTTTTGTTATTATTGTTTTAGGCCACCGTCATTTTTTTTCTTTTTATTTAAAATCTTTCTCTATATTTATTTTATTGTTCTTTATTATCAAGTGAAATTAAACATATTAACTAATCCAAATAGACATTTTTTTACTAAATTAATAAGTAATAAAATAAAAAGGAACAAAAAATAAGGTAAAAGAATATGTATTTAAATGTAGGTGAATATAAAACTTAAAGAAGACCAAAAAGAACAATGAGTAGTATAGAATTAAAAAAAAAGGAACACTAAACAGCTCAAATAAACCCAAAAAAAAAAGAACAAAAAGAATATCATCCTATATGTTTATTTATTTATTGGTGATATTTTATTTATTTGCATAAAATTGGCCAGTTAATTTAATGTAAGTAAATGCATTATGTTATTCCTCATTATCACTTTAATAATTTTATTTGAAAAATAATTTATTTTAGATAAATTTTTCATGCTTTTTCCAATCACAAATATTAAAAAAAATAAATTATTTTTTTTAAAAAAATTTACTTTTAAGCATCTTTCAATTTAAGTTTCATAAGTTTTATAAAATGGGTATATCAAAGTATGCACTTGTTTATTTAAAAATAATCTACAAAAAATCTAGCCTTAATAACATTATTTTATAGTAATATTTTCTTTTTCTAATAGTCCCAACGTCAATCTTACTTTTTCTGAAATAAAAATATTTATCATAATTTATCCATGTTTTATGTTACATTAATTTTTGTTTTTTTTTTTTTTTGTTGCCAAAACTCTTTTGTTTTGTTAAATGCATACTTATATGTTAGGTTGTATTTTATTTCAAATTTGATAGAGTTTTTTCATAAGTCTATAGATGTGGATGATAAAACTATTATTATTATTATTATTATTATTATTATTATTATTATTATTATTATTATTATTATTTACATAAAAGCTTTGCTTGATATAGTATCATAAAAACTTTTTAAAAATGATAATAAGCTGATGTTAAACATAATGTAACTATACAAATTAGTGATATATTTGAACCTATGAAAGTATTTATATTTTATGTATTTTAGTAAAAAATTTCAACACACACATATGATGGCATGGCACTTATAGAAATTGTTTAATTGAAAACTTATAAAGATTGAAGATCAAAGACCAAAATAATTAGATAATTTGGTTAAGGATGAAGAAATACTTAAGCAATTATATATGAGGTTAACTTTAATTGAAAAAATTATTTACATGCAATTATACTTAAGGAGATTCAAATATTTTAAGTACTAGATATTTTTAAAGCTATAAAAAAAATTATAACAACAAGCTCCGTAACATGAACTATCCGTATAAGTTAAGTTTATAATTTTTCCTAGAGTTAATTAATCACACTTTTGCCCTTAATGTTTAGTTTTAATTACTTTCTACCTAATTTTAAGGACATATTATTACCTAAATTTATTTTAAATATAAATTTCTTAAAATAGATACATTCTTCTATAAGTAAAATATATAAATTAATTAACATGTGAATCACACGGGGCAAAAAAACTAATTAGTACTACTAGAGCAAAATTAGGTCCCTTGAATACCAACAGCTTTTAATTTCATCTTTGAATCATATTGATAAATTAATAATTGACAACAACGATTTCCAAGGTTTAGCTCTCAATTTTTTTTAAGCCTTTATGCCATGTTGAAAAATATAATTGAAACAAAAACTATCAGTGGGAGCGGTTAGATCAAATCTTTGCATTTTGAACACAAATTAAATAACTAGGAATCTGTGATGAAAGACAATGTCAGAGCTCTAGAGTTTGTCTCTTGGGAAAACCTTTCGACAACCAAATTAACTCCTCTATGAGAGTAGAAGTAGCTAAGATTTAAAGTAGAGGGTTGTGCGTACCTGACATTTGAAGCAGATAGAGGGATGCTCAAGACACTTAGAGATAAATGAACTTAAAATAGAAAACAAGGTCAAGGGCCCTCCTTTGATGATTAAGTTAGTAGTGGCTTGAGAAATGAGAAAACGTAGTGAAAAGGTATAGAATAGAAGCTCATTTTGTTAGGTGATCATGGGGGAAGCTCCCCTTATTAGTTGATCTTCTTTGTGATTCGGGGGGATCCCCTTCTAGCATGTTCTCAGCTTTTAATTGTCAACCTGTTACTCAAAAACCCAATGGCCTCCTCATTCAAGGCTTGCATATTTGTCTTTAATGGGCCTTTTTCAACTGGTGGGTCAAAACCCAATATGGTATTAATAGATCCCTTCTACAATGAAAAAAATAAAGGGAATAAGTTCCCTGTATTTTCAAAAGATGGGGATAAAAGGACGATTTTAGCAAGATTTACACGTGTCAAGTTAAGAATGGTCCAGGGCACAATTTCTTGACAGAGGCTATGAATTAAAAACTCAAAATGACCTCAGGCTTCATTTTCCTGACTTAGTTATCTTTTTCCCTTCAGTTAAGATCTTTTATGCATCCCTTGCCTATCCCAAAATCATGAAACAAAGTGCCCTAGTGCTATCAATCATCCTACTAGTGTGTGGATGTTTTGTCTTTGCACTTTGGCATGTTCAAAACAATATCAAGTTTTTCAAAGTTAGCATCAATTACCCTTTCAGAGACCATGAATCTCAGGAATTTCCCATTGCTAATCCTCAAAAGACACTTCTTAGGGTTAAGCTATACGTTAAATTGGCACATCTGCTGAAAGTATGGAAAAAAGTTTAGGTCATCGAGTCAAATTTTGGCGTCAACTCAAAATTCTTTGGCTCATTTAGGGTTGCCATTTTATGGACCAAACATGAACCAAATTAGGTATACTCAAACTAAACATAACCTGAAAAAAATGGGTTAAAGTTAGCTCAGCCCAATACCCACGGCGACTGCCATGTCTTTTTTTCCATTCATTCTCCTCCATCGGCAACAACACAATACTCTTTCGCCTTCCCCCATCTCTCTCTCTAGTGTCACTATTTTATGTATCTATCTTTTTCTTATCTTCTGATCTCAATTTCTTTGCCTTATCCTTTGATCAATAATTTTTGCTTAGGCTTAGTTTCATCTCCCAAAAACCCCTCATTTTTTTTCTAATAATTTTTTCCAAGCTAATTAAAGATAGAAATTTTTACCATTTCTAATTCTGATAAAGTTACTATAAAGACATGTATGGATTTTAGTGACCTTAAAGACCTAGAAGAAAGAATGGAGATGGCAATTCCATAGGGTGGCTACGACTTACTCACTAGCTCTAAGCAAAGAATCGTCTAAACAACAGTGAAGAGGGCTTAACGGGACCAAAGAAGCTGCGTGTGGCCTATAACAAATATAAAAAATGTCTAAAGAACTACATGCTGAGTTTGGGTAGGCACACTGTGGATAACTGCATGGAATTCATGGCGATGGGGGAAGGGGAAGGGGGAAGGGATGCTTGCCACCTTGAAATGTGCCACCTATAACTTTCACCACAACTTCCACCACGAGGAAATGAATGGTATTGAATGTGGTAGTAGGTGGAGATTTACCACCACTCCTAAAACCTCTAACACCACCAAGCAGTACAACAATAGCATCCTTAGAACCATTTCTCAGGTACTACCGGGGGTCACCATATTTACGGTTGAGGACAAAACAGAAGCATTGATGACGAGCAATAAAGGTTTCAGGCGACGAGGGAATTGGGTTAGGCATGAAGTAGAACGACTAACAGCAAAGGGGGTTAGGGAGTTAAAACCCAATTAGGGTTAGGAAATTAAGTTAAGTTGAGATTAGTTTATGGCTAGGGAATTAGTTTATGGGTTAGGTTGAGATAGGTTAGGGTAGGGATTGAAGGAGATGATGGCCTGGGCCTGGGAATTGGGTAGTGATTTTAGGTTATTCGGGGTTGATTTTTTTCTTCTTTAAATCAAATTAGGTTTGGGTCAACCGAATTACATTTTCCCACCTTCTGACCCGATATTTCTAGTCAGGTTTTAGTTTAGTATTTTTCATCCTTACTTAAAAGCTTTCCATAAGGTCGTTAATATGGTTGTCAAAGGCCCTACTCTTTATGATCGTTTCATCCATATAGGCCTCTATGTTACAGCTTAATCAGTTCATGATAACTTTGTTCATCAACCTCTGGTAGGTTACACCGACATTCTTCAACCCAAAGGGCATAAGCTGATAATAGTACACCATCTCCCCCTTAGTGAATGTCATTTTCTCCTCATCAGTATGGCTTAAACAGATTTGGTGGTATCTGCTAAAGACATTTATAAAGGTGAGTACCTTGAACTTTGTAGTGGCATTAATGAGTTGATCTATCAATGGCATAAAGTAAGAGTAATTTGGGTAAGCACCGTTCAAGCTTTTGTAGTCAACACACATCCTCTAATCTTTGGTTTCTTTCTTAGTTAGCAATTTGTCTGCAAGCCATTTAGGGTATCATACTTCTTAGATAATCTTTACTCCAAAAGTCTTTTCACCTCACGTCTAGCAAATTCACTTCTTTCTAGTGCCATGTTTCTCATCTTCTAATGATTAGCGAAGCTGAGGGATCAACCTATAACTTATTGGTAATGAGCTCTATGTCCATACCTAATATGTCACATGGAGACCATATAAAAAAAATTAGAGTTAGCCCGTAAAAATTCAACTAGTGAATTTATCAATCGAGAGAATTTTTCCAACCTTTACTGTTCAATCGAGAGCTAGCTTCACTTCCACTGACTCTTTATTAATGGATAGACTGGCTTCTTTACTCCTTTTGGGATCACTTGCATTAGCTGATTTTTATATGAAAAGGGGTCTCTGAGACTAGCCAATAGTTTTGTTAACTTGTTACCTGGTTAATAAAGATATTGGCATCCCTAATAATGGTATTGAAAACCATAGTTAGCCATTTGAAATCTAGCCGAAAGTGAAATCATCCCTGTGTGGACCTTCACAGCTAGATGTTGTAGGATGAAGGAACACCGAGAACTAAGAACTCCACCTCTCGAGAATCACAGGTAGAACTTCTTTAATGGGACCTCCCCATTAGCATCAGTGGCAGCTTAATGATTCTCAAGTTTAGGAAATTATCCTTCCTGCTAAAAATTGGCCTTAAGAAAGGGCAACGTAAACCTTTTACCTCTAATCATATCCATAAAGAATTGAGGTAACACATTTGAATTAGCCTCCATGTCCAAATACATTATCTCTACATAAAAACTGTTAATTTTGGTCTTCATCATAATTGGGTCCACTTAGGGAGAGATGATTTTAGAGCTATCTGCCTTAATCAGAACATTCCTGAGGTCTGCAAACTCCAACTATGCTATCTATTGTGGCTACCTCTTTTGGGATGAAAAGTTTCAATTATAATGTATTGCAAAAATTATTGAGAGATCATGAACATAAGAATGAAAATCCTGAGGCATTTAGACATTGTCCTTATGTATTATATTTCGTGACTCTTCGGTAGTCTAAGAAGGCAAGTCTGTGAAAATACCTAATGATATAATGTGTTATTTTGGAATGCTTTCACTTACAATCGGGTACTCAGGAATCAACAGAAATGAATGAACTAACAATTACAGATAGCAAAAGTGGATTTAGAAAGAAAAAAAAAACTTGAAGTCTTGGATGAACAACAAGTGGAGAGAAGAAGGATGTTGTTTATAGGCAACAAGGAGGGCTAATTGTAATATTAGAAAGGTTAAGGAAAGATATGATAAAATATTTATTAAGTTTTCATAATGTTAGGGTTCATTGAAATTAGAATGTGAAGAATGGGTTTTTCAGGTAAGAGGAAAAAAAAAAGTTGAAACCTAAATTAAACCAAGTTTCACTATACTTTGCTCACAAAGTAGGCCAATCATGCTCATTCAACTATTTTGACACATTGATGATGCAATTGTAAGCCTACTATTTATTTTTTTCTTTACATATCCTATTTGAGCATGGTGACTTATAAAAAATATAAAACTCCTTTGTCCAAATCATATGGGATAAGAGAGTTTGACTTTTGTAATATACTACGTACACGGCACAATCAACATAGGGATTTGCAAGCTTTTTGAGTCATGAAATTGTAGAAAATCTTATGGCCGTGCTATAGGATTAAAAGAAGGTTGAGAAAATCAGAGTTTTGGTTCAGTTCGAAGGCAATGAAGAGGGCATAATTTAAAGCATTGATATTCTTTTACAAGAGTGGGTCTGAAGGTCAACATTTCTTCTGTTCTAAATAGTTGGCCTAGGAGTTACAAGCGTTTGATAGAAATGCAAGCCTAATTGATGTTGGTACAATGTTGCAAGTGTCATGTTTGGTGGTCGTATGTGCCCCATGTTGAAGAGGTATCATGGGGGTTGGTTATATTAAGATTAATTTCTCTTTATTGCATCTATTTGTCCTTGAAGTCGACAGTGTAACAAATGACACTTTCTACAAAAGGAGAAGTATTACCTTCATAACTTAGCAAGTTTTATGATTAACTTGGCAAAACTCGAAAGTTTCAAGTATAACTTGAAAAAACTTTAGAAGTTTTAGGAGTAACTTGAAACAAAAAGTTTTAAAAGTTTTAGAACCAAAAGAGTTAGCCAAGACTATCAAACATAAAGTCTCATGTAGCCATTTCCGCCCTATAGGTGAATTGAGGTTTAAAATAAGATTGACATGATTTACATTTTTAAAGAATTAGAATTATTATGATAAATTAATAAGTGTTAGGACTAACTTAACAAAACGCTAAACATTTTAAGACTGAAAATGTCCTTCTTTCCTCTTAAACAAACATCCATGAAATCAAATTCTATGCAGGGTATTCATTTTTTATGTGCCTTAGTTGGACAGTAGAGTATTGAAGATGGTACTTGAGTCTAGTTGGAACAGGCCTTTCCATATCACTGGGAATATATACTAGTATGAAATAATACAATGAATTCTTTTTCTTTTTAGGCAATGGAAACATGGTTGTATTTACATCTTTTTTCTTTTCTTTTTTTATTTTGGCAAGCGGTTGTATTTACATCTTGACATATATACCACAAAATTCTAAAGGAGGATTTTCACAAAATAGAATCAAAGGAACATTATAATGGTCATGAATCATGAAGCGAGGTACTATTTGTGAAGCAACATTTCCTTGTTTTACCCATTTCTCAAATTCTTTATTTCATTCACTATTTATGGTAATTAATCTACAATTTTTTTATCTTCATTACTTTAGTATATAAATGAAAAACTTTATATATGAATGATAAATGATAACTTATAACTTCTAAATATATATTTTTTAAAAATTTTCCTAGAAAATAATAAAATAAATAACTTCAAGTCAAATTTAACTGAAAAAAGTGAAGTGTATAAAAAAAATATAGGAGGGATGGACTATGATATATCCAATGTACATAAATTTTTTTCCCAACGAAAACAAACTAATTTCTCAATTTTACCATCTTATTTTTTTTTCCTAGTAAGTCACAATTTAACCATAAATTGATATGGGTGAAATTCATGGATGCCTAAAAAAGTAAAATTAAAGCCGTCCACTTTCCAATCAAGACACGCCTTATTACGATTTTAAAGCGTTGTCACAGTGCACACATACAATACAACTACCTAACAACTGCTATTGCCCCCGAGGCCTTCAACCATTAATCAAATTTGATCATGAAAAACACATCAATATCCTCCTTCATGAACCAACACACACACATACACACACACACATATAAACTTGTTCCTCGCTGGTTGCTTCTCCACTTTAAAGATACATCCTGCAATTTTACCAATTTAGTTGAATCGGGAAAAAAAACAAGGGGAGTTCAAAACAATTATACACAAAATTAATCAAGTTTCTAATTCCCTGACGATATATTCCTAAAATTTCACAGTATCAATATATGTTTCATTTCTTTGACATAAATGAGTTGAGTTGATTGATGCTTGTCAGAGCAAAGCCAACTTGGTATTTAATACATTGATAACGAAATCAGTGTTTAAATAATTGGAGCTAGTAGTTGGGAAAAAAAATCGACACTTTTAAGTTATGAAATCACATGTTAAATTTAGTGGTGGATGAAGGGTTTCTTTTTTAAAGGGTTTACAAGTATCAATAGTTTTATGCGATATCTTGGAGAATATTCAGCTTACAGCTTACCATAAAGTTAGTGTGCATTATTTTTTTTTCTTTTTCGGATAAAAAAATGTTTCAAACCAAGCAAAGGTGAATCAAATGAAATCTTACAAACCAATAACGAAATAAAACTCTAAGAAACAATAAAATATAAACTTGACCACTAAAAAGGTTATCCATTCATGCGATACTGAATGAAATGGAAAGAATTAGATCGAGTCAAATCATCTATGCAGATCAGAATAAATCTTAGATAGATAACTCATAAATAATTAAAATAAAGTCCAGAAAGAGAACAACCAAATAGTCAAAAATAAATAATAGATAATCCGAACAAATAAAAAGCGGATCAACCCCTAAATAGTATATCAATAAACATAAAGTCTAATATAATGAAAATATTAAAAAAAATTCAGACATTATCACTCGATTCATTACTCGAGAATGCCTCATCATCAATACAAGTCATTTTTTACCCTCAAGCCTTCACCTGATCCACTAACACTGAAAATGGGTCACCTAGGTATTGAAAGGATCAAATGATGCTCCTACTAATGGTGATAAATGACTTTTGTGAAGAAGGATGAGAAAAAAAAATAGTGAAAAAAGAGATGATAGTAGTTGATTGTGTGGAATTTAAAGATAGTAAATCAACTAACTAGACTTGGATTGAAATCCAAACCTGATCGAATGCACGAAGAAGAAAAGAGGAAGGTGAAACAAAAAAAACATGTGAAGAGCAGCAGGTAGGGTTTCTTGCACAAGTAGATAAAAGTATAATTAGTATAAATTATCTTACGAAAATGGGCCTCTTAGCTAATAAAAAACAACAAAAAAAAATCAGACTTCAAAACAATTATATACAAAATCATATATTCTTAAGTTTTGACAGTATATAACAACAAAAATTAGAAGGTAACAGATGATAGCCATCTGTGATGGCTTTGTCCATACATGACTGTGACAACCATAGTAACGGACCGAAGAAAGCCATCATAAATGGCTATCATCTATAACCTGATTAGAGTCCTATATATACATACATATATACATACATACATTAATACATACATATGTCTATATGTACAGTGGCGGAGCCAGGTTTTTAAGCTTGAGGGGGCTAGGCAGATGTAAAACTAACAATGGCCAAAACCTAGGAGAAAAAAATTATTTAAGTAATTATTTATAAAATTAAATTTTATAAAAAATTATTTAAATAACTATTTAAAATGTTTACTTTTTGTTGTAAATTCATCTATAAGTTTTCAACTGTTGTATATTTGTCTCAATTTTGTCACTAACAACGTTAACTGTTGGTTAAATAGCGAATTTGCAATGCCACACAATGATTTTGGATGAATATGCAATAATTGAGAGGTTGAGGGCACAACTTACAATGAAAAGTAAATATTTATAACTGCTGGCGTAATTTAGCTTTTTAATATTCTTCACCAGTTCGGGGGGTAAATATCACACTTGGCCCTTAACTCCTCACAAAATAACCAAATTAGTATATAATATTTATAGACTTCCAAAATTCTAGAGGGAGGGGAGGGCATTAACACCCTTCCAGCTATACGTGGCTCCGCCACTGTATATGTATGCAGATGTATGTGTGTATGTCTGTACGCACATATCTCGTTGTCGTTGCCTACCTCCATTCTTCTTTGATTTTGATATGTTGTTATCATCATCTTCTATTTGCCTCCGCATCACACCGTTTGCCTCCAGATCATGTCAATCTTCTCTCACCCTCCAATCTCATCATTGACGCCTAACCTCCATTCTTTTCTGACTTTGATTTTTCATGAACATCATCTTATTGTTTTGTTATCACCAATATATTGTTTCATCATCATCATTGCCACCATCTCGTCTTCTTTGTTTGCCTAGACATTTTTTTATGATGACAAGGGATAAATTTAGAAAATCATCACCATGCGTAATAAGACACACACACACACACACACACACACATGTATGTATGCATGTATATATGTATGTATGAATCTTTGACATAATGAGTTGATTGATACTTGTTTGAGCAAAACTTGTTTTGTATTTAAAACATTGATATCTGATACCAAATAAACCTGACCTAATATAAGCCAACGAACCAGACCTCGACATAAAATCGGCCTATACCAAGTCCATTATAAAAGGAAATCTCTTAATAAATAACAAGAAGCTAACGGCAGGATTCAAATAATCATGGGGAATCCTCACATCGATGGCACACTTACAGGGATACAACAAAAGGATGCATCATGTATAAAAGGAGACCTCCATAACTTACAAAGGTACGTGACTCTCTCTGTTAAAACCATCTTAATGAAACTAGGAAGGTACTGACTTGATCGTTAAAGGTTTTCACTTGGAAACACTCTCTGAGGCCCTAACCATTGTTTTTATCTACAAGCTTTTACTTCAGTCTAGTCAAATCTGCTAGATGCCAGACGCCTGGTTCGACCATCTTTAATCATCATTTTACTATCACCTTGGCACTGTTTATAGGAAAGATGGTCAACTACAGGCAATCCAGGATTGTCCAGGATCCTTCCTTCGACAATGGCATTATAAAACGACAAGGAAAATGCCATAGGGCTTGTTTAGAGAAACAACAACCTAGATGCAGGATGTCGAGCAAAAAGGGCTGACCCATTATTACTTTTTCAAGGGGAACTCGCTACTGCCTTGAGATGAACAATTGTTACCTCCTTAAGGTAAGTCCTCATTGCCTTCTTGAGACTTCATTAAGGGCAAGGCACCCACCGTACTTAATAACAAGCAATTTTGAGCCCTACGGGATGACCTGTTTGAGAGGCTCTAGGCTACAATCTAACAAGAAGTAAAGCATGCAATCCCTTAGAAGGACGCGACAGTAAGCAATCCACCAAGATAGAAAGGGAATGTCCCAATTCAAAACCCACCATAAGGGTCACACACTCGATCTGTGATTATTGAAGCCAACAATGTTAATACGATTCTTTAAAGACTAGATTAAATAAAGGAGCATGTATGGGTGACAGCTTTCACTTCATAATGACCTTTCCTTGTAGGCCTGGACATCAGTTATATTTGAATCCAACCAATCTTTAATGAGATCATGAATACGCCGATACCTGAAAAATTTAGAATGCCAAGGATTAATATTTATGATGCGCTTACAGACCCTATAAACCATCTTCAAAGGTAAGTTACCTCTATGAGATTAGAAAAGGCTACTGATACAGTTATTGTATGGCATTCAATTCAATTGTAACTGGGGCTACCAACTGCTAGTTTAAGACCAATCATAGGTGATAGTTCTATTCCTTCTAAGAGCTTTCCCAAACCTTCATTAGGTATTTTTTAGGAAGTTGCCTTACCCCTAAGACAATGGCTTACCTTTTAAAGATCAGATATACCGAAGATAAGTCACCAAGGGACTATATTAGAAGATTCAATACAGAAGCCATGTTGGTTCGAGATTTCTCCCTAGAAGTACACCTTTTGGCTATCACACAAGGGTTGTTATGAGATCTGAGGTTTGCTTAGGATTTGCATGAGAATCTTGTATATAGGATTGGGGAATTCCTGGATAGAACCACCAATTACAT
This sequence comes from Aquilaria sinensis, assembly GCA_005392925.1. Taxonomy (NCBI): domain Eukaryota; kingdom Viridiplantae; phylum Streptophyta; class Magnoliopsida; order Malvales; family Thymelaeaceae; genus Aquilaria; species Aquilaria sinensis. The sequence continues at coordinate 346,909 of SMDT01002614.1, read as the reverse complement.
GCATGTGGAAGAGTTGAAAAATAAGAACTATAGAAAGACGGCCAACATAAAGAGTAATCGAAGGCTTAAAGACAGGGGTTGCTCATAAAAAAATAGGCCTCAGTGGACAGAGGCTACATATAAACCACTATGAGAACCTAGTGCTAACATACTATATGACTTAGAATAAAGGCAGATGGTAAAGTAGTTATCCCACTATCTTCAAGGGCAATGAGGAACTAGAAGAATACAATCGTTATCATTATGATAAGGCACATGATACGTAAGAATGTTAGGAGCTATGTAACTTCTTAGAAAAGCTCATTCAGGAAGGAAAGTTGAACGATTACATTGCCTAGGCCACTTTCCCATATAAAAAAGAAAGGTTTGATAGGAAAGATAATGATGAGTAGAACTTGGAGCAAGGATGGGCAAGGGAGACCCTATTCCCTTAAAAAGATAATTGACTACCATAACTTGGGCTCCTAGCAGGGGTCATTCACATGCTTGTTAAAGGTAAGCCCTCATCATCTCAAAAAAGGTAGGCTAGAGAAATTACCCATGTGGAAGTCACTGACCCCAAAAATGTCCTAACAATAAGCAATGACTCGCGTATGGTCTACCCACATGTGGATCTTATCATGATCACTGCTAGCATTAACAATTTTGATATGGAAACAGTATTCGGATACGGGGACTAATTTAAACATCCTATTTTCCTTCCTGCTTGTAAAAATAAAAGTAAATAGGTCATCATTTGCCTTGGTTAGGGCCCTTACCTTTGGGGTGAGGAGAGACAAGGTCCTAGCTTAGGAACTATGAGGTTGCCTCCAATGTCAATGGGGCAACCTTGGGATGGAAACATCATCTGTGACTCAAGAAATAGAATTTCTGGTTTTGGACATGCCTTCCTCATATAATGCCTTACTAGGAAGACCAACCCATGTATTTTTTTTTCATATATGTGCCAATTAAATGGCTAGCTATGGTCTTCACGATCATTCTGGAGGATAGCATTGTTTTCATTAACTAGACAACGATTAGGAGGAATTATGTGGCTAGTCTTAAGGGGGCCCTACTCCCAAAGGCCAGGTTTCTTCAAATAACTCCAAGAGGAAAAAAAATATAAGCCCCGGATAAATAAGAACATAGCTTCCGGTCAATAAAGAAGTGGAAGAGGTCAAGTAATCCCCCAGACAAACAGTAAAAGTAGGAAAGGACTAGCAGCCTCAGGTTACCAAGTTCCCTAAGTAGTGAATGTGAGAGTTGAGACCCTATGCAAAAATAAACAAGACTCCTTGGAAAAGGTATTGACTAAGCCCCTATTCACTTTTTAAAATTGCAAGGAGCCACGATAGATGATGATTGGAGGGAACCCATCATCTACTTCCTAAAGACAAGCCATTCAGATAGGACCTTAAAAGAGAAAATGAATCAAAGGATTGACTCTATAAGGTTTGTTCTCCTTGAAACCTTTATAAAAAAGGATTCATTTCACCACTTTAGAGGTGTCTCTTAATGGTTGAGGGACACAAAGTCCTCATTTACATCCATCAGGTTGATTGCGGAATACACCTTGGCTTAAAGGCCCTCGCTCACAATGTGCTGTGTCAAGGCTTTTTTTTTTTCACCCTTTTTTAGAAAAGATGGGAGGCTACTGATACAACGATGCCACTCCTGCCAAGTCAAATCCAAAATCCTGAAAGCTCCTTCATCTAAATCCTCATCAATAGACTTCTTATGCCCATTTACTATTTAGGGACTAGACTTAATTGGGACTTCACCTATGGTACCAAGCCAAGTCAAGTAATGTATTATGGCCATTAATTATTTTACCAAATGGGTTAAGGTTGAGCCCTTAGCCACGATTATAGCTTCTAGTGTAATCAAATTCCCAGGGCAAAACATTGTATGTAGGTTTGGTTACCCTCAACTAATCATCATCGACAATAAGAAGCAATTCAACAATGCCCATGTTAAGGAATTTGTAGAAAGCAAGGGGTATCAATTTTTACTCCACCCCCATTGCTCATCCCCAGTCAAACAAACAAGTTAAAGTGGCAAATCAAACTATCAAGGATGGGCTTAAGAAGAGGTTTGGCAGGGGTGAGGGCGAGTGGTTTCAAGAACTGCTCAGTGTCTTATAAAGATATATAATAACCACAATGAGGCCGACAAGGGAGAGTCCATTTGCCTTGGCCTATAAAATTGAAGCTCTTCTTCTCATTGAAATATCATGACCTTTATTTCGGAGCAAGATCTTTGACCCTGAAGTAAACAAGGAAGAACACAGGGCAAAGCTTCAATTGATGAAGAAATTAAGGAAAAACACGAATCTTCACCCAAGGGCATTCAGGCAAAGGATAACCCGTGTTCACAATTCAAAGGTAAAGGTGAAAAAGATACGAGAATGAGAACTGGTATTGGTAAAATCAAAATTAACTAACAGTAATCTGAGACATGGGGTTTTGAGATCTAACTGGGATGGCTCATTCATCATCCATAAAAAACTTGGGCAAGGCATCTTCGAGCTAATAGACTTTTCTGGCCAGAAGTTGCCAAAGACGTATCACTCGAATTACCTTTACCCCTATTATGCATAACTTTATCATTATAATTCCCTTTTTAAATGAAAAGTACTTGGCCAATTTTTTTCACAATTGCCATCTCTACGACTTTGATTCATGAAATCCATAAAGGGCATCCCTTTAGGACTAAATAAAACAAATAATCAATGAGGTATTTGTTGACTCAATAAATCAAATGGTTGAGTTAACCAAAAATTTCAATAAATGTTCCAAAGAAAAGTACAAAGGTGGGAATTCCAAATTCGAACAAAAGAAAATACAAGGATGGTCTAAAAACATCGAAAATTCATTTGCCATATCTTCCTTCTCCAGGGGGCCAACAATAGGAGATGGAAATAGGGGATCACCAAGAGACTCTCCTTTGACCATCTAAACCTCAAACTTAGCTCTCAATGGTTTTGCCACCCTACAAAAAGAAAAGTCCAGGTTGGTATAAGTTCTTTCCACTTAGAAGCAGTAGAATATAAAACCATCATAAAATTCCCTACAGGCCTTCAAATCAAGGCTTCATTCTAGCCTTTGGTTGGTAAGCTTGAGCTCTTACACATGCTAGATGGCGTGGGCCAAGAGGTCTCAGAGCTTCTCCTTATAGAAATCCTCTATCCCTTTAAAGGCGTTCTCTACCTTTGATAAATGCTCCTATAAAAGGCTAGCATGCCTACTAACATGATTATCTGGGTTTAAACAATGACATTCATCTTCTTCATGACTTCTTCTACCTTTTCTAAAACTTCATGAAAGTTCTTAGAATATCTGGCAGAGGCTTCCCTTAATTCTCGCTCCGCCTAAAGTGAATCCTTTAACTTATTGATTCTTTTATCTTGCACCTAGATGAGTGCCCTTTAGGCCTTAGCCACCTTATGAAACACATTATTGGTCGATGCCTCTTTAACCTTCTTCAATTCAAAGGCTGCCTTTTTTTTCTCAAGTTCCTAATAAGGGTAGTAGCCTTCTAAAATCAACCATCCTCAACGATGCATGCTCGGCCACCCCAAAAGTGGCAATAATAGTATGTCAATTGGGAAAAAAAAAGGTTAGCTAACTGAATGCCAAAAAGGAAAATCAAAGCAAAGCTCAAAATAGTTACCTGAATAAAGGTCTTGGCTACCCCGGCCAGCATTTGACTAATAGGCCCCATTTGGGCCACATGCTGGCAACTTCTAAGGAGTTATAGGCCTTTTAAGATCTACCACACTAAATCGCGCTAGTCCTCTAAAATTTTATCTCTTTTATTGATTGCAATCAAAAGGTTGAAGAGGTCATCCTTCCCTATTCTGAAATTAGACATCAATTTTTGGTGGGCTTTCTCTATCAAAGAGATCTATGAAGGGAAAAACCCTTATTGCTGACCCCTCTATAAGGGGACCATTGTCCCATATCTCAAGGATGATCTTTTTTGGGTGGCCCTTAAAAAGGGGCAAATACTTTTCCCTTAGTCGGGTCTCTAGTTGGCACATTGACTAACTGCGACATTTGCCACAGAAAAAATAAAGAGTCATCAACGGCACAAGGTGAATCCTCACAAAGGGGAATGACAGGGGAATGTTGTATATTAGAGACTTTGACAGAAGATATGATAGCTACAAGAGTCTCTGTGCTCGCCTTTAAGCCTTTGAGAATGGTTTCGCTCGGCCTTTACATCTGAGCACTCTTGCCCCTCTGAACAAAGGTAACCTCTAACTTGTCATCCTTTTCATCCAAGATCATGTAGGAAGGGCGAATCATTATGGCTTCTGGAGCTGAAGGAAGTAGGAAGACATCGATAAAAAAGGTCGATAGTAGTGTTAAAGTTGAAGGCTCGGTGTCAGGAGGCAAGTGAACATGGCAGCAATTAGAGGCATTGACCATACCTTTCATGTGTCAACTAGGCCTTTTTGAAACCTTAATCTCTTATTGGTATAGTTAGTCATGTGACCTATACCCACAAGGAAAATTCATAATGCAGTTAGCAAGACTATGAAAGTTGAAATAGAAGTAAAACAGATAGAGAATGTATATAAGAACAAACCAAAGTAGGACTCGGTAGTGACATCCAAGCCTACTACCAGGCAATCTTTAATGCCCTCTACCTAGTTAAAGAGGTTATTCACCCTCTTTAAATACTGTGAGCCTGATTGACCCTTATTAGCCTTAAAATGGCTTATCCAACTATGTTAAAAGCCCGTGATTGTTCTAGCTTTGACCCTTTGATGAATGAGGCTAATCATAAATGTCTTAAATCGATAGGTCAATCCACTTATTGGGGAAGGACCACTAGGAATTAACCATACCAAAAAAGAAATAACCCTGCTAATTACCTTGTGATTCCTGAGTAACAACAAAAGAAAACAAGCAATTGGCCTCATGGGATATGGGAGCAAATGAAAAAATGCCTTCCTATTGTTGACACCCAATTTTATCCGGGCATTGACTTTTGTCTAAGTTTTAAGTTAGGAAAATTAGTTTAGGAGCATTTTGATTTTTAGGGGCATTTTAATCTTTTTAGGTAATTTTTTATTTTTTTTTATCATTTATGGTAGAGATAGGAATTAATTTAGTTAGGCACTAATTTGGAGTCTTAAAAGTCTTATGGGGTCAATTTGGGCAAAAAGAAAAAGTTTGGGAGAAAACAGGCGATTTTTAGGAAGTTTTGAGCAAAGTTCAAAGGTTTGGGGCAAATCTGTCAATTTTAGAGAGTTTGAGCCAAATCTGGCTATTTTATGGTATTTCAGGAAAAATCTGGGGTTTTTGCAAAGTTTTGGGCTAATCTGATAATTCCTGAAAGTTTTGGGTCAAATTGAAATTCGTACGGAATTTAGGGCATAATAGGCAGATTGAGAGTTTTATTGGAATGAGACTAGTAATTTCACCAGATTATATCCTAATTGGACTAAACTTCTTCAAATTTGATTTGGATGGATTTTAAACTCTAAAAAGCAGTGTTAATCACGTTTTAAGCCCACACTAGTATAAATATGGCTCAGATTTCGAGAGAAAGGAGAGATGAAAGCCCTAAGCTCCGAATCCCGAAAAAGGGAAAACTGCAACTCTAAACCCTGCCTCTCCTCCCTTCTTCCCAAAAACCCTAAGCTTCTCCCCCATTGCGCTGCCACCCTTGGTACTTCCCCTCCGTCACTTGTCGTCTTCCAGCCTCAAGCCTTCGTCTTCCTCTCCCGTTCGTCGACCACCCTTCTCCGTGGTCTCTCCGTCAACCCCTCCTAGCCCGACGCCGCCGTCCTTTGCACTGGGCTCCCCGGCCACCCGTCGCATCACCATCCATCGTCGGCCAGCCGTTCGCGTTGTCGCCGCCATTGCCGCCTCGTCTCGTCATCGCCGTCGTCTTCCCCAACCGCCCGAGCGCCGGTGCTCCCTCCGCCGCCAGTTGCTCATCGTCTGACCGCCGAATCGAAGAGGATCCGAAATCAGACCCGTTTCAGAACCCAGATTCGACCCGCCCAGTCAACTTTTTGGTATAACCCTCGTTTAGCCCCTGGATTTATTTGTTTTATTCATCTGAGTCACTAACGTTCTTCTATTTGCAGATCAATCACTGACAGTAAGTTTCTTATTGTTTACTTTTCTTTGTTTCTTTTGTTTGTTTGTTTGTTTTTGGGCACCCATTAAATTTAGTCGTTAATTTCACCTAGCATGTTTTTGGTTTATTCTATTTTATTCTCTTAAATTACCTCAGTCATCTTTTATTTTTATTAACTAACTTTGGGATTATGCAATTTGGTTTTAGGATCTCATAATGTGTCTTAGAATAAATAATAATTAGTTTTTTTTAATTGCTTAGATTTTATTTATTATCCAGACATTAGCAAGAAATCAAATGAAGATAACTCTTTTTATATTTTTAGTACTTGACATTTATTTTTCAGGATGTTCGTTCTCGTTGGTTTGATAAAATCCCGAGACGGATTATTTGTTCCATATTCGGTTGGTCTGATAAGATCCCCGGTTTGGAATTAAAAAAATCACTTTCAATCAAAGATTAGGTCAAGAAATAAATAATTAGGAAAAGATAAAACTAAACCCCATGGTACCAATTCCCGGGCGCTTTAATAGGGTTATTTTAGCGTAACCGACTCACGATCTTAGAATCTCTCGCAGACAATTTTTCAGGTATCCAATCGACCTAGGAAAACTAATTGGTGGCGACTCCTAAAAAAATCACGTTGCTACACCTATGAGCAAGAACCAATGAGTACAAGTCCAAGAAAGTCTCACAGACTGAGGTTGCTCCTTCCATATGGCAAGCAAGGATGAAGGCATTGAAGTGAGTAAAAACATTCAGAATAAGTTGGGAAAATGGAATTTGGAAATGCTCGAGTAGTTTCACAAAAAGGGGTGAAGGGTGAGATGAAGCCCGACTTGCATTTACGCCGAGTAAATTGAACAATACTTTAATAAAGGGTTATGAGCCCTGGCATTAGCAAGGCTAATCATCGCCCCAACACCGGCTAGGCAATAGTACTACTACATGCTAATCCATAATAGTGCAGGACCCGATGACTTTACCTTCGCCCCTCAGTGGTGGCCTTCGACTTTATTAACTTGTGAACCATCTGACGTAAAAAAAAAAATAAAAATAAAGGGTTATGAGCCCTGGCATTAGCAAGGCTAATCATCGCCCCAACACCGGCTAGGCAATAGTACTACTACATGCTAATCCATAATAGTGCAGGACCCGATGACTTTACCTTCGCCCCTCAGTGGTGGCCTTCCCCTTTATTAACTTGTGAACCATCTGACGCAAAAAAAAAAAAAAAAAAAAAAAAAAAAAAAAAAGAAAAGAAAAATCACTATTAATAGGGAAAATGGGAGGTTGTCAGGTCATCCATGTGACAAATGGAAAAAGGAGAGGAAAGAAGAAAGAGATAACAAAGGAGAGTTAATGGTACCTATAGATCAAAATGGTCTTGATGAAGAGAAATCTTGGCAATCAACGTGGCGGAATGTCACAAGCAACAATTCAGCACTGTGAAACAAGGCCTAGAAACACTAGCAAAAGATAGGTCTAAGCACAAAATCGGGAGCAATTGATGGCATAATGGAGGACTAAATACATATAAATAGTTTAATGAAGGTTCTTCAACTTTCGAGAGCCATTGGCACCACCTCGAAGTCCTCCTTATGACCATAATTTATCACTCCGACCAAACCAATCTAGAGAGGACATGTGGCCATCGACTGCTGGGTTTCTTGCAAGCGATCTAAAAATGCATCATCCACATTTAATGAATGTGGCTAGGCACCATTTCAACTTGAGAAACGTTACCTTCCTTTGAAAAAAAACTGCCAAGCAGTGCTTAAACCCATGCAAGAAAATAGGCATTGTTCCTCTTTCCCCACAAATGTGGTTCAAACACCTTTAAGAACTAGGAACTGTAAGGACCGATGGCCCAAATTTCTTAAGGAAGAGGACAAGTTAAAACTTGATACCAAAATAGACTCGGCATAATAAAAGCCAATGAACAGGGCCTGTCAACCCATACCAAACCCCATATAGAAGGAAATCTCCTAATAAATGACAATGAGCTATAGGCAAAATTCAGATAATCATGGATAATCTCTACGCCAATGACACTCCTATAGGGATACGATGGAAGGATTAGTCATGTATAAAAGGGGAGCCCCGCAGCTCATAAAGATACGTGAGTCTTTTTGAAACCCTATTTCTCTCGGTAAAACTAGAAAGGTACCAACTTGATTGTCTGAAAGTTTCCCCTGTAGACACTGTATGAGACTCTAACCATTGTCTTTATCTGCATGCTTTTACTCCAGTCCAATCTGGTCCACTAGACGCCTGGTTCAACCGTCCTCCACTATCAGGTTGGCTATCAAATTCATAACCAGCGCAAATTGGTGCTAGTGGAAAAGAAAAATTTTGACACTTTTAAGTTATGAAATCATATGTTGAATTTAGTGATGGGTGAATGGTTTCTTTTAAAAGGTCTGTACGTATTAGTGATTCTATTTGATGTGTTGGAGAATATTCAGCTTACGATACAGAGCAAGTATTATCTTTGATATCGTAAAATGTTAGAATATTATGTGAAATATAGTGATGCCATGTAATATTTCATGGTAAAATGCATACTGCGCAAACTTTTAATATACATTTTATAAATTTACCACGAGATAATGATGTGATAGAAATTTATCGCCACACAATATAATTTCATATAAAAAATAGAAAATACAATTACAATTATATGATGTATACATACACAATACTGTCTTAGAGATGCTTTTCAGATTCTGTAAAAAATTACAATGTCCTAGCTACTGTAAGTGAAACAGCCATATAACACAACGCTTAAATGAAAATTAGAACCCCATGACATAAAATTATGTAGCTTCATTTAAATTTCTAGGGACCCCAAATAAGCATAATTATTTCTTCAACTTTTTATGGCAATAACTCTTTTAATTTTAATGAATTTGATTATGGTCAAGTCTTACAAAAAAATACTAATATCTCATGTATTATGTTAATAATTTATATTAACGTCACTTATAATTTTAAATATTTTGGTTGGGACCACGACCCCCACAGCTTTATGAAAACCTTAGTTGCCATATGAGCTCAGTTGAACTGCAACTTCATCCAATTTAGGGGGAAAAAATGCTAACCTACAAAAAAATTCGACACTTTTAAGTTATGAAACCATATGTTGAATTGTTATCTATCTTATTATTAAGTTGAGTCTTTACAATATTTATAGCAAAAAAAGTTTGGTTTGTTTTACCCAGTAAAACAAAGCTAAGAATTCCAAAATCAATTGAAGAAATCATATATAAAAGTTAAATTGATGCAAACTCTGTAAATGTTCTTGGTGGAATTAAAAAATTTCCAAGTTTGCTTCAGCTTAAAGCTTTTCTTTAAAGATTAGAATTGTAGTGGTATTACTGCTCAAATTGGATTAAGCATCCACTTTTTGACTTATGTGAAAAAGGCAAAAGAAGGGGTTTAGGGTTGTAGACTTCGTAATTCATGGGACAAAATGGAAACCTAAATTCATTTTTTAATGATTTTTTTTTATTTTAAATAGCATTTAATACAATAAATTAAATTAAAAGAATTACTTTTAGTCAATGACAGACACTTCACATAAGAAAAAAAAAGTAGAAATAAAGCCAAATGTACAAAATTACTTAGAAGGGCTCACAAACAAAATTCTTTTACATCTTTCTAAAGACTAAGACTGTTATTCTCTCTCTGTCCCAAAACTTTTATTCAATTTAACTTTTTTTAGTATTTTGACGTAAATTTATTTACATTATTGTCTGTTATAAAAAAATTAAAAAAAATATATTTAGAAACTACATGTCTTAATTTATCATTCATATATAAAGACTTTTCATTTATATATTAAAGGGAAGGTTACAATTACCCCATTGAGGTTCATCCTAACCTACAATTTGGCCATTTTATTTTTGAAAACTTACACTTTGTCCTCCAATTCTTTTATACTATTCGGTAACAACTTTTGAAACTGTAATTTAAACTGTATAATAGTCATATTCCAGTAATGTCAGTCTCTCTAATATTTTTTTTATAATTAATAGATATTTTTAATTATTAATTTTTTCTTTCTATAAATGCATTTTTCTTCCTGTAAATGCATGTCAGTATTTTTTTAAAGGTCTGCTAGTTGTGAAAAAAAAATAAAAAATCTTAAAATTACTGAAATATAATTATAAGATAGTTTAATTTAAGGTTTCAGAAGATATTGTTAGACACTATAAAGGAAGTAGGGGGTAAAATATAGGTTTTTGAAACCACAGTGGGCTTTCGTAATTTACCCTATATTAAAATATTAAAAATAAAAAATTCTAGATTAATAGTAAAAAATAAATAGAGTAAAAATTTTGGAACGGAGAGAGTACATAATTCTTGGACCTAGGGCCTTGCCTTCGCTAGTTCCCCTCTGATAACACAACCGCTTAAATGAAAATTAGAATACCATGACATAAAATTATGTAGCTTCATTTAAATTCCTAGAGACCCCAAATCAATATAATTGTTTTTTTAGCTTTTTACGGCAATAACTCTTATAATTTTAATTAATTTGATAATGGTCATATCTTAAAAAATAGTAATATCTTATGAATTATATTAATAAATTATATTAACGTAACTTATATTTTCAAACATTTTGGTTGGGACCACGACGCCCACAGCTTTAAGAAAACCTTAGTTACCATATGGACTTAGTTGAACTGCAACTTCATCCAATTTAGGGGAAAAAAATGCTATCCTACAAAAAAAACTCATAGAAATTTTTCTCCCACTAATGAGGTGTTGTATCATGATTGTTTCAAAAAATTGCAAAATTGTATATAAAACTGTCATAAATTTAAAATTGCATGTACTAATCATTCACGGTTTTATGTGCCAAATTTGACCGATGTCATATTTTTATGTACTCAATTTTCTGACCGGCCACTTTCCTATACCTGATTTTGTAATTGATCATACTAACGGCTATATGATTTCGTGACCAGCCACAATTTCATGTACAAAATTTCTTGATCTGTTTTCAGCTACTTGATTTTGTGATCGGTCATAATTTTATGTACTTGATTTTGTAACCGGTCACATTTTCAGGTATTTGACTTTGTGACTGGTCACATGACATATCATATTTTTATATGCTTAATTTCATAATCAGTTACATTTTTTGGTAATTGATTTTGTGATCAATCACATTAGTGGTATTTGATTTCATGGTCGGTCACAATTTTAGATATCTAATTTTGTAATTGGTCTCATTTTCAGGTACTTGATTTATTTTTTGGGAAATTGCTTTTAGGTTATACACTTTACAATTTTACATTGTGGTCCCTAAACTTTAGAAACTTCATAAAATAGTCCTAACGAAATTATACTTTTGGTTTTTAACTTTTGAAAGACTTAGAAACTTAGTCATTTCAAAATGACTATTCTAGCCATTATCTCATTAGTCATTTCAAATTAGCCTACATGGATTCAATCCTAGATTATAAATGCATAAATATATATTTGGTCTCAATTTTGCAAACTCACACAAGTTAGTCCTTTAACTTTTACTCATGATGATTTAATATTCAAAAATGATAAACTATACGGCTTAGCCCTCAAACTTTGACAAACCATGTGATTTAGTCCCTAGTTCGACAAAAAGCACACAAATGATAGAGATGTCATTTATAAGGGGCTGATATAGATTAAAAGTTGAGTTAACTAGTCAAGCCTTTGGCTAAGGTTTGAAATTCCCCAAAATCCCAAATCAATTACCTCTAAAATTAGAGTGCAACAACCTAGTAATCGATCAAAGGTGTAGAGAAACCATATAGATTCAGCATTGGGGCTAATCTGTTAAAGAAGCTGTCACTCTAGATGTTAACGAAGAAAATGGCATAGGAGTTCAAGATTGATCTTTGTTTCTAGAGTAAAGTAGTGGCTGCCCTCCAAAAGGCAATAAAGTTTTATCTCATGGGTTTCTTCAAGACAACAACTTGTTCTCTATTCACGCAAAAAAGGTTACTATCATCCCAAATGAGGATTAGGGGCGATAGGGCATAGCATTGAGGGTTGTTTATTTTGTTGATGCTGCTTTTGTGGCAGCCAATGGTTTAATAAGCGGATTTGCTGTTTTAAGCATTCCATGTTAATGCTGGAATCTTGTTATGTTTTGGTTTTATGTTAATTAATTATCTATTTTCCAACTAGACCACCATGTGTTTGTGAAAAGATCAGTAGCAAAAGTTTTGTTATTTCCAATGAAGAACAATAAGTTAATTTGTAGTCATGTGGTTGTCAATAGTCATTTGTGTATCTTTTGGCCAACTTTTGTGTTCTTTGTGTGATCGATGTATGTGAAATTGTAAGGAATGTTGAGTTGAATGAAAATAAACTAAAGCTGAATACATCGAGCGCTTCGGTGAGAGCAACGACACAGTTGCAAAGTTGGGACTTGCCAAGGAAGGTAATATTTTTGAGAGAAAAAGTGGACAATGATGTGCAGGTGGAGTTGGAGGTGAATAAGGGCCAACATCCTCTACCTTCTTTTTACATTTTGACATTGGTTCAACTTCATTCTAAGCTACATTCCACATCAGCAAAAACACTAATGTCATTTACTATTTTGTCCAACGAGGAACTAATACGCTCAATTTTTTAAAATTGAGGGACTAAGTCGTGCTAAGTAAACGTTAAAGGACTAACTAGCTTGAGTTAGCAAAGTTGAGGGACCAAATGTGCACTTTGGTGGATTATGAATTCATGTACTTGATTACACATAGCAGTTGATTAGTCCTTTCAAATGAATACTTTTTTTTGTGATTTATTTATTTAAAGGCATGGACCCTATTTAATTAATAATCATTTGAGTACTTTTTTTCCCCTAAAAATTAAAAATTTTCTTAATTTCTTCCCATACCGAACTAAGAAAAATAAAGGCCTCTCTCTCTCTAGCAAACATAATTCTCCACTGACTCCCTCATTATCATCTGTTGTTTTCAGCTAGATTTAAACTTCGGTCCAAATCTAGCTGGTTCCCTTTCATTCATTTCATTACTTGACTGACTTTATCCGACATTATCTATCAGATTTATAGAGGTTATAATTTCCTTCAAATTCTAATATTTAAAAAATATTCAAGACTCCTGCAGGATAGATCTTCAATTAAAGGTAAACAGCAATGGGTCTCGGTTTTCTATTGAATTCACCAGAATCTTGGCCCTTTTAAATTATCCCAACATTTGCCAACAAATATAGAGACGATTATATAGAATGATTTCGGTCTTCATTTTTTTAGGTTTTATTGGTTGTCTTTTTATTTTCATTGATAGTCTTATTTAGGCCTTTGATATCCGGTTGGTTCCGGTGCTATTTAGTTTTTGTTGTTGTAATCTGGGTTTTATTCTAGTTATTTTTTACTTCTATACTCCATATTTGTTTCGGCTAACCTAGAAGGTTTAGCTTAACCTTGATGTTTTTCTCTTCATTTAGTGTCACAAAAATATGTAGCCTTTTTGTAACCAATTTTATGTTCTTATTATTCCTTAAAATCTTGTGCTATTATTAGTTTGTAAAATGTTATTTAGATCATTTTTAATTAGAATGAAGCATCTTTTGTCAAAAAATAAAAAATAAAAATAAACATCAATAAAAATACCTAGAAATACTTAAAATAGTTAAGTAATACATTTTGAACTCTAAGGGCCTCTCTCTTTTACAAACATAATTATCTGTTGTCTCCCCCACCATTATATGTCATTTCCTGTCAGATTCAAACTTCGGTTGGTTCTAGCTGGTTCCCTTTTATTCCTGTCATTACTTAACTGACCTTATATGAAGTTATCTATAAGATTTTATGGTGGTTACAAATTTCTTTTAAATCTTAATATTCAAAAGCAATTTGAGGTTCTCACAAGATTAGTCTTTAATTAAAGGTAGACAGCGATGAATTTAGGTTTTCTCTTGGATTCACCGTAATCTTGGCCCTATTGAAGTGTCTCGACATTTGCCAACCGATCATGGAGGCGATTTGTATAAAATAATGTTAGTCTTTATTCTTTTTTTGTTTTATTAATTGTCTTTTTATTTTTATAGAGAGTCTTGTTCAGACTTCCAATGCCTAGTTGGTTCCAAATGCCTGGTTAATGTCATTTTAGTCTAGACTTTGTTCTAATTATTTTGTGAATTCTGTACTCTAGATTTATTTTGACTTACCTAGAATGTTTAGTTTGATCAGATTTTCTTTTTTTCATTCAGTGTCGTAGGAACAATAAGGCTTTTTGTGGCTAGTTTTATGTTCCTGTTGTACCTTAAAGTCTTATGTCGTTGTTGGTTTGTAAAATGCCATTTAACTTATTTTTAATTAGAATGAAGCACTTTTTATTAAAAAATCTAAGAAAAATAAACATCAATAAAAAAACCCAAAAATGCTTAAAAATAGTTAAGTAATACTTTTTGAACTTCTTTAGGTATAATTTTAAATTGGTATACAAAATGAGGGAATATTCACTATTTATCAAAATAATCATGAATGCCTCATTTAATTAAGCCACTCCCGAACATTTAGTGGTTATTCTTATATACCAATTGAAACTTTAAACTTAAGGAAGTCCAAAATTATTTTTTAAATATTTTCTAAAAAAAACTATTGTTTTCTTCACATAAATAATTAATTACTTTCTAAATTAATTTTATACATGTGATTATTAAGTACATAGAGTATTAACTTCTAATTGTATTGGCTTTAGCCAACAAATCCACCAAAAATTAAGAGCCAATTCATTTTAACTAAAGTAAACTGACTTACTTTTACTTTTACATTTTTTTACCTTAAACCAATTTCATTTGAAAGCTAATATTATATAGATACAATAATCTATTTGAAAGTAAATTTTTATGATGTTATTAAATTTTTATGAATTTTTCTTTTTTAATGCCTTAAATTAGAAAATTCACAAAAATTTAGTAAGATTACAAAAATTGTATTTTTAATGGATTAATGTAGCTACATAATATTGGCTTTTAATTAAAATTAGTTTCGGGTAAAAAAGATGTAAAAATAAAAATAAATCATTTTGAAGTCAATTGACTTAAATTAAAATGAATTGGGTGTAATATATTATATTATTTTTAACCGGAAAAATTACATAGAATTTATATGTTATTCTATCCATCATAGAATTTATATGTTATTCTATCCATTTAATACTTCCCTTTTATCTCTTATATCTTTTCACTGTTTTCTTCCTCCTCTCAATTAAACATCTTTATTAATAGAATCATTATCTTGTTCATTTGATGTTTTATGGTAGATAGATCTAGGTAGTTATTTTAAAACTGGTGGTTGCAAAAATAACTATGATTGAGCGGAATGTGAGAAGTAGCGGAGGAATAAGTGGTGAAGCATTTATAATAATTAATTGGGTTATGGTGTTTTTTCTTGTTTTTCTCAAATCATCATCCAAGTTATATTTTTGGGTGGTTTATTAGTCCAATATTATGTTGGTTTAGTAGTCCAACCATGTGTTGGTTGGTTATTGTGTCAGTTTATTTTTCAGTTTATGTTCTTGGTTTATTTCTTCTGTTCGTAGTCGTGAATGCTAGATATGTTCTGAATATTTAAGTAAGATTTCTTCACATTATGATATCATGGGGATTAAAAAATTTGTAAGGCCCAAAATAGAATTAAGCATCCACTACTCCCCTGTGTTGTATTTCATTAGTTGATATTGTACAGCTTACAGTTAATGATAATGACCTTTTACCAAAAAAATAAATCGTTTACAGTTTATTCATATTATTTTTAATCCAAAAAACTATATTGAATATTTCAAGGCAAATCTACTACTTAACCATTATAGAATCCTCCCCAAAGCCAAAGGGGTCCCTGACCCTGCTGGGAAACAAAATTGGCAAACATAGTGCAACTAGCATGATTAGGATGTAACACGTCTTAGGGCCAGTTTGTTTAAGGAAAACGCAAGCCCGTTTTTTGCGTTTCCTCCACCAAATGATCACGTGGCATGAGTATGCTTTAGTCCTACACTAACCATCCTTACAGACCTTTCATTATGATTTCATCATTATTACAATTCGCCCATGCCTTAGCAAAACAGACTAACATTCTAATATCCCTAGGAGCTTCTTGGCCGGAATTGGTCCTGGTGTGATTGTAGTGGAGCTTCGGATCGTCGCTATCTCTCTCTTTTACATTCTCCCTTGTGCCTCACAAAAATTGGGAAGAAAAATGGCTTCATTGATGGTGAGGTTGAAGTAGAGGTTGGCGACATTGGAGCGGGCGCTGTAGCAAGGAGAGGAGCAGAGCCTGGTAAGCGAATTGAAAATTAAGGAAGGAGTCGGAGGATATGCCGACGGTCGAGGCCACAGGTGATGATGCATGGGTCTGTCTCTAGACTCTCCACCTAGTTAGTGATCTTGTCAGCCTGCACTTTCCCTGTTCAGCATTCACCAACCTCGGCCCATTCTATTGACTCCTTCCGCCGCCGAGCATCCATCGAGCAGATCCGTCCCCTCCCTCTAATCGAAGCTCCTCCTTGCACTAATTCGTCAGTAGTCAAATTGTACACCCAACTTATCGCTTCCACCAAATTCACTTGGAATTTGGAATCGGGCAAAGGAGTTGGCTGGGTCAAAGTTGAAGGTCAACACTGACCATGTGGATCAAAAGTCAAAGGCCGACTTCCGATCATGTAGATGACTTAGAGCTTGAAGTCGAAGGTCGACGCTGGAATTTGGCTTCACTGGAGCTTGATTTGCTATCACCGAAACAAGGTTGAGTGGAGAAGGGCATTACTGGTCATATGGATGATGGGCAGGGAAGCCACATACGGTTGGAGCTTCAATTGATCCAAAGTTAGAGAAGAAGAGAATAAGATGATTTGTAAGAGAAGAGCTCATGGCAGACAATGTAAATATCAGATAGAAAGAAGCCCACTTTTGTTCGATAACCATTAACATCAAAATTGATAAGCGTGAATGACAGGAGAAAACTTTTTTAACGTGATCTCACAAAACGAACTGTCCTGACCAGAATTATAGCAATCAACATAGGAGTGGATGGTGGCAGTTGGGAACGGGTGTTCTTCATTTAATTTTCATGACCTATTAACGGGAACACGAACACGTTCTCGACTCACCATGTGTGCACCACTTCGTTTTTTATCTAGCTTAGACCTCAGAGGAGCCTATCCTACGCTGTCTGTTAGCGCAAGTTATGCAGGGGGTCGCCATGGAAGAAAGCTTGGCTGAGCTTAGAGAAACATTCAGAAGCGGGCGAACTCGAAGTGTGCCATGGAGGAAGAAGCAACTAGGGGCCATCATAGACATGCTCGAGAATGAAGAAGAGAAACTCTTCCAAGCATTACATTTGGATCTTGGCAAGGCCAAGGCTGAAGCTTACAGAGATGAGGCGAGCTAATTTGTGATCTTCTGGAAATTCCCCAATTTGTTTTGTTTCTTTGGTTTTGATTTTTGATCTGCAGAGTATATCTGGACTGAAGTTTGATTGCTTTTGTGCAGATTGGGGTTTTAATGAAATCGGCAACGCTTGCCTTCAGCTCAGTGGAGAAATGGGCTGCTCCAAAAAGAGTAATTTAACGTTACCCTCTACATGTTTTCTCAGTTTTCTTTCAACTTCTTATTTATTTTAAATTTCATTTGCCATAAAGTGGGGTTTTGATTTTACAATAAACTAGCATAAATTGCGATTTTTAATTTAATGGATCGAGTAAACATGTTCTAACTTTCTCACTTGAGGCCTCTAGCTATTGATATTCTAGCTATTGATATTGCTTGAAACCTTTGTCTAGAGCATCATGCATTTTCAGCTCTTTTGAGGACCTTCGACCATACAAACTGGTTTTGTGTTAGATGACCTAATAAATAAATTTTGGACTGGAACCGTAAATATGATATACTTCTTTTCGTACTTCTTCAGGGTAGCTTACCATTGTTGTTCTTCCCAACAACAGCGGAAGTGCTGCCTGAACCATATGGAGTGGTCCTCATATTCTCCGCTTGGAATATGCCCATTTGTGAGCACATGCAATCTCTTGGACGGTCTATATTGTAGAGTGCACTTAGAACGGTGCTGTTGAACTTTTGGGACATGTTATTCTATATGCTTTGATCTTTAGATATTTGTTCAGGCTAGTGAGTTATCTATTTGATGCGCAGCACTCGCGTTGGACCCATTGATTGGAGCAATATGTGCTGGAAACACAGCAATGCTCAAGCCCTCGGAGCAGGCTCCCGCTTGTGCTTCTCTCCTTGCCGAAATCCTCCCTTTTTACTTGGACGACAAGGCTGTCAAGGTCATTCAAGGTGGACCAGATGCCTGTGAACAGCTGCTTGAGCTGAAGTGGGACAAAATATTTTTCACCGGTACGAACTCCCTCATTTCCATGTGAAGTATATCGGCAACTCCTAGAGAATATAAAAGAATTTGATTTCGGATGAGCAGTTATAGCTGTGCAAGATTGTTTGTAGTTTTTGCTTTGTGTATTGCTTCAGGGAGTTCCCGAGTGGGGCGCATTGTTATGACTGCAGCAGTAAAGCATCTAACACCTGTTACTTTGGAGCTTGGCGGAAAATGCCCTGCTATACTGGATACATTGTCCAGCCCTTCAGAAATCAAGGTCATTTTCCAGTTTTCTAATTAATTTATACTGTTTGAGAGAGTGAAACTTCTGGGTGCTAACTTTTCTTGTGATTATGGTGTTTCTCCAAAGTTGGCCGTGAAAAGAATTGCAGGTGCAAAGTGGGGGCCTTGTGCTGGACAAGCATGCATTGCAATAGATTATGTGCTTGTCGAAGAGAAATTCGCCCATACAGTGGTATTGATAACGTGACTGATTGAGATGCACTGATTTTAGTTGGTTTAGGATTTTATATATCTCTCTCTGTCTGGTTCAGATTGACCTACTGAAGAAATTCATCAAGAAATTCTTTGGTGATGATCCAAAAGATTTGAAGTGCATTTCGAGGATCGTCAATAAGAAACAGTTCGAGAGATTGCGCAATCTTTTAAATGACCCTGGTGTCAAAGCTTCAACTGTCTATGGTGGTTCATTAGATGAACAAAATCTGTAACAACAACCAGTCTATCTGTTTGTCAATACAGGTTATTTTGGGATGCTGTTCTTTTCCTGACTTGCCAACATTTTCCAGGTTAATTGAGCCAACAATCTTGCTAGATCCTCCACTTGATGCTGAGATTATGAAAGAAGAAATCTTCGGTCCACTGCTTCCAATCATAACAGTACTACAACTCTATCACTTCATTTTTCTAATTTCTGCAGGAATCATTTTGTTTCTCAATAACGGACACATTTACTGTGTTGCAGTTGAAGAACATTCAGGAAGCCATAGAATTCATCAACTCCAGGCCTAATCCAAATCCACTTGCCATATATGCCTTCACCAACAACGAAACCTTGAAGCGGAAAATTGTATCAGAAACATCATCAGGAAGTGTAACATTCAATGATGTCCTTATCCATGTAATACTTGGATCCTATCCGAAACTTTTACTGGTCTGTTCGTATCAACAGAAGTTCTCATTTATATTAATGAGAACGTTTTTTGCAGTATCTGTGTGATGCAGTACCCTTTGGTGGTGTGGGACAAAGCGGCTTCGGGAGGTACCATGGGAAGTACTCTTTCGAATGTTTCAGCCATGAAAAAGCTGTGATCCATAGACGTTTCATCCTCGAGATCCCGCAAAGATATCCTCCGTGGAACGACTTTAAGCTGCAGTTCATTAGATTAGCCTATAGATTTGATTACCTTGGTCTGCTTCTGCTTTTGCTTGGACTAAAGAGACGCTAGTCATCCAAAAACTAGCTCTGCGATACACACTATTATATGGGTAACTGGCAATGATTATCCCTAAACTATTGTGTATGTGACATTTTCATGCTTATACTATAAAATGTTAGACCATCATTCTGGAACTATTCATAATGTTATAATATCTGTCATATGCGACTGAACTTAACATTTACACCAAATTAAAGGTATAAAGAAATAATTCAACTACAAATATGAAATTTGAGCTGTCTAGCAACTATTTCTCAATAAATTTAAACTGTTGAAATTTTTTTTTTATAACCAATAAACAGTTAGATTTATCAATCTTTCTCTCTATAAATGCAAGACAGATTTTGTCCACATTAACTTTATATTTATGGTCATATTGTTTTTTTTTTTTACCTTCAATTTGGTTTAAATTTTCAATTTAGTCATAGAGGATAAATATTAATAGTTCCAGGATGATAGGGCATCAAGTTATAGTTTGGGGATGAATATGTAACATAGATGATAGTTTTGGGACAACTGGTGTCATTTATTCCTACTACTATATTATATTTTCCGTGATCGGCTCAATTTTCAGTTCCATCACTATTGTTTTATCCTCGTCAATTAAGTCACTGTATGTCAATAAATTTGCCATTAAAATACCATTTTCATATATTTTCTGTATGGACGAAACCTCACTAAATGCTCCAACAGCACTCCCTCTCATTTATCCTGAGCCTTTTTTTCACAATGAATTCCTTGTATTTTGACCATTGATTTGTGGTTTTAGAAGACATGAGAAAAAATTATGCAAGAAAAATAAATGAAGCAGACAATTAGAAGTTTAGTTGGCATTTTCCAACGTTAGATCTCTTTGCCGCAACTCTTCAGAAGAAATGTTCAATCAATTTTTTAAATGTCCAGGTTCTTAAGGACATTTGGAGTAATTTCTGTTCATCTCCGTCAATAGCAATGCATCCATTGTTTGAAGTCTGGCTTGCTGCCCTTCTAGAAAATCTGAAACATTACTTGCCAGCTTGGACTCACTTTCTATTTGAAATGGTCGTAATGAGTGATGATTTCAGAATGCTCTTTTTGATGTTCCATCCTTAATTGCTAGACTAAACGAGCTTTTTTTTATCAGCTCTTTATAGCTAAGGAATACCAACAACAGTTATCTTATTTTTCGTAAGGGTGAAACATTCAGGTTTTGGATTAGACTCGGGCTCAAACCTGAATTTTTTTAGCCCATTCATAGCTGTCATTTCATGGCCTAAACTAAAATAGGCAGGCAACTTGAATTGACCCTAACCCGAAAAGATTGAGTTAGAGTCGGGTTGAGTCAATTCAGCCTGATGCCACTACCATTGCTACTTTGTCTTCTGTGCCACCCCATCTGCTGGTAACACTAGCCTCTTCCCCCCCCCCCTCTCTCTCTCTCTTTCAGCGGTCCATTTCCTTTTCTTTTTTTTCCATCAATAACTAGAATTTAGATAAAAGAAACAAAGAGGAATTTTAATTAAGAAACCAAATCAACTTCCAAATAACACAACAACATTTGATGATTATAATTGATCCATGGAATTCTCCCCCTTCTTCTTCAATGGATCTACAATAAAGAATCATTTCAAGAAGCATTTTTGCCCACAAATTTCATCATCAAAGTAGAAAGGACTAGTGAATGAGGAGGTTCTTTGACATTGCCACTTATGAGGACTTAGTTGTTGCCTACGGAGATATAGGACGAGTGGAGGAGAAGGAAAGAGTTGCAGGCACTAAGGAGGATGGAAGCAAAGAGGAAGAGATTGTAGAAGTAAGCATAGGAATCTAAAGGGGGGCAGTTGTGAGGATTGGAAAAAGTAGAGGGTTTGGTGAAGACATTGGGGATTGAAGAGTTAGTTAGTGTTAAGGATAGTTATAGGTTGGGCTAAGATGGATTGGGCCTAGGAATTGGGTAGGTAGGGAATAGGGATCTCACATTAATTCAATTTGGACTTGAACCAACTTATTTTTGCTTTTTTAGAATGGGTTGTGTTCAAGTCAATTCGAATGACACTTTCCAACTCATTGACCTAACCTTAACCTGAGATTTCAGATTGAGTTTCTAGTTTGGTTGAAATGCTTACACCCTTAATTTGTCATATAGCTCCTCCTACATTATGTCATATTTGGGGCCATAACCAAGATTAACATCCTCAACTTCGACCGGATATTTTTATCGATAGTACTTGATGGAGTTCATTTGGCCTAGGAGTAGTCGCTTAGATTTGGTTGGGTGTGAATGCTCCTCCAAGACTTCACCACGGCATAATAATTCCTTATTGTGAATTTGCACTAGAAGTTGAACTCCATACTATTCATGGAGCCATATCTCTGGCATCTAGTCTATTGCTCTTTTTGGTAACTATTTTGACTAATTATTTGCAAGTTCTATAGGGGCTCACTAGATCCTTGCCTCTCAGCTCGAACCTCATTGGCCTTGTTCATTAGACTAAAACTTTGTTAGACACTCTTCACTGTTGGTCTGTGATCGGAAGCCCCAGGCGAACTGTCCTCCTTGCACATCAACTCAAATCCTTTATTATCTTTTAGCTTTATTGTTATACTATTTTTTGGGTACAAAAAAAAATGTTGAGAATTCCCAAAACATTTTCATATTTGGATAAAAAATTTGCTCCCTTGTTTTAAAAATCCACACTTTCCCCATAAATAGAATTATTTTTTATAATGCATTTGTTAGTTTCTAACATAAAATTTTCAAATCTAAATTAAATTGTACAATACCTTTTTCTAGCAATTGCCGGATAATAAATTTAGAACTAATAAGAAATTCTAATTATCAATTTTCCTCTCTAAATAATTTTTTTCAAAAGCCAAGTATCAATTTTCCCCTATAAATTTAGATGCCTCTCAAAAGCCAATATCAAGCGACTAAAAGATAGTCACTTTAAAGAAGGCGTTTAAAAACTTTGGTCATGCTAATTTAAAATCTGAATTCAAATTGAGCAATTGATTATCAGTTGTTTAATTTTTGTGTCCAGTCACTCCCCTAAATAAATTCGGACGTTTCTCTCAATGAATTCAATCGGGTTTTTTTCACTTATTTCCATATATATTGTCCAATATATATATTTTGTGAGAATATTGGCTGGTAGACGTAGAAGTCAAAGGAAAAAAAGGAACTAATTTGATTGCTTGTGATAATTGACAGATTTAATAAAATTGATAAAAAGGCCAAAAAACAAAGAATTCATAATTATCACAATAAAAGCTGATTTATCCTAACAAACTTCACTTATCTTATCTGCCAAATCTGACCACGTCAGAATTTACGAATACACACGCAAGCTCCAGTCAGCAGACATCTCGTCTCTGATCTGTCGCTCTCGTCTCACTGACTCACACGCCACTGCCCGGTGACCATAGACACCGATAAGTACTCGGCAGTTGGCAGACGCGGTGACGCTGACCGGAGCTCGCTCTCGCTGCCTCGGCGCCTCGGCCTGCCTGGAGCTCTCTCTCGCAGTCCCTCATCTGCTCGCCGCCTCGCCCGCTCCGTCTCCATCGAGCTCGTGAAGCCTGAAGGTGGCTACTCCGTACGCCATCGTCCATCAGCCACAGCCACCGGCGCCGTCGAGACTCCCTGTCTGTCCTCGGTTCCGGAGATCGAACTGTCACAGAAGGTAGTTTCGATTTTTTTTTTTATTTGATGAATCTTACGCGATCGAATGGTGCAGCGTTCTTGTCTTTGGATTGAAATTTTGATTCTTTTAGAAGGTACTGGGATGTTAGAATGTGATTTAATTTTTCAATTTATTCACAATTCTTTAAATTCATGCCATCATTTGTCCGAGCAAATTGTAGAATTTTAAGTTGAATCATACTTTGAAGCTATCATATTCGGACAGACACAAGTCTGCTAGTGCAGTTGTGGCTAGATGAACTCCTCTTGAGATTATGCTATATGGCTTTTAGTTCCCGGTTATTTAGTAACTTCGCACACTCTGGTGCACGTTTAAACTTGAATGCTTTCTGAAAAGTAAATTTTAAGTAGGCCTAAATACTGAAAAATAGATTTTAAATGGGCTCTGCTGTGATGCTACAGTCTTGACTTTGTCCTTCGTCTTGTCCTTGCTGCTTTTTTGTTCTGTCTCTGGAAATTTTCCGGTTTTTTCAGTCAAAACAAACTGAACCGAAATATTTCTGAGTTCGGGTTTAGGGTCTATTCAGCCTATTTGGTTTTTTTGCCTTTTGAATCTGAAAACCGAACAAACTGATTAATGCTGTTTGGTTTAAACTGAATAAACTGATTGCTCAGCCATTGGAAGGGAGTATCAGTATCTGCAACTCCCTCAGGACCAGCCTCTGTGTGCACGGAACCTTTGAGCCTGCGGAGTGGCGATGAGGATCGAAGAGTGCAATGGCGTTTCTGCCTCCATGAAGCACCTTGTCTTTGCTTACTATGTCACTGGTCACGGTTTTGGCCATGCCACTCGCGTTGTTGAGGTACCCCATGTTTTCTGTTTTCTCATTCCCCCCTCTAAGCCTAATCCTGTGCCTCCCATAATCAGGTTGTGCGGAACCTCATTCTGGCTGGCCATGATGTCCACGTTGTCACTGGCGCTCCTGATTTCGTCTTCACCTCCGAAATCCAGTCCCCCCGCCTCTTCCTTCGCAGGGTGCCTTTTCCTACCTTCCCCCATTCCACCTCAGATTTCTTTCTTTTTCTTTAACTCATCCATTGCTTGCTTAGTTTCTTTTCTTTGCTTAAAATAATCAGTTGGTTCTGGACTGCGGTGCTGTTCAGGCTGATGCTTTGACAGTTGACCGGCTCGCTTCCTTGGAGAAGGTAAGCTCACACTCTCTTTTTATTACCATTCATTAATTCATTCCTCACCTGTTATATAAAATTATAAATATTTAATATTTTTATTATATATTCTTTTCCCTTGATTTAGTATTCAGAAACAGCTGTCAAACCTCGGGCTTCTATTTTGGCTGCTGAAATTGAGTGGTTGAACTCTATCAAAGCTGACTTAGTTGTAAGTTTCTGCACCTGAACAATTTTCTGGTTTTATAGGAATTCATAAAAGTATAATCTGCTGCTAATTGTGTGATTTTTTATACTTGGAATTTATCCCAGGTCTCAGATGTTGTTCCTGTTGCTTGTCGTGCTGCAGCGGATGCTGGCATTCGCTCTGTTTGTGTCACCAACTTCAGGTACCCTATGAATGTTTGGAAATCATCATCTCATCTTAAAATTACATACACAGAACTAAGCTATTTCTGCTGTCAGAAGAATGGTGGCACATGTTGACTGGAGTCACTTGTCTGTGTTGCTAACTTTTTCTCTCATGCTTGCAGCTGGGATTTCATTTATGCTGAATATGTCATGGCAGCTGGACACCATCATCGCTCAATTATTTGGCAGGTGAACTTCGTATGTCCTATTATTGTGCTTTTGAATTCTGGTTCTCTTGTCTGGTTTGCCTTTTGCTGTTGGAGAAAATCTTATTGGGTTCCCCTACTTTGGTAAGTAGGATTGTTACTTATGTTATCATGAAATATTATTACTATCATCATTTGTTGTTTACATCATCACCATCATCACTGTTAATAACTTGACTCAAGTCTACCATACATGTAAACCCTGGTCTGTATATCCAAGGCTTTGCTATTTGAGGAAAATTTGTGGCATTTTCTTTTAAATACTTGCGGTAAACTATCACATAATCATGTTGCCGCAAAATTTGAAAACCCTTGCCTTCTAGTTATGTTGCGTTTGTATGGTTATAATTTGAAATGTTGGGGAGGGATCCAAAGGGGAAACGGTTCCTTCAGTTCCCCTCCTAACTGTAGATTTTCAATTCCCCAAATTAGGGTGGAGAGTAGGTGAAAGCAAGGGTAATGGTAGCAAAACATTTTGACCTTTATCATCAGTTGTGGTAAGTTGTTCACTTTTGTGATGAATGTCTTTCTTATTTGTTTAAATTTGGTGCAGATAGCTGAGGATTATTCTCATTGTGAGTTTTTAATCCGTCTCCCAGGATATTGCCCAAGTATGTTGAATTGCCATAATCTGGAATCAAATACTTCTATGGGTTATTTTAGACTAAATTGTATGACCCGTCTCTATGGATTATTTTGCTTCTTAGTACTTGTATGATCTGGCTTGCAGTGCCTGCTTTCCGTGATGTAATTGATGTACCTCTGGTTGTTCGAAGGCTGCACAGATCACGCAATGAGGTCTGAATAAGAGCTCTATTGGTTTCTTTTTTCTTATGGAACTAACAATCAAATTTCTAAGCTCTTTTAAATTTTTATCCCCTTATCTTTGGCTTTAGGTTAGGAAGGAACTTGGCATTGCAGATGATGTAAAGGTTGTTATTCTCAACTTTGGTGGGCAGGTAATTCATTGATCAAATGAAGTTGGTTTAAAAAACATTTCTTCAGAATATCAGGAAATTCTGAGTTGGAGACCCATTATACAATAAGCTAATGATTCATTCTGCTTATCCTTTAGCTTTCTTAAACTTTATTATCGACTTGATCATGGTCCTCTCTATGTTATTTAAGCTTATTTCTATCTTCCACCATTCATTTGTTCTGTCATGCACAGTTTATGACTATGTTGTTTGGCTTATTAATTGATGGATAAAATTGCTAAACTGCTGTCTCATTGGTTCTAAAAATATCTAATCTCATGTATAACTAGTTGAAGGTGCAGGGTCATAGGGCTTGGATTTGCCAGAAAGACATTGGCTATTTATAAAACTAGGACCAAATGGATTGTATGATTTATTTTGAAGCATGGTCCTTAAGTGATTTCTCTCTAGATTTGAACGTGTGCTTTTCTTCTGATTTTTTTGACTGCAGCATCAGCTGGTTGGTATTTTCTGATTATCCTTTTGAAGAACAATCTCTAGGAAAAAAGGGAAAACCCTATACTGGACATTCATGGATTAAGATATGGTTGTTCAAACTAGGATGTTTGAACATGTGATATGTTGTCCTATTATCTTGGACAGATTTCTACCTTATAGTTTTACACTGTTTGTGTACGTAAGTCCCAATGAAATTCATCAGTGCTATTATAACTTTTCAAGATTGGTCTTGTTTACCGTAAATGACTGAGGTGTGTATGTTTTGACATTTACAAGCTGATGGTCATTACAATCTTTTCTTGTCCCGAAGATATATGCTTTGGAAAATTAAATGCTCTCATCTATTCAGATAATATTTATACTAGTGGTAGCAGCTTGTCAAAATAAAATAAGTGAAGCGGCTTCTTCCTGTTCCTCTTTCTGTTTTCCGGATTCTTTGGAGGGAGAGAAACAAATGGGCTTTTGAAGGGCAGGAGATTCCTTTAATTTTTCTCCAACTGAATGGCTTCATGTATTATTTTTTCAGTTTCAAGGGATGAAGTGAGCAACAGCTTTAGCTTTGCTGATTTTCTTGGCATCTCCTATTGCCTTAGCAATAAAGATCATTTTTCTTATACATAAGATATTTGCTGGCATCTTACCAGTAAAGTAGTGAACACAAATTTAAGCCTCATAGGATGTGATTTGGTCATGAATTCCTTCGCCAGATATCTATTTGAATCCTATAATGTGTCTGGTGAATGAGAATATATGGCTCATATAAGAAACTAGTTACTTTTTGAGATTTTTAATGCTAGTTCATCTCAAACATGCAGCCTGGAGGCTGGAAGTTGAGAGAGGATTTCTTACCTTCCGGCTGGTTGTGCTTGGTATGCTTTAAGCGACTCCATTTTTCCCTTGACTGAGAATGTTTCATTACATGATAATACAGTTACGAAATTTGTTGGTTTTCTGTACCATCTAATTGTCTAGGTTTGTGGTGCTTCTGATAGCCAAGAACTTCCCCAAAACTTTGTCAAGCTTCCGAAAGATGCATATACACCTGATCTTATAGCTGCATCAGACTGTATGCTTGGTTAGTGTAAATTTTGTGATCGGTCAATTTGAACATTTGCATTGTTAGTGTAATCCATTTTTCTTCTAAACTTAGTTATTGGGTTAACTTGATGAAAATGGTCCTTAGTAGTATCTCTACTGTTCCAGGAAAGATTGGATATGGTACCGTCAGTGAAGCACTGGCATACAAGTTACCATTTGTCTTTGTTCGTAGAGATTATTTCAATGAAGAGCCATTCTTAAGGAACATGCTTGAGGTGCACTTTTTGTCTTACGTTTTGTTTTCGTTATGGTTCTGATTCTTGCCTATTTATTCTTATGCATGGCTCTATTTTGGAATGTTCATTTTCGTACAGCATTATCAAGGAGGTGTTGAGATGATCAGGAGGGACTTGCTTACCGGTCATTGGAAGCCTTACCTTGAACGTGCAATCAGTTTAAAACCATGTTATGGGGGAGGTATTAATGGTGGCGAGGTACTCATCAAGCTATTTTAGCATTCTAAACAATTGCTTCATTGTCGTTGGATTATTTTTTTTAGGAAAACTTACAATTACCCTCCTGAGGTGTGCCCTAACCTACAATTTGCTCCATCTATTTTTAGAAACCTACACTTTGCCCCTTGTATTTTTACACTATTTGATGACAATTTCTGAAACTGTATTTAAATTATATGATAGTCATCATCCAGTAATTTCAGTATCTCTAATATTTTTTCCATAGTTAACAGACATCTTAAATTTATCATTTTTTCCTTTCTGTTAATGTATTTTTCTCGCTGTAAATACATATCAGTATTTTTTAAAGATCGGTTGACTGTAAAAAAAATATTAAAAATCTTGAAATTACTGGAAAATTATTATCAGATAGTTTAAATTATGATTTCAGAAGTTGTTATTGGACATTGTAAAGCAAATAGGGGGTAAAGTGTTGGTTAAACCAAACTACAGGGGTTTTTGTAATTTTCCTTTTTTTAATACTTTGTTTATATTAGCATCATGCTTAATGATGCCAACAATAATTTCTATTAAAAAGGAGAAATTTGTAAAAGAATTGCATTTGCTAATATAATTAGCTATGGGAATTTGAACTATGTAAAAGCAAAAAAAAAAAAAAAAAAAAAAACAAAAACAAAAAACAAAAGAAGAAGAAGAAAGTTGAAAAATCCAAGAACAAAGTATTTTTCGTTAGTATGTTGAGCTACTCATGCCATGTGGGGATTCCTGAACCTTAAGGGGGGCCGGGGGGGTGCAATCCTTAATTCAAAATCATGAGATCCCTCCCACTTGCTTGATTGTTCTCCAAGCATTGAGCCAGTTTAATGCTTCAAGTAGTCATGAGCCAATGTTACTTAGCTTGGTGGCTTCTAGTTTCTTTAATGGCAACTTTAAGATGGCCCCTGCCTTAGATAAATTTCTAATTGAAAAATTTATTAGGTTAGTAGGTGTTCTATTTGAGGTAGCTGATTTCTGATCTGTAAACTGTGTTTTATTGATTCTTCCACTGCAGGTTGCTGCTCACATCTTGCAGGAGACAGCTATTGGCAAAAACTATGTTTCAGATAAGGTAATTTGAGTTTCAAGTTTCTTTCAAATTGACTGGTAGTTATTTCCCCTTTTCCATTCTCTCTCTCTCTCTCTCTCTCTCTCTTTTTGGATAGATTCCTTTTCTCATATTATGAAATAGTTAAAAAATGCACCAGCGGCCCTCAAACTTCGATGAATTGGACGAGTTGGTCCTCAGAATATATCTCCAGGCCACTTTAGCCTCCATTTTGCAACTTGGTTCCATGCTCATGAGGGATACGAGAAAAAAAAACAAAAAACTTGAAATAGGTTTGAGTCAGCGCACCAACTGCCACTATTTTACAAAAAAGGGATTTTGTGGTTCCATCCATTTTCAAATATGAAATCTACAGGTTGCCCCCTGCTTGTTTACTTTTAAGAATGGATGCTTTGATGGTCTATTTAGCTTTTTGCCGATGGTGGCATCACAAATAGGCAACGTTTTGCTTGCTTCAAATAAAAGCTGATTTGTTTGATGTCCTGCATTAATAAAGCTTAGCGGTGCAAGAAGGCTACGTGATGCTATCGTTCTTGGCTATCAACTACAAAGGGCTTCTGCAAAAGATATCAGCATTCCTGAATGGTATGCAAATGCTCAAAGTGAACTTGGCAAGCGATCCAGTGCACAAGCTGAGCAGATAACTGAGAGCACCACACTAATGGACTTGTGAGTTGCATCCATTTCAAAATGTCCTTGTGGTTGGTTTTTGTGTAACCTTGTTCTCTTTGTTTTCTTTTTCCAGATCTACTGA
This sequence comes from Aquilaria sinensis, assembly GCA_005392925.1. Lineage (NCBI taxonomy): Eukaryota > Viridiplantae > Streptophyta > Magnoliopsida > Malvales > Thymelaeaceae > Aquilaria > Aquilaria sinensis. Next base: position 316,777 of record SMDT01002614.1, on the reverse strand, counting down.
AGATTTTGAGATTCTTCATGGAGATCTCCATGGCCTTCCAGATACATTGAATTTCCTTAAAAGCTTGGTAGAACTTGATACTTCATCTCATTCTGATAAGGAAAAGCACCAGATTCGTGAACTCAAGGCTGCTGCTGGTCTGTTTAACTGGGAGGTTGTGCTCATTTGAACAAAACTTGCTTCCACTATTTCCTTGTCCATCTTCTGCTATTATGTTAGAGATGAACTTGTAGGTGACTTAGATCCTGTTGCATGTCATCTGTAATACATTTTCTTTGTTGTATTTGGGGGTCTGATTCTTCATTTCATGCGGCTTCGTCTGAGTAATGCTTACTCATTTTTGGCTGATAAAATTGGCATTCTGTAGTGAACAATTTGATTTCCTTTGTTGGCTCTGTTTCAAAGCTACATCCTCCCCCATCCTCAACCTTTGCTTTTTTTAAGATTTGTTACTGTGCAGGATGATATCTTTGTTGCTCGAGCACCAGGAAGGTTGGACGTTATGGGTGGTATTGCTGACTATTCCGGGAGTCTGGTTTTGCAGGTTATTATATACCAGATTTCTTCTTTTCCCCTTTTCAAAATGTTAAACTTTGTACACTTCTATAATAATCAAGGAAAAAAGGTTAAAAGATATGGTTTTCTAAAGTATATCCGTGGTGATTTGATCAAAATAGTCTGATGAGTTCTAAAAACTACATATTAAAAGCATTCACTTGTATATCTTATTAAAAAGGGGAGGAAGGCATCAACTCATGTGTATGCAGTCTGTTATTGCCTCTCAAAACTCAAAAAGTTGTAGTATCCAGCAATTGCTTGATAACATGAATGACTACCTTCCTACATTTTGAATAACAGATGCCCATAAGGGAAGCCTGCCATGTTGCTGTTCAAAGGATTCATCCAAGCAAGAACAGGCTCTGGAAACATGCACTTGCCCGGCAGACTGCCAAAGGAAGACCAGAACCTGTCCTGCAAATTGTATGTGGACTTAATTCTTTTTGGGCTTTTGTTTTATTTTATTCTTTGTCTAATTCTCAAATGTTCAGGAAGTTCAACTAAGATGGTTTAGTTGTATCCAACACAGACAAATAGATGCACTAGTACCTAAGAGTGATAGGCTAGATATGAAAGTGGGGAACAATATAAGGTAGACTAACTTTGGTGGGAATAGTGAAGGGGTTCTTGCTCTTCTGGGAGTTCTCAGAGGAACTGCCTCTGATTGAGCAGAAAAGGCACAGAATTCATGTAGATGATCTCAAATAGTTGGGATTAACACATTGCGGATGCTATTTTTTTAGGATCATCTTCTTAGGTCACATATTCCAGAAAGTAGGAGAAGCAGAAGCTATACAAATACATGTGTTCTTACCTAGTTGCCTGCAAATGCCTCCTAAACCAACCTGTCACAAAAGCCTAGAAACCACTGTTATGTCCCTGCTGTCAAGGAGATGTTTTTTTTTTTTTTTTTAATTTTATTTTTCTGTTTTACTGTGATAGGTCGTTTTGATAGATGTAGAGTGACGAGACTTATACTGATGTGTTCCACAAAAGAATAAAAATATGTGGAGGATGAACGTATGTATGTTTTCCTTAGACAAACTAGTTGATGCTTGGTTCTTAGCATGAAAGGTTTTAGATGGGAAATAGAGAAGTTGTAAAAGGAATCAATGAACTTGTAGAGATGCACGGTAAAATATGGTTATATTGACTTAGTTGTGCTCTTTCTAAACCTTGTTTTCATCAGGTATCTTATGGATCAGAGCTAAGCAATCGTGGCCCAACTTTTGACATGGACTTATCTGATTTCATGGATGGTGAAAAACCAATTTCATATGAGAAGGCAAAGAAATTTTTTGCGCAAGATCCATCTCAGCGGTATCTCTCTCATATTTTTAATAATAGTAATGATAAAAATAATCCTTCCCTTCTCAAATTGTTTGCCCATTTGAGAAAAACAAATGGTTTAAGAAAATTACAATAAATGAAGGCTTTTATTTGTCAAAATGAGTATTGTACCAATCTTGCTCCTATTTAATATCTCCATGTTTTGGTGGTTCAACTTTGGAAGGAATTAAATTAAGAATACAATAGTCAAAATACTAAATTGGATCTTCTAATTAAGAAAGTGGACAACAAAATTTGGACATTCCAAAATACAAATGTGGATAACTAATTTGGTACAGAGGGAGGAGTAGTACTTGTTGTAATAACAACAACAACAACAACAACAACAACAACAATAATAATATTTTGTTAACAGCTGGTTAAGCAATCTTTTTTCTCTGTCTATCAGGTGGGCAGCATATGTTGCTGGGACGATTCTGGTTTTAATGACAGAATTAGGTGTCCAATTTGAGGATAGCATCAGTATGCTGGTAGATGTTTATTATATATTATCGAGTATTCCCTTAGCATGTTGGCCAGGAGGAAATGTTCAGATTAATGCATTTGATTGTTCATCCTCTTATATCTATTTATGTGGGATATAGTAGTTTGATTCTATCAACATACAGGTTTCTTCAGCTGTCCCTGAAGGAAAAGGTGTATCATCTTCTGCTTCTGTGGAAGTTGCTAGTATGTCTGCTGTAGCTGCTGCTCATGGTATTCACATGCTTGCTTTCTATAACTATTTTTGCATTTTCTACCCTATTCATCTGTCTGTTCTTCTACATGTTTCAGAACTAATGATACCTGGTTGTATGGAGTGTTAGTTAGTAGTAAGTGGTGTATTTCTACATGATTAAGTTTAGGGGTTTTTTGGTGCTTTATATTGTAATGAGCAATGAAGCCTCTCCACCCATTGCCAAATGGTCTTAGGTTGGACACTTTAATAGTTTCACAGGTATTTTGGTTTCAGGTTCACATCCCAAATATTCAACACATAAACTAATGTACTTCCTAATCTCGGATGCCAACGTTTGGCTCTTGTTGGAGTTGGATGGTTAAGTATTTTGGTAATTTGACTTTTTCTATAATGATTTCCATGAGGGTTTTGCTATAGTTAAGATACTACGTGGATTGCTACCAATCCACCCAAGGTTCCTTTCTTTCGCTCATGTAACTTAGAAGGAACAAACAACTAATTTCTGGTTGAGCATGATTGTATTCTGTTCAAAGCAGCCTTCACTAATTTCTTTCTCTTCCCTCAACTTTGCAGATTGTTGCTATATGTATTTTTCAATACTCTCAATCTAGCTTTGAACTTAAACAGGCAACCTAATTAAATTGCATGCATATCATGTGGGCCCCTCTATGAACTTTCATGCTTCATGTTGTTCATTATGTTAATTTATACTTGATGAAAACTTGCATCTGGGCTTTATTCCCCACCTTATTATGGGGCCAGTGATTCTCTTGTGCTGTTACTAATATTCTTAAGCAATAAGTTGGCTTGAGTTATGAGGTAAAAGTGCTCTCAGCATTCTTTTTTTATCCATTTTTGCTGCTGCTGCTACTACAACTACTACTACTAATACTACTACACACACCCTTCTTTACCTTGTTTTAACATTTTGTCCAAACCTTAATGTATGCATTACAGGGCTAAACATCAATTCAAGAGATCTCGCATTGCTATGTCAAAAGGTTGTATTATAGACATGATTTTTTAAGAGTAAATTGTTGCCCCTCAATTTCTTGATGACAGCTCTAGTTCATTCTACTTAGGTGGAGAATCACATAGTTGGGGCCCCCTGTGGTATTATGGACCAGATGACAGCAGCATGTGGTGAAGCCAACAAACTTCTTGCTATGATATGCCAGGTAAGCATCATGAGTGTTTGACGCCAGAGCTCTTGTTACATTGATCTGTCTTGATGTCTACCTTCATATTGCACAGCCCGCTGAGGTGATTGGTCATGTCGAAATTCCTAGACATATCCGATTTTGGGGAATTGATTCAGGGATTAGACACAGGTATCTCGTCTCTGAATGCCTTTTATTTTTCTGTTGATTTTTGTTTGTTTGCAGAGGTAGTGAATCTTTTCTCTGTGCTTTTTCTTTTTCCATTTTTCCCTTTTAAAGAACTTATGTCTTCTCTTTTCTGTCTTTTCTGGATGCATTATCTGACTCTGGCTAGTTTTCTAGTGTTGACTGATTCTTTGTTTGACATTATTAATATATCCTATATTCCTTAAATGGATCTATGTAGATAGAAAACATTTCAATTCTTGTTTCTTTTGGGGGCATAGGTGAAGAATATATTTATGATAAGAGTTACAAAGACACCGGGCATACCAGAGCAAAAACTGTAACCATCAGAAACTAAAAAAAAAACAGAATTCCATCCTACAGTTCTCGCTAGCTCAAAACAATTCACACGGACACAGATATCAAAACAAAATTTGTCCACCACCCACTGAACCATACACTGGGTCTCCTAATGGCACTGATTATTTCACCCTCTCCATACATGAGAGATAATCGCTGCAAAGGCAATCTTACTGGTAAGATTTCTTTTTGGAATTCTTCTATGCCAATAGACCTCTTCTCTCCATCTCCTGGCCCAATGATGCGTTCCCATCCACTTCAACGTACCATCAACAAAACTGCTTGAGAATAAGAACAGTTAAGAATAGATGATTTCAGGTCTCCTCCATTCTTTCACAAAGGTAGCAATGGTTTGGACCTTTGTGAACAGTTTGCTTCCACCTGTCCTGAGGATATAAACCTTTAGAAAGCACTAGCTAGAGGATGAATCTTTGTTTTGCCATCATGCTTGCATTTCATGTGACATCTTCCCATGCCCTCCTTCTCTCCTTTGGGGTGAACATCATATAATTTTTTATCCCTCATAGCCTCTAGGACCTTTTGCTTGTTTACATACATCTTGAGCAGCCAGTCCTTACACTTGATCACGCTATTCCATGCCCAAGACGCAATAGCCACCTTGCCTATTGTCGAAAGATCACTCCCTTTTAAATAATACGCATGTATCCAATGGATCCATAGCCAATGCCCCTCAAGTTCAATTCCTTCTCACTTTTCGGCTTTCAAACTGACTCCGACACCACTAACGCTTTCTGCTTCCCTTCTGCTTTCCTAGACAATACGAAGTTCTGGTGGATGGTTTTTTATCTTCTTGAGCACTTTTTTGGGAATTAGAAACACGCTACTCCAGTATACTTGAATAGAGAGGAGAACTGACCTTATTAGCTGAAGCTTCCTAGCATGAGACAGCAATTTCTTGGCCCACCCTTCCACTCTCCAAGGCCCCTTCGCAACCAGCAGCTCAGAGTTAAGAGTGTTTTAGAAGAAACAGGAACTCCCAGATATGTCTTCAGAAGCTGCCCTCCTCTAAATCCTGAGACTCGTACATTTTCCTCTCTCAGCTGGCTGCCTACACCACCTATAAAAATTTCTTATTTTTCATCACTTGGGGATAGGCCAAACACTTCACTGAATTCCACCAGTCCTGATTTCATGTGGAGAATGGAAGGAACATTTCAATTCTTCTGTTTTTCTATATTAGTTCATGCAATTATAATGTAGTTTATAATTGTGTACTATCCTGTAATATTTGCTTCACGAGTCTGGATTACTCTTTTCATGCTGGCTATGGATTTGATTTTGTTGATCGTCCTTTATCTGCATTGTTGGGTTCTTTTGTTACTGCAGTGTTGGGGGTGCAGACTATGGCTCTGTCCGCATAGGTGCTTTTATGGGTCGAAAAATGATAAAGTCTATAGCATCTAGTATGTTGACTCCTACTGATGAAATGGATGACAAAGGGACAGAGTTACTGGAAGCGGAAGCTTTGTTAGACTACTTATGCAATCTGTCACCACACCGGTGATTTCCTTCTTCTTTTGAAATGTTGAAATATGTCCATGCATTTTATTTTACTGTATATTTCAATATTGTGATACATTCTCAAATTTCTTACAATTTTCTTACCGTGAAGATATGAAGCTCTTTATGCAAATCTGCTTCCTGATTCAATACTTGGTGAGACTTTTTTGGAGAAATATGTTGATCATGGTGATTTGGTTACTGTGATTGATCACAAGCATACATACGGAGTGAGATCACCTGCAAAACATCCAATATATGAAAATTTCAGGGTCAAGGTTTGTAATTTTGATGGCTAGTTCTTATTAAGATGTTGATATGTTGATGGTGGTGATTATAACTTCTTTTTTATTTTTATTTTTTCCTACTGGGCCGGGCTTATAGATCCAGTTACTTATTTATAGGAAAATGAATTCCAGCTTGCCTGGTCAAAGTATTGACCACTGGCCACGTTCCTTGGCTATTGCAGCAAAAAGATATCAACTATTGTTTACCATTGGTTGTTGATATTTATGTCATTTTATGGAAGTTGTCTTACCTTTCAGACATGCGTATTCACTAATTAGAAATCAGAGCATTTGCTCCTCAGTAATCCTACAGGATTCTATGGCACTATCAAGCAGCGGATACTGCTGATTACTTGTTTGTTTACCCTTTCTTGGCTTGTTATTCCTGGTTTAAGCCATTTTAGTACAGTTCTAGGAACCAGTAATCTGTAGGCTTTTCACCATCTATATGTAAGACGAGGAATCTTGTACTCTAGCTCCACCCCATACTCCTTTTGTGTGTTATTTTTTTTGCGTTTCTCTCAACAAAAGAGGGTTGTTGTACACTATTACTTCATTTTCTAGTGGATTTGCATGAAGGCCTTTTTTGTGACATTCTTCTGCTGCTATTGGACATCTAGGCCTTTAAGGCTCTGCTTACTTCTGCAACTTCAGATGAACAACTCACAGCTCTGGGAGAATTACTTTATCAGGTATTTACATTTTCTTTGATCCTTTTCATCCTTCTAAGACTAGAAGGCATACATTGTTTTTCTTTCTCTATCTGTGCCTGCGGAGAAAAGGGCAAATTTGACATAAGCCACTAACTGTGTCTTCCATGTTGATTGCTTATGTAGTTTTGGTGATACTTCAAAAAATTTACTATCACATTCCTTTGACTGATAGCACATATAATCAAGCTGCAATTAATGCCTGGGCTTGTTTGGAATTTTACCTCTCAAATAGGATAGAATGGAAGCTTATTGCTTTTTGATTCTTTAAATTGAAGATGGCTTAGGAATTAGATGTCAGTTATATAAAAGGCTGTTGGTTCTATACAGCATCCTAGTTCCAGGAAACCAAAGTTCAGGCAGGATGTGATGTGTGAGGCTAGGGGTGTAACCAAGCTGAGCTGAGCATGAACATCCCGGGCTCAAGCTTGGCCTGAAAAGGATTCAGGTGGGCTTCAGCTTGAGCTTGAACTTGGTGAGCCTTAGGATGTGTCTCAAGCTCGGCCTGATAGGTTTGACTGGCTTGACAGAATTCGGGCTAACAGCTAACTATAACTTTTGAAACCTGAAAGGAACAAGTTTAAGTGTAATTGTAACTTTAAGAGGATAAGTGTAATCAGTCCTTTATTTAATATGTTCTTGAAACCTTAGGGCAGTCATTGTAATCATTTCCTATGCAGTTTCCTGACATTCATTCCCTGATGTTCTTTAAATGAAACTGAGTTTATCCTGACTTTTGATTCTGTTAATCTGGATTATTTTGGCGTTTAAATGTGCTGATAAAGTTCTTTTGCCTATTTCGGGGAAAAAAAGTGATTCTTGAACTTTTTTCTTTCCTGCTGAAATGATATGAGGTAAAAAGTGAAGGTGGCTGCTGGTATCCATTTTTTGCAGTGTCACTACAGCTACAGTGCTTGTGGACTCGGGTCCGATGGGACAGATAGGCTCGTACAGCTGGTACAGGAAATGCAACATTGTAAGTCTAAAGATGAAGATGGCACTTTATATGGAGCCAAAATTACTGGTGGAGGTTCTGGTGGAACAGTTTGTGTTATTGGCAGGAATTCATTACGAAGCAGTCAACAAATATTTGAGGTAAGTTTAGTTAAAGAAACCTATGGATTTGAATAGTATGTTTTCTTAAATTGATGCTTCCTCTGTTCTTTAAAGGAAGACATGTTTGTTTTTTTTTTTTACTAGAGAGAGAGCCAGTCAACAATGTTCATCTATTCATACTATGTTTGTAGGTGAAAGAAAAAGTTTGTTCTGGCACTAGCATATATTGATGTTACATGTTTTTAATGAAGTATTGATTTGCTTTCTATTTGAATAATGTTCAGATTCAGCAAAAATACAGAAGTGCAACTGGGTATATGCCGTTTCTGTTTGATGGCTCATCACCCGGTGCTGGAAAGTTTGGGTATTTGAGAATTCGGCGGCGGATTGGCTCCAAAGCTTCTTCTGGTAAATGACAATGAGGATGGAGGGACTTCACTGGTCACCTATGAAAATCTCATTCAGCAATATTAGAAGACGAGACTTATTTGGACAATAATAGTTAGGCAGGCTTACCTCATCTCCATACGTACAATGAACATTTTTATTTTCACGTTCCTCATGGATTAATAAATATCCAGCTCTATCAGAATTAAACGTACGTAAAGGAACATGGATGTTTTCCTCAGTGTTTTGCCTGGTCTTGATGCCATTCAACATAACTTGAATGGAGTTTCAACTCTTGTAGAATTTGCTCAGCTTTCATCCTCAAGTTCAGGGTTCTTATAAAAAGAACATGAACGTTTAATATGTAATTGCCATAAAAATCATTAACTCATCAGAGCATTGCCATCCTGTTGGTGGTAGTATTCATGCGCGACAGCTCTGGGCTTTGATTCTGGCAGCGCCGATATGAGGGTGTTAACCTCCAAAGAAAGATGCAGATGACATGTCTTCCATTCGCTGGCACAGTAAGTGAGAAGGCAACCAAACTTGCTCAAGCACCCTTTGGTCCCATTACCAGATAGGGAAAATGGTCCAATAGAGCCCAAGACATGAAGCTGCAAAGCTCCGGACAAATGCTGTAAGGTTGTAGCTTCTCTGAACTCGCCTGCACCGAGTTCAAGACCATTAGTAAGTAGTAACTGCAGATTTCAAGTTAGTTCCTAGAAACATGGCGGAACATACCACTAGTAAGACTTGAACACTGCTCTCCTTTCCTATTCGACATCCTCAAATTCATCTAAATTGTACAATTCAGTATCCGTGATCCCAGCAACACCTGGAAAAAAAAAAAAAAAAAGGACCGTCATGCTTAGTAGTTGTGTTGATTAATTCATACCAATCATCGTCATCATACCACACTCTAATCTCGACCATGTAAGAGTTAGTGGCGTGAAGGGCATATTTCCAAATTTAATCGCAAACAATCATAGAGACGATCAATTCACAAAGAATCAAAGCCATTGATTCACAAGGTTCAATGGCAAAAAACGACAGTACTAGTAAGAGCCCTTTCCAGTTGCTTGCTTGCTGCAGACGGGCAGAATAGCTGGATAATCTGTTAGGCGTTGCAGTAGAAAATTAATATGATTCACCATTAATTTTGCGGGATCAACTCCAGAATTGGTTCACCTTTATTTTGTCACTCCGTAAAATAAATTTTTTCTCATAATATTTTCTTTAAAGCATGTACATTTTGATTTGGCTTTTGTTTGGTTTTGAGCTAAAGAACTAGTGACTATTTACAACGAAACCAGCACACGACAAGTTTCTGCCCTTCCTCCGCTCAATTTGGAAAATTTACTTGCGCCGAACACCTAGCAGAATGAAATGGATTTTGGCTTGCCACACCCGCGGCTAGGATTCAAGACACCCCTCATACCCTTCTCCTTAAAAACCCCTAGCTCTTGGTGTGACTACCAAAAAAAAAAAAAAATTGGTTGGTCCCTCATTGTGCCAAGACCTACGCATTTTTCAACAATTTTCCCTTTACGCCTCATGTGAGAGGTTCCACCATTCCTACTTTTAGTCAACAATATTCAAATTTTTATATTGGTAGAGTTTTAGTCAAAATATCAGTTTCATTTTCATCAATATGGATTTTTATCAGGCAGTTATAGCTTTATCTCCAACACATTTCTAATCCAATGATATCTTACATCTATATTTTTAGACCTAAAATTAAAAAAGATTACCAAGGTGAATAACACTTTGGCTATCACAAAACAATTGATATTATATTTTTCCTAGTAGAAACTAAGTTCTTGTAAGAACTTTTTCATCTATAAGAACTCCTTACATGCTTCTATTGATGCCATAAGCTTTGCCATAATTGTTGAAAGAGCAACACATTTTTTAATCTTGACTAGTGCCATGACACAGCTGTCCCTATAAATTTAATCAAGTAACTTAACATAGACTTTCTTGAGTCAACATCACTAGCTATATTTGCATCCGTGTAGTTGATTAAAACAAGTTTTGTATATTCAAAACACAAGCACATCTTGTAAGTACCATGAAGAAACTTGATAATCCATTTTATAGTAGAACAATGTTACATATTAGGATTTGAAAGGAACCTACTTATTACACCAATTGAGTTGTCAATATTTGGCATATACATACTATATATGGAATACTTCAAACTTCTAACTACTGAAGCATATGGAACTTTGTTTGTTTCTTCCTTCTTTTTATTAATTGAAGAGCACTCTTTGGAATTTAATCTAAAATGACTAACAAAAGGACAACAAACTGCTTTAGTATTGTCCATATTGAACCTTTGAAGTACTATCTCAATGCACTTCTCTTGTTATAATCATAATTTCTTTGCATTTATTTCTTTTGTTATCTTCATGCCAAGGACTTGTTTTACTAGCCTAAGTCTTTCATGGCTAAAGACTTACCCAACTACTTCTTCAAGTTATTAATTATAGAAATATTCAGGCCAACAACTAACATGGCATCCACATAAAACAATAGGATAATGATACCATAATAAGAGAATTTGTGCACAAACATACGGTGATCTAAAGTAGTCTTCTTGTAGTATTGCTACCCTATAACTAACTCAAACTTCTTATGTCAATTTCACAACGATGAGAAAATCTTGTCAAGTCAATACTTTTCCTTTCCCTAAATCTCTTGGCAACTAATCTGGCTTTGAATGGTGGCTACAAATTAAGTTGTTTAGGCATGATCCTGAATACCCATATATTTTTCCTTATATTCATCACCTATAGCTTCATCAAAGTTCTTTAATTCTCCTTCGTCAGCCAATAACACATATTCATTTTCATGATATCTAGTATAACATTATCTAACTTTATTATATCTTCTTAAAATTGGAGAAGTCATTGGTGTTTGGTGATTGATAACGAATACCGTCATCATTAGCATTATATTGTTCATTCTTAATTATGGCATCTTGTACATCATCTCCAACCCGTCTCAATATTGTCGTTGTAGGAATCAAGTGTATGTTTATCCAACTACCATCAAATCCAGAAAAATTCTTCAACTTTCTCAATATCTTCATGAAAGATATATGCCCATAAAATCAGTTCATGATTTATTATTTAGATAATAAGTAATATATTAATCACATGCACTTTTGTGTATCATGTGACATAAGTGAGCTTACATTATATGTATAGAGATACATGTAAAAGAATGGCATAAAGATGTCATGATGGGCCTACGTGTAATGTATGATTCTCATTGATATAAGATATCATGAGAATATGTTCAAAGGTTATATTAAATAAAATCAAAGTGGTAATAGAGACTATTAATAATGAGACTAGATTTTATTATCTTATAACCTTACAACTTGGTTCATAACTGTTGGAAAACATTAGATTAGTGGTTTAAATCTATATTTGGCAGTTGTATAAATATAGGAGTGTGTAAATAATCCCATAAATATGGGGATTACAATAGTTAGTAGAATCCTTTAATTATAGCATCCTGTAAACATACACTGGTTTGTATTGGAATAAATATAATTAGTTTCTATCATTTTAAAACATTTGAGATTGTTTTCTTCTGGCCTTCATTGCTGAATCAATGCTTTGTTTTCTGGCATTCATTGCCAATTCTCTTGCTTTTTTGCCCTCTATTGCTAATCTGTAACCAGCACTTGTTTTTTGTCCTTTATTTTCCTTTCCCACTAGCTTTACTCTTCCTCCATTGACAATGTCTGATGAGACTATAACAAGTGCTCCTGCCCAAGTTGATTCTCATCTTCCTACTGGCGATCTGCAAAATATTCAGGTAGCCTTTAGACTCAATGGCCAGAACTATTTGAAGTGGTTACAACTAATGCGTACCTATTTGAAGAGACAGGGAATATTCTTGGAACAGGACCAGAATTGGGTGACCCAAATTTTGATGCTTAGAATGAAGAGGACTCCATGATTATATCATGGTTGTGAAGTTCAATGACTCCCGAAATCAGTGACACTTATATGTTTCTCCCTTTTGCAAGAGCTCTATGGGATGTCATTCGACAAACATATTCTAGAACCTATGATGCTGTCTGTGTTTATGAGGTCAAAGTGAAGACAATAGCAGCCAAACAAGGGAGCAGGAGTATTACATAGTATGCAAATTTGCTGTAGAATTTGTGGCATGAACTTGATCATTATCGAGTTCTTAAGACTAAATGGCCCGATGATGTTGTGATTATGAAGAATTTTATTAAAAAGCACAGGGTGTATGATTTTTTGGTCAGACTAAATGCTAAATTTGATTAGGTTCTAATACAAATTCTCGGCAAAGAAAAGGTGCCTCCATTGAACGAAGTTATAGCTCTTGTTAGAGCTGAGGAAAACCGCTGTGGTATCATGCTTGAGCCAAAAGATCCCAAAGGTTTTGCTATGGTGGCGACAAAAGGAAATTATCGTGCTTCAAAGGGTGAGAACAATCACAACCTGGCTCGTGACATAACTAGTTGTGACTCTAAAAATAACCTCTGGTGCACCTTTGGCAAGAAGCCTAAACACACAAAAAATTGCTGCTAGAAATTCCATAGGAAACCTTCCACATGTAGTAAGGAATGGGGTAATCGGAAAGATCCAAAAATAGTTCAACAGGCCCACAATGTCTCCACAACCCAAAAGCAAGAACGCTCAAGTCAAAGGCTATTCAATGAGGAAGAAATTGAAAGATTGAGAGGTTTGCTGGGATCCTTGAACACAAAAAGTGGCTCTGCCTCTATTGCTCTCTTAGGTGAATCTTTATCTTTAGGATTACATGTCTCAGCTAGTGTTTTTCCATGGATTTTCAACTCTTAAGCCACTGATCACATGACACCCTCTTCACTATATTTTCTCACCTATACACCCCCTCGTAGTAATAGAAAAATTTCTATTGTTAATGGTTTTCTCACCACAGTGACAGAAATTGGGAATATTCAGATTACTCCATCACTATTGCTTAAGAATGTGCTTCATGTTCCCAAGTTATCACTAGTCTTATCTCTATAAATAAACTCACCCAGGATGTGAACTGCAATGTTGTGTTCTTCCATTCTTATTGTATATTTCAGGACCAAGTTTCAAGGAAGAAGATTGGACTTGCTAAGGAAAAGGAATGAACTTTACTACCTTGAAGAAACCAATAAACCATCTCACAATGTTATGCATGCCACACATAAGTCATTCTTATTAACCTCCAATAAAGATTTAATTTGGCATCATCATTTTCATTTTGGTCATCCTTCATTTACTGTTTTAAAAACAATGTTTCTTTCCTTATTTAAAGGTATTGATGTGGAAACCTTTCATTGTGATGTTGTGAGTTTGCTAAACACAAAAAGGTTTTATTCCCAACCAGCAATAAAAAATCATTAAGTTCTTTTTATTTAATTCATTTAGATATATGGGGCCCTTCTCGAATTCCTAACATTATTGGTTCTAGATAGTTTGTCACTTTTATTCATGATTACACAAGGGTCACATGGGTTTTCCTTCTTAAGTCTAAATTGGATTTGAGCACCATTCTTCCCAATTTTCATAATATGGTAAAAACTCAATTTGGTATGAAAATTAAAAGGTTTTGATCTAATAATGCTACAGATTATTTTAATCAGATTTTATCATCATTTTTCCAAAAGAAAGGCATTGTGCATGAATCCTCTTGTGTTAACACACCGCAACAAAATGGGGTGGCTTAAAGGAAGAATGACCATCTATTGCAGACCACTCAAGCCTTCATCTTTCAAAATCAGGTCCTAAAATAATATTGGGGATGAGTTGTCCTTACCGCTGCATACACCATAAATAGACTACCATCTAAAGTCCTTGACAACCGAACCCCAATGCAAACCCGCTCTCAGTTTTACTCAGATATTCAAACCTAAAATAATCTCACACCAAGAACTTTTGGTTGCCCTGCCTTTGTTCATGTTCATAATAAGAGGAAATTAAATCCATGAGCAATCAAATGTGTTTTCTTGAGATATTCCCCAACCCAAAAAGGTTATAAATGTTATTATCTAGCCACAAGAAAATTCTGCACCTCCATCAATGTCACATTTGAGGAAAGATAATTCTTTTTTACTCAACCTTATCTTTTTTGGGAGAGGGCTTTCATTAACAAAATATCAGGCCTCGGATCTACTCTTCCTGGATGTGTTACCCTTTTTACAGCAATCATAACCTTTTGAGTCCTTTGAGTCTTACACCTTCAAGCCTCAACAAGATTTAAACAACCTAATCATTGACAATTCTAACCCCACCAATGATGTGAGATATATGCAGGTTTAGTCAAGGAGAAAAAATGCAAATCCTGAACTTGAGCAAGTTTAAAATTCAGCTCCTAATCCTAGAACTGAGGTATGTTCAGAACTTGTTTCTTCACAGTCTAAGTATGAGGATGACCTACCTATTGCCTTGAGAAAAGAAACCAGAGAATGTACCAAATGTCCATTGTATCCTTTAGCCAAATCTATGTCATTCCAAAGATTCTCTCAATCTTATAGAATTTTTCTAACCAACCTTAACACTATTCTAATTCCTAATACTCTAGTCGAGGCACTTTCTAATAGAGAGTGGAGAAAAGCCATGAGAGTGGAAATAGAGGCACTAGAAAAAAATAAAATATGGAAACTTGTGGATCTACCAAGAAACAAGAAAGCGGTAGGTTGTAAATAGGTGCTTTCAATTAAATATAAACCTGATGGGTCATTAGAAATGTACAAAGAACGATTGCTAGCCAAGGGATATACATAGACTTATAGGGTAGATTATCAAGAGACTTTTACTCCAGTAGCTAAAATGAATATAGTGAGGGTGTTGTTATCTTTGGTTGCTAACTACAGTTTTGATTTACAATAGTTTGATGTAAAGAATGCTTTTCTCCATAGTGATCTAGAAGAGGAGATATACATGGATATTCCACCAGGTTTTGGAGAAGACATTAAGGGCAACAAAGTGTGCAAGTTGAAGAAAGCATTGTATGGTCTCAAGCAGTCTCCAAGAGCATGGTTTGGTAGGTTTATGAAGGTGATGCTTGGGTTAAGTCACAAGCAAAGTCAAGGTGACCATACATTGTTTATCAGACACACAGCCTCAAGGAGAGTTACTGCTTTATTAGTCTATGTGGATGATATAATTGTTACTGGTAATGATGAAAAGGAGAATGAAGCATTGAAGGACTTCCTTGCTAGAGAATTTGAGATTAAGAGTTGGGGAGACTAAAATATTTTCTCGGAATTGAAGTTGCGCATTCTAAACATGACATCTTTATCTCTTACCAAAAGTATGTGGTTGATCTTCTAAAAGAAACATGGAAGATGGCATACAAAACCAGCCTCCATGCCTATAGATCCCAATCATAAACTTGGAAAAGCTAGCAAAAAATGCAAGTGTAAACAAGGAGATGTTCCAGAGACTGGTTGGAAAATCGATTTATCTTGCACATACACGACCAAATATTGCATATGTTGTAAGTGTAATAAGTCAGTTTATGCATAATCCTAAAGGAGTTCATTTACAGGCTGTCCATCGAATTATTCACTATTTGAAAGCCAATCCAAGGAAAGGAATTTTATTTAGAATGAATGAGGGGCTGGCTCTTGAAGCATATACAAACACAGATGATGCAGAATGACCAGTAGATAGATGATCCACCTCTGGTTACTGTACCTTCTTAGGAGGAAACTTAGTCACCTAGAGGAGTAAGAAGCAAAATGTAGTTGCTCGGCCAAGTGCATAAACAAAATTTAAGGCTATGGCACAAGGAGTGTGTGAATTACTCTAGTTGGAGATAATTTTAGAATCCTTGAAGATTCCACAAGAATGCCTATGAAACTATATTGTGACAACAAGCCAGCCATCAATATTGCCCACAATCCAGTTCAACATGATAGGATGAAGCACATCGAAATTGATCGACACTTCATTAAAAAGAAACTAGGCAACAAGTTGATTTGCACTCTTTATGTGTCTACAAAAGGACAATTGGCTAATATATTTACTAAAGGGCTTAATAGTACAGACTTTCATAAGATTGTAGCCAAGCTGGGAATGAAGAATCTTTATTCGCCAACTTGAGGGGAAGTGTTGGAAAAACGTAGGATTACTGGTGTAAATCTATATTTGGCAGTTGTGTAAATATAGGAATGTGTAAATAATCCCTTAAATATACATATTACAATAGTTGGTAGAATCCCTTAATTATAGGAATTGATTTACAAAAATTAAATCCATTAATTATAGGAATTGATTTATAGAGATTTTTTCCTTGTTGATTATTCAGCAACCTATATATAGGCTGGTTTGTATTGGAATAAATATAATCAATTTCTACCCTTTCAAAACAACAACTTATGAGCATAAGATGGGCATGATGTTTAGAAAAGGTTGTCACATGAGTACTATTATAAGTGATAAGATAATGTGTCTCAAATTGTCAAAGTGAAGGCTCTTAGTACATGGAGTAATTGTGATAGACAAATATTGAACAGGGCCAAAAGTTAAAACCCTTAGACTTATAAACTATCAAGAAAAGAGTTCAACTTATATTAATTCGTTAATCTGAGAATGTTATGAACATTATGTGGTAGTTATGTGAATTTGATATATCAACTAATGATACCAATTACTGGATATATTTGGATATGTTGGTTTACATAATTAACACAATAATATTCACAGTCATTCAATAAGGAATTCACTACTCCTATAACGGGAGAGAATATTTGAATAATATGTCTTTATGATTTTGGATTTGAAATCCACCGGTGGATAATTTAGAAAATGTTTTATTAAATATTATTTTGGTATGTAAAATTATGTATATATTATATATTATTTCAAATGTTTCCAAAATAATTTTTATATTCAAATCACGTGGAGACATAAGCATATGAATTTCCAAATGATAGTGTCTTAATGAGAACTGGTAGGTCTAATTTGTAACATATATAAATATTAGTTGCTGAACAGAATAATAAAAAGTATATGAGTACTTGTGACAAAGTCTCTAAACTCCTGATTGATTTTGTAAGCTCATCTAAAATAGAGCATAAACTTGCAAACAATAAATTAGTCTAAGACTAATTTGACAGAATAAGGAGATTCTAATAGGTCACATGTCACATTCTAATTTCTTCCTATGTTTGCATATAAATAAGAGTTTTGAGGGTTGTAAATTATTACAAGTACAGTATAACACAAGGAACGTACGTGACAAGGTATCAGAGCATGTTTTGGTCACAGGATAATTTGCTTTTGTGTGTTATGAGAATTTATTTTGATGCAATTTTCATGTGTTGTTCATGGCTATAAACATGACTACACAAAAGAACACTGCTGATGATTTTTTTATTGTGATATGTATATGATTGTTGTTTTGGTGTTGTTGATGATTTTTTGAAAGTGAAGGTAGCATCAAAATTGGTCTGGAATTGAAACCAGAAAGTCCGGTTCAAAGAAATTGAAAATTTCTCATGAAAGCCGATTTGCTCCAGCGGCTCCCAGCCACCACCATTTGTGAACATCACGGGTGGTTAGCTCGGTTCTGTAGGGTACGAATAAGGATCAAAAGCCCTATGCTTTGGCCGATTAATTTTATTTGGTTTGGTTGAATTTATGATTCAAATCAAATTTAGGTTTTTAGAATTGTTGATGAACCCTAACCTTAATTTTTGAAACTAAATGGTTTATATGCGAAATTGTGGAATGACATTGTTTCCTTTGTGTCCAGAGGTCTTCGAGGAGTAAAACCCCTCCAATTTCCATCTCCGTTTGATGGAGTAAGCGTCGCCAGAAGCCTTGCGGGGAAATCGCGAGTGTTGCGATTCGGAGAAGGGCCATCCGATGGTGGCTGTCTATGGCTGCTGCTGCCGGCAGCGTGTCTCCTTGGACTGGGCTGCCGCTGCTGGCGGCTGGTGAGAGGCTGGGGATGATGCGAAGAAGGGAAGAATGGGAGCTGAGTCGCTGACCCGTGGCCCACCAAAATTAACCTTAAAAAAAGGTTTTTCCCAACAGCAAATAATAAAAAGTTTTTCGGGCTCTCAAAGAAAAAGGCCCAAATGGGGCAAGTTTCGTTTCATTTGACCTAGTCCAGTACTTAAATGTTCTGTGATAGTTTTGGGCTCAAAATGTTTGGGTCAGCAGCCCAATTTCAAAATAAATTGATCTTCTTGAATTCTTTTAATTTTCGGATTAATTAATAATTTCAGAAATGAAATATTTGGATATTTTTATTTTCTAGAATAAATTAATTTTTGAAAAATTGGTTGTTTATCCGATTGGTGTTATTTGCATGATTAATTTCATACTTTTCAAATTATGCAAATATGATTTATGCATGATATTGTGTGAAATAAGGTGATATCGTGTGAAATAAGTGTTGTGAATTATTATGCATGCTTATGCAAATGTTGCGATATATATTCCAATTGTATGAAATAATTGCTATTGATTGTCAGTCGTGTTAGTGCAAAGGTTGTAAGAGGCTTTCCAATTTTGCGATAATTGAGAAAATAAATTATATTTTGAATTGTTCAAAACAGAAAGTTTATTCCCTCCAATAAAGTAGGCTAAACGGGCCTTCAGGAGCTAAAATAGGATTTAGACTGGATATGCTCGATTCAGGTGATCCGAATAGCTTGGTTAGGTTTTGACTCAACCGACGAAAGTAACATTCTTCTTATCCTTTCTGAACCACATCTAATAAACCTGATGTGTTTTGATTATGGAGCTTGAATATACTTGGTACTAAATATGATTATATCACTAAGGTTCAAAGTTATGTTCACTTTGGTCCCTCCATTGCGAAAACTTCCAAAATTGTATATGATACAATTATTGAAAATAAAATCGTTTTATTTAGTAGGAGTTTGTTTATTCATTTAAATTAGATATAAATGTTATTCATTTGATGAATATTTTATAATTATCTAAGAATCAGAGGGAATACAATTTATTAATTTGAAATGAGATTTCAATATTATTTTTATCTATGATTGATTAACTAAAATTTGATTTCTAGTTTTTCGATTATATGATAATTGATACAAGTTAAACACAATAAGTTGAAATATGATTTCAATACTATACTTGTTATTTTAATTTTGTTTATTATGATATTTGTCTCTTAGATGAAATATGATTTCACATGGATAAATATATTTGACCTTTTTTTGATTTGGTCACATAATAAATAAAATTTTTATTAAATATTTTAGACTATTTTGATAACAAGTATATATATATTTGTGATTTTACTCAACATTTACATATTAGATATGTAATCTTGGGAGAGTAAGTATCAGAATAATTTTGAATCAAAAAATATTTTGGATATGTGAGTCAAAATACATTGTAGGAAACTATATGATAGTTTTAACAATGTTTGACATTTAATTTATTCATAACATGGTTATGTATAGATTACGTACAAGAATTAAGAAATTATATGATAATTCCTAATTATGCTTCTGCTACGCATTTGATAGACATATATCGAATATTTTCCTTAATATGGGTTAGATTGATATAATGGATTCCACTTCTTTAATATGCTCTATAAGAAAGATATTTTTCCTCCGTGTATAAGATATATGGGAGTAAGTGATAGTCTAAAATGATAGTTGAAATAATTTGATTTTGAATCAAATGTTCAATTATGAATTTAATTAGTTGAACACTAATTAAATCAAATTCAATTTTTTAATTGAATTTAGACATTCAATTAAGAACTGATTGTCAAGTTTGACTTGTGAATCAAACCTACATTTGATGATGAAAGCTTTTGTGTCATTCTCCCATTTTAATAAAATATTAAGTGTGGAGATAAAAAATTAATCTTTGGGAGATTAATGTTTCTAAATGTCTTCCATTGTGATAAATGGTTGGTATGATATTGCTGAATTAGTTTGATATCAAACGGAGATAACCAAAATTGATGATGATTGTGCTGATTGTTTACTTTATGGAGATAACGAGTGTATTATGGCAAGTAAGGATTCAATTAAAATGGTTGGATTTCTTACAAAAATATAATGCATCTAGACAATGGGTATATACTTGACTAAAACATTATGCTGACTTAAAATGGGTGACAGACATATTATTTTATAGGTCCAATCTGAAACAAGAATCCTATAGCCTTATAGGAGAGATATGAAGTATCTATCTTGTTGAACTCTTATTGTCTATCAAAAGGAATTCATTAAGTGATGAAACAAGACTATTGTTACTTACTAGAATTATATTATGGGGATGTAAATTCTTAGTTTAATGGAAGAGATATACATTAAACTTGAAAAATAGTTAGTACCTATTAAAACACCAAAAACCTGTTTTCAATAGTAAAGTGCATATAAACCGTTATGAATATTTTTATTACATTGTATGGACAATGTAGATGAGAGAATTCACTTAATATAATTAATTACACTCTTAAATACTTTTAGGTCAAAAGTTTGACTAAGTTAAAAAATGTCAACTTATTTACCATATTTTATTGTATCCGATATAATAATATAAAAATTTGATGTTCAAGGAATAAAGATGATCTTGGGGGTTATTTTTGCTAATCCAAGGTATGCCTCAGATTCTATATTTTGGATTTTATAATTTGAATAAAGTATGTTTAAGTATGAATTATTTTTACGGCCATTATTGTTTTTGCATGCCATTGCCTCGATGGTAAATATGATTTATGTTTATTCTTATGAGTTTGTTGTTATTTTGAATGTTTTCATGAGTTTTTGAATTGATGGTAAATATGATTTACGTTTATTCTTATGAGTTTGTTGTTATTTTGAATGTTTTCATGAGTTTTTGAATTGATTCCTCATATAGGATATATTTGAAAACTGTTTTATCATAGGAATAAAAATATAATGATTAGCTACAATATCACGTAAAAGGAAATATATTATTTCATGTTTCATATTTTGTAGTTATTATGAATAACTTTGGCCCACTGCATCATTTAGGCCCAGTTCATTTTTAATTAAAGCAAATGAATTAGCGTGCTATTAAACCATGAAGATGGCCCACTTTTAAAATATTCATGAATTGCCCTTAGTGTTTCAATTAATTACAGTTGGCACTACCCTTTTTGCTTTACCAGCTACACCCTATCCTCAGCCTTGCCTATTGTCGCCTCCCCAGTTCCCCACTCCACCGCTATGCAACCATCCCTGTCGAGCCTCTCGTTAACCCCTTAGGCAATTACGATTTTTGTGATTGCAATGAAGTAAATCTCGTAGTTATTCTTGAAATTCCGCCATTGCTAATGCCATTCAAATCTAAATCTCATAGTTATTCCTGAAACACTGCTGTTGCTGCTGCCATTCAAATCAAAATAGAGCCGCTTGATTGACGGTGGACCCATCGAGCTAGATGACTAATCCCAACAATGATGACAGCTTCAGCATCAAAGTCAGCCCCTATCTCAAATTCAAGAATTAGAACGGTGAATGGGAGATGTAGTAACATTGTAAGGGTTTACAGGGCAGGCAGTAGGGCAGAAGAAGTGACGATCTTCAAAATCAATTTCTTTGACTTTGGTTAAAATTTCTTGTTCAAACAAAATGAAAAACTAAGTTCCACCTGAAACCATTAAGAAGGACAAAAGCAACGGAAACGAAAATCCCTAGTTATAGCTTCATTCCCGTGGAAAACTTCTCACTTTCTTAGCAACTAGCCAAGTTTTCTCATATTTCAGTGACAAAGAGAACTTGCAATGGCGGTACCTTCGTTGACAAAAACAGTTCGAGATGTTTTTGACGGTCCTCCGAGGTTTGGGATGCCATCTCTTACTCCGACACCAAAGAACTACAATGAGATTTTCTACGGCTTCTACGCTTGATGTGGCTTTAGTTCTATCATCTAAGCTTATTTTTGTACTTTTTCTGGCTGCCGGTGTTATTTTTTGTACCTTGGTTAACTACTAGAGTGCACACAAAAATCAGAACACCAGCTAAGCGAGGAGAATAGGTGGGTTGAGTTGGTTTGGCACGTGCTCATCTCAGTAATGGCAGGCAAAATGTAATTTTTTTCCAAGTCTAGGGGCATTAAATGAAGGAAAGACTCTAAATAAACTTATATATAGGACATGTAAGGATATTTTCTTACTAAAAAAATTACAAGTGGTTGCAATTGATAATAAGTTTTGTGAAACTTGATTCATAACTCTTCATTATAAAATTTGTTTTGTTTTAAGTTTTTCTGAAGTATGACTTTGTGATTTCTAAGATAAAATTATTTTCTTAAATGAATATTTTTTTACAAATATTTTATCTGAACTTCTTAATGTTCTTATGTTCAAGTTGAATATCTAATTCAACAATTGGGCTAGTACTAGGAATCATTTCTGGATACTATAAGAATATAAAGAATTTATTTTAGTAAGAAAATGAGTTTGAAAGAGATTTATAACAAAATTGTTTATTAGAGTTTTCTATGTTGGGTTTATGGCTGATATTTGATAAATTTATAATCTAAATGAGTATAATAATTGAATTAATTATATTATATTTAATGATAAATAAAGATATTTAAGAAATATCTTGTTAATTGTGTTAGCAATTTTGAATTATTACACAATGTAATTTTGGTTATCTATTTGATAAATTGACATAAGATGTGTTTCAATAGTGATTTTGTGAAATTATTATTTTAAAATTATAATTAGATTATTTTTACTTTAGCAAGTTATTTTGGGCAAAAATATGAACACTAATGGTGATTATTTTTTCCAACCAATAATAAATATGAGATCTACTTGTAATTCTACTTCATATGATGAAGAGGGTGAATTATCAAGTATTATTATATCTGAATCAAGTTATGAAACTTGATTGTCTATGACCTGTTCATAAGGTTTTGTGAACAATCTTTTATTGGAGATTTAGGAAAGTAATTTTTATTTATTTGTGAAATTGGTCATAAAAGTAATTTATTATATGGATAAGATCATTATAATAAATTAGCTTATCTGGTTATTAGAAATAGTTAAAATAGTTTGATGACTATTTCTTTTGATCAAATTTTAATCATATGAGTTGTAATATTTCTAATTTTTATATTTTATCACAATAGTATGATAAGCAGCATAGTAGGATTATGTTATTCATTCAATATAAATTTTTGGAAGTGTTGCACTTGGTTGGTTTTGGTTGAAAATATGAATAATAAATAGTTTATTATTGTTGCATTTATGCTCAGCAAGGTTTTTTTTCAATATTATTGAAAATGAGATTGGGAAATAAGTTCCATTTGATGTGAAATATATCATTTGAGTGATGGGAGTTGATACTCTTTAAATGTTAATAGATATGTTTGCCATGATTGTAAAGGTCACACTTATTAGTGATTTCACCTAAGGTGGGATATTGAGAATTATTCCAGTCTTGTGTATTTTAGACAGAGCAAGAGTTACTTTTAAAATGAGAGTCTATATGTCTTCTAACTAAAGATCACATTTGAGTGAAAAAAAGTAGCTCATTGAGTTATAAGATAATTGCTTGTTAATAAGTTGTGCTTATGAAACATCTGTGACATGACATATTTTGACTTTATGTGCACGTGGGAGGCTGAAAGATATATGCTTATAATGTCAATTAATGATTTATTATTTAGATAATAAGTCATACATTAATCACATGCACTTCTAGGTATTACGTGACATAAGTGAGCTTACATTACATTTATAAAGATATATGTAAAAGAATGACATAAAGATGTCATGATAATCCTATGTATAATGTATGGTTCTCATTGATATAAAATATCAAGAGAATGTGTACAAAGGTTACATTGAAGAAAATCAAATTAATAATAATGATTATTAATAGTAAGACTTGATTTTATTATCTTATAACCTTAAAGTTTGGTTCACAACCTATGACCATAAGATGGGCATAATGTTTAGAAAATATTATGACATGAGTTACTATTAGAAGTGATAAAAATAATGTGTCTCAAATTATCAGAGTAAGGACTCTTAACATATGTGAGTATTTGTGGTAGATAAATATTGAAAAGGACCAAAGGTTAGAACTCTTAGACCTATAAACTGTTAAGAAAAGAATACGAGTTATATTAATCCATAGACCTGAGATTGTTATAAATATTATGCGGTAGTTATGTAATTTTAATATATTAACCAATGATGCCAATTACTGGATATATTTGGATATGTTGAATCACGTAATTAACACAGAAATAGTCATAGTCATTTAATAAGGGATTCACCACTCATATAATAAGAAAGAATATTTGAAAAATATGTCTCTATGATTTTAGATTTGAAATCCACCGGTGGACGATTTAGAAAATGTTTATTAAATATTATTTTGGTATATAAAATTATGTATATATGATATAGATTTATATTTCAAATGTTTTCTAAATTGTTTTTATATCCAAACCACATGGAGACATAATCATATGAATTTCCAAGTGATGGTGCCTTAATGGGAACTGGTAGGTCTAATTCAGAACATATGTAAATATTAGTTGGTGAATGAAATAATATAAAGTATATGGGTACTTATAACAAAGTCTCTAAACCCCTAGTTGATTTTGCAAGCTCATCTAAAATAGAATACTGACTTACAAACAATAAATTAGTTTCAGACTAATTTGATAGGATAATGAGATCCCAATGAGTCCTATGCCACATTAGAATCCCTTCCTATGCTTGCTTATGAATAAGAGTTTTGAGGGCTATAAATTGTTATAATTACAATACAACGTAGGAAACGTATGTGAGTTTTTCTCCATTAAAGAAATCATGCTTTAAGCAAATTGGGAAGAGCAAAAAATTCATGCTTGTGATATTTGGAGATTCTGTACTTGTGGAATTCAAAAACAAGGTAACCAAATAATCATTTCTATGATTTGATCTTGGTATAAGCTAATTGATAGAATGAAACTCCATAGTAATACCAACACTTCAATGGTTTGATCTTTAACAAACGTAGCACCGTGGCTTACGACAAACTTCTTTAGAATTAGATCATAAAAACTATAACCAATATGATCTTAGCCATAACTAATAAACACACATTGCATGTCTTGACATCAAGTCTAGACCTTTCATCATTTGGAATATGCACATAAGCTTTACAACTAAACACCCATAGATGATCATAATAGACATCTTTTCCTGACCATATTCTCTTTGGAACAACATATTATAAAGGAACACATGGTGAAAGGTTTAATAAGTAGGCAACTGCCAACAATGCTTTACCCTAAAAAATTTGAGACAATTGAGCATGTGAGATTAAACATCTCACTCTTTCCATCAAAAACTTGTTTATTCTTTCACCTAAGTCAGTTAACTGTTATGCCTTAATTTGGAGGTGTTATTTGATGTCGAATATCATGATCTTTGCAGTATGCTTAGATTTAGTGAGCTACATGAGCTATTAATGCACGTGTTTGCTATTTATATGTGTTTATGTGTATTAGTACTCTTTAGGATATCTTTTATTGTAATTAGATTAGCTAGCATTACTTATCTCTTAGTTGTTTTCTTTCATAAGGTAATTTGCTTGTTTGGTTGTATATATGGCTGATTGGCACACAAAATAAAATCAAGCCTTTGCAGCCGCTCTTTGTACCTTTATTTTGACATTGTATCAGAGTATCCACCTATATTTGTGAAACACAAAAACAAACCTAGCCCTCATCACCATATCCAACAATAATACGAATGTGTTGATGGGCTTTGGCTCTTCTCCACCTATACCTCCAAGCCATGATCCTTCTTCCCCATACTATCTAAGTTTTTAAGATAGTCTAGGAGCTACATTTGTCACATGCCTCCTTAAGGCAAAAAATTACCCTACATGGCATGTCATGATCAACGCTTTAAGAGCCAAAAACAAATTGGCCTTATTGATAAAACCTTGCTAGAAATTGCAGAGGAAAACCCTAATAGACAAGCATGGTAGAAAAACAATTCCATGGTGATCTTTTGGATCTTTATTTCACTTTCGTTGAAACTCCATGAAAGTGTGGCATATGCAACCTCAACAAGAAAGATGTGGTTAGAGTTGCGGGATCATTTTTCACAAAGGAATGCATAATGAATTCATAAGATAATGAGGGTAATTGCTATTCTTCAACAAAAAGGTTCTTCTATGGTAAGTTATTATACCAAATTAAAAGAGTTTTAGGATGAATTAACCACATACAGTGCAGTGCTTCCATGCATGTGTGGAGCAACCAAGGAGATGGTTGAACATGAGACAGAAAAGTTGCATTAGTTTCGTGTAGGGCTTGATGAGCATTATGGTATTATTCATTTTTGAATTCTGAACATGGAACCTTTGACCAGCTTGAACAAAGCTTATGCCTTGGTTGTGAAATAGGAACATCAACACAATGTTACTGCTCTTCGCATTCTGTCGGTTGAAGGAGTTGCCTTGCTACTAAAAAATTCCAAAATCATGGTATTGCACAAAAGGGAAAAAACTGAATAAAGGTAAGTGTTTCCATTGTGGTAAAACTGGACATGAATCTAAGAAATATTTTGAAATGATAGGTTATCCAAATTAGTAGCCAGGTAAGAAGAAAAATTTAGGAAAGGTTGTCAGAAAGCCCATTCAGGCTACCACTAATAATGCAACAGTGGCAGATAAGCCTACCCATGTTACAAACAGCCATACATCAGCCAGTAAAGAAGAGCTAGCATGGAACTTGCCACTCACAATAAGGTAGATTGATTGAATGAAAAATCTGGCACAATGGCGAATTATGTGGGTAAGATTCACATGCCTTGGATATTAGAGAGTAATGCATCTCAACAATTGATCTGTAACAAAGAATGCCTTTTTAATATTAAGGATGTCGGTACATCTTCAATAATTAAGTTACCTAATGGTGCCAGTTTAGATATTGATTTGTCTGGACAGGCTTAGCTGTCTTTAAAACACAAATTGGATGACATTCTCTATGTATCATCATTCACCTATAACTTAGCCTTTATTAGCAAACTCACCTCTCAGTTAAATTGTTCAGTAACATTTTTCCCAACTTTATGTATCCTATAGGACTTAACCTTGAGGAAGCTAATTGGCAAGGGTGATATGAATGGTGGATTATACTACTTCAGGGAGCTCACTGTTCCTTTAACAGTAGTTGTAGATACCAAGCCTATTCCTGAAACTTGGCATCGTCAACTTGGCCATGTCCCATTTGACAAGCTTGCTTCTTTTATTCCTTTAACAAAATCTTCTGCTAAATAAATTAATAGGTTGTGTGATGCTTGCCATCATGCTAAGCAAACTAGAAAACCTTTTAAACTTAGCATAAGTGAGTTTGCTTTAATTTTTTATTTGATCTATATGGATATTTGGGGGCTCTATAAAACTCCTTCACTATCGAGTGCTCATTATTTCTTGACTTTTGTTTATGACTATAGTCGATGCACATGGGTGTTTCTTTTGCAAAAAAAAAAAATCTAAAGCTTTCATGTTTGATACCCTACAACAAAATGACATTGCAGAAAGAAAACAACAACACCTTCTATAAATAGCTCGAGCCTTGTGCTTTCAAGTTTATCTTCTTATCAAATTTTAGGGTAAGTGTGTTTGACTGTTGCCTAACTTATTAATCATACCCCATCATCAACACTATCTAGAAAAAGTCCTTATGAAATCCTTCATGGTAAAACTCAATCTCTTAAACATCTTGTTAGAATTTAGTTCGTAAGAATGATTATTGAATTTCATAGATGCACTAAGATATACATGTTTTACAATTGCTTTGTGTGGTCACACCATATGTTGGTGTTGTCGTGTTAACTACATCATCGCTTCTAACATTAACTAAAAGTAGTTAAGTGGTTAGGATGATGTGGCACATATGTATGATATGTCATCACATTGGAAACAATAGAAAGTTGGCATATGATGATTGTGTGATGTGTATATGTACACCTTAACACATGGGATAATTACTTAATAACCACCCCATAACTACTCATATTATAAATGGATATGACATTTAGATGAAAGGATATGTCTATCCCAATATATATGACCTTTTGGGAGCCAGTTATGCACTATAACTACCCTAGTTAGTGAAATAACATGACTTTTAGTGAAGGATCATATTTAGGCGAATTTAACAACCTTTAGAAGAAGGTTATGACCTTGATTTAAGGAGACGCAACTTTTAGAAGAGTTGTGACTCTATGACCGAATCTACACATCCCTTCTAATGGTAGTCATTGCTCTTTTTTAATAAAAGAAGTTATGAGTGGATAAAGGCACTTTTTGGTAAAGTAGTATAACCTTTTGCAAAGAGTTGTGACTCTATTATGAAGGGTTATGACCCTCCATAATTGCCAATTCATCCCTTATAAATAGATGGCAATAAAACTGTGAATAGAGAGGTTACGAACACAATTTTTAGATGCTCTACTTGTTCTATTTTGCCCTACACATTTCTTTATCACCGTAAAGAGAATTTTGGTCGAATATTATGTGTGAACCAGCATGTTTAGTTACTTGTATTTTAAGTTAATTAAATATCTAAACATGGGTGTTCACAATAAGTTACATCTTTCGCAATATATTCAAAGAGGTTGTCTTTCATCAAAGAGATTATCACTCGGTTCTTCAGTGATACCAAATATGCCTTAATTTCTGCATTTAATTTATATCCTAGAAATTAAAGTTTTTATTAGTTGTGCACTGAATTTCCTTCACATTTATGTGTTTTTTGTTCACTTTGTTATGTTCATAATAAAACCAATGACAAATTTGGCATAAGGTCACGACCTTGTTTGTTTTGAGGGTATCTTTCCCACCAAAAAGGGTACAAAGTGTGGGATCTTAGTACAGAAAAACTTGTTGTCTTAAGGGATGTAATTTTTTATGAAGATAAATTTTCATGCAAATAGAAAATTCAGTCTTGTCAACTCCAGTTGTCCCGTTACAATCCTTTGAACTTGATGACCTTTTTGACTAAATCACGAATCAGTGCTACCTAATTCACTCACACACTTGGATCATGAACCAGCTTTGCCTGACTTACCTATACACTTGGATTCCCCACCTTGTCCTAACTCCACAACCAAAATCCTATCTTCATCAGAGATGCCTAAACCCACCAGAAATTAAAAACCACCAGCATACATAAAGGATTACATTTGTGAATTTCCTGGAAAAGATGGTGCACCTTCATTATCACCTAAAGCTAATATAGTGACCTCAGGTAAACCTCACCCACTCTCCTGTTATTTATCTTATGATCAGTTAAGTCCATAACAGTGAGCCTTTGTTATAGCTTTAGATGCATAGATTGAGCCCTAAAGTTATTCTCAGGCTGCCATGGATCCATTATGGCAAAAAAGTAATGCAGGATGAGATTGCGGCACATGAAAAAAATAATACCTAGAATTTAAAGCCATTGTCAAATGGAAAAAAGGCCATTAGATCACGATGGGTTTACAAAATAAAGTACAAAGTCAATGGAACAGTGGAGAGGTACAAAGCTAGACTAGTAGTCAAACGTTACAGTCAGAAAAAGAGGGTAGATTACACAGAAATTTTTACTCCATGGCAAAACTCATTATTGGTCATTGTTTGCTTGCCTCGGCGGCAAAGAAAAAGTGGGAACTTCATCAAATGAACGTAAATAACACTTTCTTGTAGGGAGATCTAGAGGAAGAAATCTACATAACACCACATCCTAGTGTTTTGCAACAAAGTGACACACAAGTTTGTAGACTTAAGAAGTCACTATATAGTTTAAAGCAAGTACCTGACAATGGTTTGCAAAGTTTTCAACTGCCTTACTTTGTTATCGCTTTTTTTAATCAAGAGTTGATTATTCATTGTTCACTCTTAAAAGAGTAAGAAGAGATACTACTTTTGTGGCCATTCTCTTGTATGTTGATGATATGATTACTGCCGGTAATACTAATGCATAGATTCGGTAGTTGAAGCACTACCTTGGCGACCATTTTCATAGTAAAGACCTTGGAAGGCTTTAAGTATTTTCTTGGTCTTGTGGCAAGTTGCTCATCTCAAGGTATTTTTCTTTCACAACAGAAATATATCTTGGATACTCTTCAGGATGCTCGAATGTCAAGTTATAAGCCTACTAGGGTATCTTTCCTGTAACAACACCATCTCGCCTTGCAGGAAGATCCCAAGATAGATAATCCCAGACCTTACCATCGATTTGTTGGCACATTAATTTATCTTACCATCTTAAGGCTAGACATCACATCTATCGTCAATTTTTCTAGCCAATTTATGCAACCATCGTCTGTTGCTCACTACAAATGAGTACTTTACATCTTGCATTGTTTAAAGGGCAAGGCTAGTCATGGAATTTTCTTTTCAGTAGAAAGAGATCCTTCCCTTCATGGTTTTTGTGATGCAGATTGGGTAGGATGTCTATTTACTCATCGTTCTGCGACTGGTTATGTTGTATTGCTAGGTGGTGCTCTTATTTTATAGAAGTCGAAGAAGCAAGCCACTGTCTTAAGATCATCTGCTGAAGCCAAGTATCATGCCATGGCTTCATCTACGAGTGAGCTATTTTGGCTAAAGTCGTTGTTCCAGGATTTAACTTTTGATCGTTGTCACTCAATGATGCTTTTGGTGAAATAATCAGGTTGCTCTACATATTATTGCAAACATAGTATTTCATGAACAGACAAAACAAATCAAAATTGATTGTCATTTGTTCCATGAAAGGTTACATACTAAAGACATTGCTATGAGCTACATTGCTACAAAGGATCTACTAGCTGACCTGTTAATGAAGAGCATTCGAACAATCCATGCTCCAACTTAAGGGGGGAGTATTAATGCGCGTGTTTGCTATCTATATGTGTTTATACGTATTAGTACTCTTTAGGATATCTTTTATTATAATTAGGTTAGCTAGCATTACTTATCTCTTAGTTGCCTTCTTTCACATGACAGCTTTTTTATCTGGTTATATATATGGCTAGCATACATAATAAAATCAAGCTTTTGCAACCTCTCTTCATCCTTTTATTTTGACAATGAGCAACATTTTGTTGTAGAGCTTAATCTTTGAGGTGTAAATTTTTCATAATTATAGTTCTCAATCTCGACTAAGCTACATTAGGTTATTGGTAGCTACACGTTGCCATTTATTCATTTACTTTTGTAGATGATAAAGGCCAAACTCAATATGTTCTGTTGGATTTGGTTAGCTAACAGACCTTTCTATAGGTTTTTGGGAAAGGCAAGCATATTGGTGGTTTAATGGTTAACATGCTAATCCTATCACATTTTCCACATGGATAAATGATTCAATTTTTTGTTTGGATCTCTTATATTTATCATTTTCACTCTAATTTTGAAGGCATTTTATGATTCAAATATGTACGAATAAGGTTGTAAATGAACAAAAAGTTCAATAAACCGTTTGTTAGTAGTTGGGCGGAAATTTGTTTATAGTATTTTTTTATTTAGTTAAATAAAAAATATGAATAGAATTTTATATTCATTTCAGTTAAATGAATGAGTGCAAATAAAGTCTTGTTCGTTCATTTATATTTATGAACAGTTTTGTTAATGTTCGTTTATCTTTATTTATTTATTTGTTCATTTGTTTGTTTCTTCATTCTTTTCTCATTTATATATTTTGTATAAATTCTTTTATTCTTAGTGTTTTGCTCTTATTTGTTCATTCATTTATTATTTCATATTTGTTTATATTGTTCATGAACATATTTATTCATACTTTTTATGAATATGTTAATTTAGTAGTAGTATTCACGAATGTGTTTGTTAGTTTATGACGATGGTATTATTAATATAAGAACATAACCACATTCATTTATAAATGAATAGATATGAACAGAAAAATTTATTCATTTATTATTCATGTTTGTGTTCATTAAAGATAAACAAATAAGAACAAGACCCATTTATTAACACCATTTTTTTCTTATCGAAAAGGACAATATTATCTTAGAAACCCAAAGCACACCCAAGCAAGATCAATTGCAATAGCTTCCAGCCATCTAAATACAAGGCCTAGGTATTTGATGCCTCTCTCGGCATCTATATCCTACATGCATAAGCCAATTGAAGGGCTCAGTCAAACTCTCTGGAAGTACAGTTTAAGCCTAATCCTACATCTATGATATTGGACTTGTCCACTCCTAGCATCTTGACAAAAGAATGCGAATAAGGGTTCATTTGGAAACAACATCAGCATTTAATACTAAAGATTAGAAAAGGTATCCAACAGTAGCTTTTAGCCCCATTTGGAAATAACTTTTGTGATTAGTATTAAAGTTTTACATAATCTATTAATGGTGAGAATCACACTACAACAAAATGGTATATAGGTGGTGTATATTTATTGACATTTTCAAAACAACATCTAGAAAGACATATTATTTCTGACATGTTTAAAAAAAATGTAGGTAAAGAACTCTTTAAGCCGACAAATTTTAAAAAATGTAGCTAAAATGACCTCTTATGCCTGACATGTTTAAAAAATTGCAGTAAAATATCTATCCAAACCCAACAATGTTGAAAAAATGCGGTTAAAAGTTCACCTAAGCCTGAATAGTCTCCAAAATGCAACTAAATAGTTGAGCCCATTAACCAAGCCCTACCCGGTGACATACCTAACCAATTTTACAAAAAAAATAAGAAAAAGGGGGGGGGGGGCAAGAAGAATGTGTGTAGCTGGAAGCATCCTCCACCACCATTGCTATGTTGTGTAGCTTCTGCTTGGTGGCCTTCTCAATTGAGAGCTTCCTCTGTCGGCGTTTCATCCTTTCCTTACGCCACTGCTTCATCTGCTCCTCCTGCCACCCCTGCCCTTCACTCACCACTACCTCTAGTTATTTCGTCAACTGGTTGTGCTACCTCCGGTTGTTCTGCCTAGCCGTTCACTTATCCTTCATAGGTTTGTCCAAATCTCTCCATTTTTCATGGTTTATTGATTTTGTTGATTTGTTCATCTAATTTTATGATTGTTTCAAAACTCTCATTCATCTAATTTTTATAGGTTTGTTCCAAATCTATCATCTGCATTGGTTCATCTAATTTTCATTCACCAAATGAAAGTAATGTTTCTTCTGTCTTGGAACAAACAAGAATATGTATGTTCAGTAATTAGAAGAGGGTGGGGGGATGGCTTGCAAATTACGAATCTAAATCGATTTCATTCACCAAATTATGTTCACTAATCCATTTTTTGTAATAATGTTTCTTTGCCGCAAATGAATTCTTTGCCGCAAACTTAAGCCACCATGCATTATATAAAGGAGAAACAAACACCACCTTTAAAATATATTCAGAGAGATCCAAGAAAGGGTTAATCACCAATTCACTGGATTGATATGTCTCAACATATATGTGGCGATGAAACCTTAACAAGTCATTTTCCTTTCACCTAACCCCAGTTTTATTAGTCTCCAAGTGCTAACACTGGCTAATCAACTAAGATTTTCTCCCCTTGGCTTGTAATTTGACAATAGTGGTCATATTTAGCACTAATCATGTGTGCTTAACTCGCTTTCACTTGGCTAGTCCCTGCCCAACATAATAACAACACTGAAGTAAAATTCTAATTACACACCAAGCTAGCCGCCAAAATACATATCATTAGAAATAATTATTCAATCAATTACTGAGAAGACAAGATATGTATATGGGCTCCAACAATTTCCTTCTCATTCCCTTTCGTAGCTTCCACATGTATATGAGTAGGCTTTCTATGATTGGTCAGTTTTTAATCGCTTAGATTTTGGAACGTATAACCGTATAGTTTAAGTTTTTCTAAGTCATAATCATTGGTGAGTTCCTTCGTACTTGCACTCTAAGTTAGTAACTTATTACAAGGAAAAAAAAAACATTAAGTCAAAATTTGCAAGCCATCCCCCCACCCTCTTCTAATTTTTTTTTTAATAATGTTTCTTCTGTTCTGGAACAAGCAAGAATATGTATGTTCAGTAA
The DNA here is from genome assembly GCA_005392925.1 of Aquilaria sinensis. Classification (NCBI taxonomy): domain Eukaryota; kingdom Viridiplantae; phylum Streptophyta; class Magnoliopsida; order Malvales; family Thymelaeaceae; genus Aquilaria; species Aquilaria sinensis. The sequence continues at coordinate 282,539 of SMDT01002614.1, read as the reverse complement.
TTTTTTTTTTTTTTTGAAATTTTGTTACTGTCCTTCCACATGAATTAAGCAGGGAAGAGTAATTTTTTCTAGTAACTAGAGAAAATGGGAAATAGCAATTGTTGCATGCGTGTTTGTGTGTGCAGGGAAGTAGAATGAGAATCCCAATTTAATTGAAGAGGTAGCTATTGAGCAAGGTAATTGGGACTGACAAGTTTTGAGCTGTAGCTAATATGCAAATTGCATTATTATTTGATGTTGATGTTTGTTTATCCAAGGTGTAGTGAGCAGAGTATCTTTTTGGCCCTTAATATACCATATTATCTCATTAACAGAGTGTCTCTTGCCTCTGAGACATGAATTGTGTACAAGACTTGTTTTAATTAGATTATTTGTTGATTATTTAAGATATAGGTTAAAAGAAATCATAAAAATTTATGCACTTCAGTATTGTCTATTTACTTCATCGCCATATCTGACCAAGATAATTTATTTAAATTCTAGCCATTTTAGCATTCATCGGTTGGCATTTTAGCTGCACCTTTTCACAGTTAACCATAGTAAAAAAAAAAAAAAAGAAAGAAAAGGAAGAAAATCTTTTATGTACATATGGGAGGACCAAGGCGGAATTGTTGGTTTTTTGAATCCTAAACTTGGTGATAATAACCAGAGGCCTTAACAGTTGGTTGCTTGAGATTGAGAATTGGCTGGTGGTATTGAGCAAAGCAAGCAATTAGAGGATAAGAGTAAGTAATCCATGTACTCCAAAATAGTTTGTTGGGTGAAAAAAGGGAAAAGAGTTTAAATTTCATTAACAGCCAATGATAGATCAGGAGGAATGAGGAGGCAGGGAAGAGAAGAAAAGAGAGGGTAATTGGCCACCCTTCCCTTCAATGCTCTCCCTACGAATTAAATACCAATAGTAATTAGCCGTTGAACTTCGCGTAATTAAAATGATGAAGCAAGATTTTATGTTTAAGTGACTACATATGGCATTTACTTAAATTTCAGCCATTTAGGCAGGCGTTCTTTGGTCTCCTTTGATTTATTTGCCCTGGATTTTGTTCTTTTCTTAGCTCTCAATTTTTTTAATTACTTGCTTGCGTTTGATTTGGTATAATATTTTTAATTATTTACTTAAAAAAGATGATGTTTCATGTTAATGAGTAGATGTCAAGTATGAGGCTTCAAAAGTAAATCACTTTCCCCTTTTCTCTAGATTTTTGTTTTCTTTTTTGTTTGTCGCCCAACTGAAGGGTTGGATAGGTAAAAGTAAACCTGAGCTCTTTATTTACCAAAAAAAAAAAAACCTGAGCTCTTTTAGGGGAGGTGAGAGGGAGGGGCAAAAAAAAAACGGAAGAGGACATTGTTGGCTGTGCTGCTTGCTGCCAAGTTTTTTTAACCATGGAAAAAGTGATGCCAGCTTTTACCTTCTCTGTTACTTCCACAGCTATTTAGGCTAGCCAGCACATAAATAGTGCTATATTTTTACAGATAAAGTGGTTGTGGTTTTTTATAAAATCTATATTATAAAATTGCTCTTGTAATTTTTTTTTTATAAAAATTTTTATTATTCAATTGATGATAATAATACAGTATTTTGACCTCCTACTAAGAAAAAAGTGAACAATGATATACCGGAAGGAAAAATTAATATTTCAACTACCCTTTAATAGCAGTGTTTTCTAACAAAAATGCTGGAAAAATTCAACATATTCTATACATTGCCAATATTTTTTTTAATGAAAATGCTACTGAATGCAGTACATTGGTAATGTTTTAAAGACAAAAAAACAACTAACTATAATCATTTTACGGGCATTTCTCGTTAAAAGCAACACTAATAGTTGTACTTGACCTACATTTATAAAACATAAAGAAATAAGTGAAACCTTTATCAACGTATTCCTAGGTTGTGGCGTTCCTAAATAGTTAACAAAGGTCTTTTCACATTTTAGAAACGTCAATAAAGAGAAAAAAAAGTGTTGCTATTGATCCCTTTTATTGTAGTGTCAAACCGTTAAAACTAAAAGTTATCTTTAGATGGTTATTTTTTTTAAATTCTGACGTTAATGCCAAACAAGTCTTTTAAGTTTAAAGGTTTTGAAAAACTATCATAGTCATTAATAATTTATTAAGAAAAAACCTTTGATACTAATTTTAAATGTTATCCCAAACAAAACCTCATAATCTCACAAGGCCGGGCTTGAAAACACGAACAAATGGGCCAATCAAGGCCCATAAATGCATTTCTTTAGCAAGATTTCCGCACTGGCACTGTAGGTAAGCCTCCAAGCGTTATACGCTTCAGTTATATAGAATATTTGGTGACTCGTAAAATCATTATATATATATATATTGATTAATTAAACAGGTTCAAGATGGTCCTGACCACGGTGATCCCCTGACTTCCCTTTGACGCCCGTTGTGGGAGTGACGAAGTCGAGGTTGTAGAGAACAGGGACGATGGCAGAAGAGGAGAGGAAGACGAGGACGGGGCCGAAGATCCAGAGGAGGAGGGGGAGCGCCGCGTAGAAGAGGCGGTTGCCGATGGTGTTGAGGAGGAAGCCCTTGTCGAGGAGATCGGAGACGTAGTCGGGGGAGACGTCGGGGCCGTTGATGAGGATGTTGACCTGGTTGATGAAGCGGATGGAGAGGGAGTGGCAGAAGAAAGAGAACAGAAAGATGCAGAGGATGGTGACGTACTTGAGGGCGAGCAGGAACTCCCCGTGGGCGCCGAAGACCGCGTCGCTGATGGGCTTCTTGATGGTGTAGGTGCTGCTGAGGACGGCGGCCAGGCCGGCGCTGAGGAGGATGGAGGTGGTGGCCATCAGGGTGGAACCCATGATGGTGTTGCGCAGGGTTTGGACCGCCAAGATGTTCTTCTTCTCGTTGTCCTGCAGTACGTAGCAAGCATATGGATAGATCACCGAATGAAAATGCAATGGGTGTGTGTACATGCATATCTACATACTCCCGCAGCCTCAAATTTGTTGAACTATTTGATTTAGCACATAAATTAAAAAAGTTTAAATTTTGTTTCACTTTTACCCTTACCCTTAATTCTTTTTAACAAAATAGATCAAGAAAATTAAAAAAATAAATATAAAAATGATGGTTTGAAAAATATTATGGCTGTCCAAAATAAAATAAGTTGCTATAGTTTTGGGGTAGACAGAGTAATACATACCTTAATGATAGCGGAGACCCAGAAACGGCGAGCGGCGGAGTTGGTGCCGATAATGGTAGAGAGGGGGTTGGTGCGGACCTTGTGCCAGAGCCAGGCGTGGTAGGAGAAGGTCATCAACAGACCCAGAGGCACCAATATCATGTCCCAATAGCACTCTCTCCACTCCATTATTACGTTGCTTTCCACGTACCTCGCCTATGTCAAATCTAACAAGTGTACAACTCGTTAACCAGTTACGTCCTTCTCTCTCTGGCTGGCAGGCAGGGAGCCTTGTGGATTTTGAACTTGCTTCACAGCCCAGCAGCTATAACTTGAGCAATTACTTACCTATATGCATGTGTGTGTGTGTATATATAGATCAATAATTGCAATGGATGGATGGATGTATTTAGACTGGTTCCAGCGCCAGTTTCAGTACTCCTCGAACCCTACCCCCTCCTCTTTTGCTTTTGATTGTGGATCAAATATATAGTATAGTATGCTACTCCCAATTAGAAAGTAGTACATGTTAATCAATTAAATAATTATGCGTAGCTTGTTGGCCACTAACTTATTCCATGGAGTTTCCGTTGGAATCCCATTCAGATCAGATGTATTGCTTTCCATTCCCTCACGCATCTCCCCCCCCCCTAGGGGTGTAACTTCTGGGTTAGAGTTGGGACCCAAAATTTGCAACCAATTTGATCATCTGAATTTTGAAACTCGAACTGACCCTATTTACTATACCAACCCGAACCGACTCTAACCCGAAAAAAATGAGTTGGTTCGGATTTGGTCAAGTCTGAAACTTGGAGAGGTGTGAAAAAAAATGCACATATATATCAAGAATCCAACACATTAGCTTGGCTTGAGCACCGCTGGGCGCTGGAAGGAGAAGGCGTGGGCGACGGCAAGGGTGATGAGATGTTAGCAGCGTGTGCGAGTGTCACGTCGTAACAGAGTTCGGGCATCGTAACTAAAGTTCTGGTTTTGGGTACAACGGTTCGACGGTGACGGGCTGAGGGCGTCATCTCCTCGAGCTCAAGTTATGTTGATGCCAGAGAAAACAAGCAGTGGCTGCAGTAGAGCTCTGCCTACCTCTGGAGCCTAGTCCTCTACTGCCATTATGCGCGATGCGGTTTGCCATGGCCCATGCCGTCTGCGTCTCTCTCCACTCCAAGCAGGCAACAGGGTTAAGAATTAGGACTATGCCGATGCTAGAGAAGACGAGTAGCAGTTGTGGCAGAGCTCTGGAGCTTGGTCCTCTGCCGTTGTCATGCACAATTCGATCTGCCGTGTCATTTGGGTCTCTCTCCACTCCAAGCAGGCAAGCAAGCAACAACGTTTAGGAATTAGGATAATAGGGAATTTGGGGGACTTAGACTTAGGGTTTAGTTAGGAATTTCGGCTGGGCTGCCGAATGAGAATAGGGAATTAGGAGGCCTGGTGTGGTGTGGTGGCCTGGTGAGCTGGAGCAACTGGGCCTATCAATTTTCGAGTTGGGTTCGGGTTCTAACCAAACCAATCTGATTTTCACCTTTTAGAACAGGTTGGGTTCGGATTGACCCGAATAACCCTTTCCCATCTCATCCACCCGACCCTAACCCAAAAAATAAAATCGGGTTTCGGGTTATGGCCAACTACTTACACCCCTACCCCAATTCGTATATTCTTTTTACATATTTTGTCTAGAGAGTGTACCCCGTCACAGAGGTGTAATTATGTACAACAGCCTGTGCACCATTCTATAATTTATTTACTTGTAATAAACAGACTTTTCTGTGGGTTGGGGAGAATTGGATTAATTAATTTCGCATGATTAAGACGAGACACTTGGGATACTATTTGTCGGTATGTATATAATAGTAATAGTAGAAAACCTACCAACAGAAAGAGACAACCAAAGAAAGAAAATGAAAAGCTAAGTGAAAAGCTGACGCAGCGCATAATCATTAGTGGAACCAGATCTGGAAATGATAAGAAAAATAGGAAAAATTACCAAAACTTTCACATAAGATTGAAACAAATTTACACTTTTATCCTCATTATTTGCAATACCTGCATTATCCCATCAAAAGTTAACTATGTGATTCTCCTTTGCAATATAAAAGAAGAAATACTTGATTTTACTCTCTAAACTTTCTTCTATAAAATCTTTGCCCTTCTAACTTTAACATTTGATAAACTAAGCCCCATCATCAGCTAGACTCATTCCTTAACTAATATACTTTATTCTCCAATCAATATAGAGGATGTTAAGGGTTGTCATTCTTGACAACACTAATCAAATCATGACAGCAACCTAGAAGTCGCCATTGTCATCCCTAATTGCCTCTACTATCCTCTTTCCTCTAAAAACTTCCTCCATCCCTCGCCATTCTCCTTATTCAAGATTGAGAGTGAGACTGCCGACTAACAACAATTTAGGAGAACCTGGATTGCCAAAAAGCTTTGATTAGCCTCAAGGAATACAAGCTCTTTCGCCTAGAAGATGACAACAAATGGACCTTTTCATTGCCAGATTCTGACATAGTTGTGAACACCACCAATCTCACACAGCTCATCATTCTCTTCCTTTCATCATCCTTAATTCTCTCCATCTTTGCTTCTTCATCGCATCTCTTAATTATTCTAGTTCCTAGCTTAGTGCATCGACCAAAATGTAGCCATCTAGGTTTTGCAAGGTGAATCATTCTTATCCTTGAAATTCTCTAGTTTCCATATAAGAAATAAAATCATAAGCGATTGAGAGCATCAGATGGCTAGATTGCTTTTGATGAAATTGCTGATGTGCCCAATGGAGCTGACACTAGTGTTGTCTCTAACTAAGGAATGAGTGAAGTGGGGCAAGGAAGAAGAGGAAGACGAGCAAGATGAGGAGGTGCTACAGGACTAAGGGCATGCATGGGTGCAGTCGGGGTAGAGGGAGGCGAGGCAGCCCTTGAGGCAAATGGGACAGATCTCGCCACAATGCCATTTCGGGGGTACTTGGGGACATTTTCATATTTCATGTTCATTAGTGTTGAAGGCATGGTTGATGCTTCAACTTCTTCTCTTGCAATCGTAGTGTCAGTCTCAAAGGGGGAGAGTGGGGGAGGACAGAAAAGCCTTCCAAAGGGAGAGAAGGTAGGAGAAGCAGTTACAAAAGATAATGGTGAGGTCTCAATTGCTGATGCGACCGACTTTGATTAGTTCATGGCTGTTAGGGAGACAAAGTTTTTTTGGAAGAAGGCCAAGAGGGTAAAATTAGTTATTTCCTATTTTTCATCGTAATGGTAAATCATACTAAGTTTTCTTTTGGGGTAAGTGTTGGTATTTCAAACAATGAGGATGAAAGTGTAGGTTCAATTAAACCTTAGAGTTGTTTCAATATTATCCCAAAAAAATGTGGTTTGGATCGTGTGGACTCCACTACGTCATAAAGATAACATGAAAGCTGATTGTTGCATGTGCATAATTGACTTGTCAAACGATTTTGAATAAAAAACTAAATCCATTCAATTCTACTTTCGAAATATACTACATAATTACTTACGATAATACTATCATCCAAGAATTGATGGAAACCCTTGCAATCTTGCACCACTAAATTTGCTATGTAGATGAAAAACCGTCCGCCTCATTGCTCCAATGCACCATCACCTGTACACCAAATTCCGACCTTCGAAAACTTTTTTAGAGTGAATTAAAAGATTTTATTAGAACTCTCAAACTGTGTTATCGGATGCTTTTTCTGCATAACTCCATTAAATTATGGAACTTATTGCAAACTTGCTTCAAGCTAAGGAAAATATGATCTTTTATTTGAGCATCAAAGTTGCTTCACATTTACATAGTTTCAGATTTTGTGATCACTTGAGTTGTGAGATTCATCTTCATCTGCATTAGCTCCTTTTTTGCTTGAAAAATTTGCATTGTTTCAATGTCATTTAGAGAACAATCATTAGTAGTGATCGAACATAACTTCATGTTAGTGACTTGCTTTCATATTGCTTCTTTGCTAACACCCCGTGAAAAAACCTCATTGATAAAAAAAACATCACTATCTTATTCTCTCATCTATTTGGCTAAATTTTGATTGATTAGAACTTTAGATCCCAAAACATAATACATAAGTTGTTACTTTTAGTTGCAAAAACAACAAACTCCTTCTCTAAATTATGTTCACAAGTCTACCACTACGATAGGTGTGCATAAGTTCCCTTTCAGATCCTAATATGACTACAACTTATATACCTATAATTCTTTGCAGAGGGAGTACATATAAAAAAATACTTGTTTTATTAGCACGAATATGAAAATGATATTAATATAGTATAATTATTAATTCAACACCGAAACATCTTGAGAAGAACAAAAATAAAAAGATAAAAGAATCAACCCTCAAACTGCTGCTCTCTAGCCACTAGACATACCAAAGTTTTAACCCTCTTTTATCTTATTCTTAGCAACAAAAATTTCATGAACTAGTGCTCATAGAACTTTATAACTACTAAAAAAAGGTAATTTCCAACTACCTACCACCGCGGTCAATTATTGGTTATTGCTTTTACAATTTATGAATGGTCAATCATTGGTATGTGGAATAGGTGGCTCATGGGCGATTTGGTCAAGCCATTTACCAATTGTCTAGCTATTGGTAACTGCCTTAATTAGTGAAATGGTGCATTTCACATAAGGATTACCAACGGTTTGAGCTGTTAGTACCCCTCATTTAAGTTTCTTTTCCTTCCTTCTCCAACCATTTGCCTTCTTCGCGTCTCTCTCCCTCTTCTGTCCGCTGCCCCAACCATCACCATTGCTTTGTCGGAGCTCATTTCGCACCCACCCAAGCTTGGAATGTAGTGATTTTGAGTAGATTTGGTACCGAAATGGAGAGTACGTGAAGTATTTTCGTGTTTTGTTTGGTATTTTGTGAGATTTTGTAGTTTTCAATTTTTTTGTTTTTTTGTTGTGTGAGTTTGGAGCTTGATTTCTTGTGGCTTTGGCTTATTCTTAAAGTGTTTGAGCTTCCACATTGCCAATCCTGAGTTGTTCTTGAGCTTGGAAGTAAGTTTTTAAATTTTCTTACTTTCCCTACAAAAAAAATAAAATAAAAGGCTATTTTTTTGAGAAATTTTGTTTGATCTGATATAGTTTTGTTAGAAATATAAGTTAATTTGTCAGGATATTTCTTGTTAAGTTGTTTTTCCTTTTTTTGGGGGGTTTATTTAAAAAAAATTAATTTGATAATTATTTTTTTTATCAGGTGTACTTATGTGGAAATGAGGGCATTTTAGATAACTAGTGTATAACTATTACACCAAAAATCCATATTTTTCTAATGTGTACTAATTATTGTAGCTTTAAAAGGACGATAGGTGAGATTTAGTTTACCAATTTTATCATGGTACAAAATTTAACAAAAATATGAAATAAGATAAAAGACACTGAGGTATTTCATTTTCCAAAAATCCTATATATGGAAGACATTTTGGGTGTTTATCAAGTAGTATTCTTAGGTATCATTCATACTAGATTTGAGCTTAACTTATTTTTATTAATCATATGAATTAGAGAAAAAAAATATGACAGCGGTTAAGGCGACTTTGATGTTTATTTGCATTATTGTTAATGTCCCAAGGAACAATGTTGCAATTTAAAGTTGAGGCTACTAATTACCAACTTAATATTGTGCTAACATTGTTAATGTAATTGTGCAAAATATGCATTTTAGGTGTTTAGGTGCTTTAGTAGTTTACCAAGTTTTGGCACGAAATGGAGTCAAATTGAAGTTGGATGTATCATAACTATTTTTTGCCGGGCTGAACGAGTTACACGGATGAGATTGTGCATTTGGACTCATGTGGCTAGGATCTATTGGAATTGTTCATGGCTTATTTGAATCAGACATATATATGGTGTATAAACAAATATCAGTTTTATTATAAATGTATTAATATTGGTGCGGGCCATATTGTTTGGATGTGTATATTGCATCTGGAAACCATAATAAACAGGGTGAAATTTAAAGTGGGAGCCACTTACCAAGCTTAAATGGAGAATACCAACTACAAAAGCCATTAGTAGGCCACTAGCAGTTTAGACCATATATTAGAAGGCTACTATCAATTTCAACAGTAACAGTTGGTAGTTTACCAATGGCTTGGAAGTTTACCAACTATTAAACAATTAAAAAGTTACCAACAGTTTAAACCGTTGAAAGCTTATTTATTAATGACTTAAATTGTTTGTTACATTGCCAACGGTTCAAACAGTTGGAAATTTACCAACAGCTTAAGTAGTAAACAATGGCTCAAATTGTTGGTACTTACGGTTTAATGCCTTGGTACTAAATTCAACATTTGCTGCATAGGTGTAAGATATGGGGCATTGGTAAATTATCAATGGTTTAGTTATCAACGGTCTAACATTGCAATTTATCATCGGTTTGCATCATAACCGTTGGTAACCTGGTATCTAGCGCATTGATTTCCAACTGCTACATAGGTAATTTCAAAATCATCAACGTGTGACAGTTGGAAGTAGTAGTTGTAAATTGCCCTTATTTTAGTAGTGTAATAATACCTAACCAACAACAACAAAAGACACCAAATCAAGTAATTTAATTAATTGATATACTATCTCCATCTAAAAATCTTTATTCCATTTCAGTATTTTAACTTAATTTTAACTTAAATTTATTTATATTATTATTTACTAATATTTTAAAAAATATGTTTAGAAAATACAATAATTAAATTTTAAATATAATTTTTAAAAAAAATTTTACAAATAATAATATAAATAGATTTAGGTCAAATTTAGGTTTAAAAAAAACTCAAAATGGAGCCGCAAATTTGGGACGGATGTTTTTTTTTTCCCTTTTTTATTGGAACCTTTGATCGGTTGCAGTCCCCCACATTTGGTCAACCACAAACACTGCCATGATACAATATGATATAGCCTTGCCGGATCTGTTGTATTTCACGCGACTCCTCACCAGATGTTCAGCAACAGCAATGGTAGACATCAAAGATATATATCCCCCTGCCAGAACTTCACCCGTCACAATGCTCGCCAAAAGGCTCGAGTTCAAGCAGGCAGCCTGGGATTCGAGGTCACTCCCGCCACCAACCATTCTTACCTGTTAGACCATGAACCTTGTGAGCTATGGCAGTTAATAGCGACTAGTCTCTGCTATAAATCCACGCAGAGCACCAGCAACAGCAGAACCAGGAAGATTCTTACGCAAGTTGAGAGCTCCACAAAGAGATGAAGCCACATATCTGAGGTCCCCAGAAGGTGGAATAGATTGATCTCTTCACGTGTAGGACAGAAATTGGTGATGACATTTGATGAACACATAAATTCAACAATAAATTATTAGATTACTGACTCAATTGCACATCATGTCATATGTAGTAGGTGGCAAAGGATATCATTATCAATATGAACTTGAAAACACATGTCACTACTGCTGTAGGAAGATAGCAACTGCAGCTAGAATTGCAAAGACCCAGACGATGAGAAGAAGATTTTTCCCTTCAAAAGAGGATCATGTGGACTAACAACCTAAATAGAAACGCATAATAGGTGATAGGACCGTTACAATGAGACTGTCTGTCTTCTTCACTTTTTCCTAATATAAACTATCTATTAATATTAAAAAAATATATTTACTAGAGATAGTTACCTTGCAATTTAAATTAGGATTTCAAACTTGATATTAGATAGTTACTCAAAGTTAACAAATTCTATCCCATAAGGGACCAAAATAAGTTTATAAAAGTTTAAGACTAAAACAAAATGTTCAACTGTTTAGGAACTAAAACAAAATAATACTATCTTCATTCCATATTGTTTGATATATTTCACTTTTTTTACTTAAGTTTAACCTAAATTTATTTATATTATTATTTGCTAATATATATATATATATATATATTTAAAACTATATATTATTTTGTTTATATATAAAGGTCTTTCATTTATATGTTAAATGTTGAGAATAAAAAATTACAAATTAATTATTTTAAATGATGAATGATGCAAAGAACTTTGGACAGAGTAAAAGTTAAACACAGCTAATGAAATTTACACGTTTTTAAACTTTAATGACACTTACCTTGAGGTTTGGTTTTAATTATTTACACTTTTCATAGGTTTGGAAGCCCATCATTTTCTTCTACTTTTTTTTTTATATTGTTTGTGGTTTGGTAATATATATTAAGTTTTTAATTTCTATTCAGCAAATTTTTATATAGTAAATTTAAATTGTCTAATAATACTATGCTAGGTAATGAATAGATCAAATTATAAAAAAAAATTCTATTTACACAAAAAAAAAATTAGTTTATTGGAATTGGAACTTGAAAAGTAAGGGTAATTCCAATACGATTTTGAATACAAGGTTATCAAAGTCAAGTTTCTATCTAAAGTCATTTTGGTTTTTCTACAATTGTAAAGTGGTACAAAGTCGTAGAGTTGTACGATTCTATAAAAAAAAAATATTTAGAAAAAGATGAAAAAAATATAATTATTTAAATTATCTTAAAAAATTCATATTACATAATATTTTCTCTTACTAATACTATAATGCCATAAAAATGTGTCATGCCATAAACATATAATAGAAGAAAAACAAGTTTTAAAATGCACAATTCATAACAAGAAGTTAAAAGTATCTCAATCATATAATTAAATACATGGAACATCATGACTACTTGCAATATCAATATTATCATCTTCAATGTTCATATATTCATCTTATTCTTTTGTCATTTTATCATTTGAGAGGTCAAACTTATTTGTGTAAACACTCATAATTGGTATTTTCTTCATCTATATCCACATCTATACAAATTTGATAATGAAAGCAATTAAGTGACACAAATAGCCTAAGAAAAAACCAAGAGATAATTTGTATTTTATCTTTTATTATATTTAATTTTTGTTTTATTTTAACTTTAAATGGGTTGAGTTTGATTGTATACAAATTGAGTTCAGCAATAGATTTATATATTTTTTACTTGCTATCATTTTTTAACCAATTTCAGTAAATCTGATTTAATAATATAAAAACATAAAGCCTTAAAATTTCTCAAACTAAAGTTGAAACTCTATTCGTTTTTACCTATATAAATTTTTACTCAAATTTGAGACGTTTTATGTTTCCAAAATCATTGAAATGTATGTTTTTAAAACTCAAATAGGGGATTTTAATAATCATGATTGAACATGTAAATAAAATAAAACCTTGGAGGCAAAAGTATAATTTTCTAGTAACCACTTCACATGTTCCATCCTTTTCACCAAATCAGACGGAATTTAGGAAGAACAAAACGGGGAGACCAAAAGCAATTAGTGAGGATCGACGGCAGACACAGCAGAAAACAGCATGAGAATCGTCTTTGCGATTCTTGGTTTAACGGCGCTGTTGGCGATTGCTGGAATAACGACGACCGGAGTCGTGGCCAGCGGTTCGGCTTCCGCTTTCGTCGAAAATACTATTTACTCCAACAAGATAGTCATTTTCTCCAAATCCTATTGCCCGTAAGTCTCCTTGCCCAAGCTTCACTCTCGACTCTTTGTTATTGAAATTAGGGATGGTTCTCGATTCTTTGCTGATGACTGATGAATGATCGTTTATTTAGACGTATCCTTTTTGCAGAGGTTTCTTAGAATTGGAAGAAGGGTTTGATTTGTTTTGTTTTGTTTTCTTCGCCCTGAAAGTTTCTGTCTTTCCAATTGGGTATTGAAACATAGAAGGCAAGTTTGAACATTGAAATGCTTCATCGTTTGAAATTTTCATTTGTTTTTTGTTATCTTTTCCTTTTTGTCTGCAGGTATTGCTTGAGGGCAAAGCGTATATTCAGTGGGCTGCAGGAGCAACCTTTTGTTGTAGAGCTTGATCTCCGTGGTAGAAATTCTTCATCACTGTAGTTCTCAATCTCGACCAAGCTATGTCAAGTTATCAGTAGCTACACCTTGCTATTTGTTCATCAACTTTTGCAGATGATGGAGATAAAATTCAGTATGTTCTTCTGGATTTGGTTGGGCGACGAACCGTTCCACAGGTTTTTGTGAAGGGCAAGCATATTGGTGGTTCTGACGGTCAGCACGTTAATCCTCTCATTATTTTCGACAGGGGCATAAGATTCAGTTTTGCATTTGAATCTTTTATTTTTATCATTTTTCATACTAATTTTGGTGGCATTTTGTGATTCAGATCTGCAAGAAGCTGTTCAGAATGGTAAATTGGAGAAACTTCTTGCTACCAGTTGATGAGATTCTACCAAGGATTAGCTTTGTGGCTGTATATGGGTATTAGGGACGCAATATGATTTCGTAGTCCATAGGAATTTGAAGGCGAGAGTTTCCTCTGTATTTGGTAGATGACACGACTAAGTCCATGTGCTTCCGTAGATTTAGTGAAGAACAACTGATAAATTGGTTAGAATCTAACTGTTAGATGCTCATAGTTGGTTGGAGATGTTTCTTCGTTACTTGTGTTAGCCTCATGGTGCATTATGTTTTCAGAAATATAGGCTGCCCGTTCCATAAAAACTTATTGAAGAGTCATCAAATTCATTGATTTTGTTTGAAGCCCTTGTCATATATGATACCCTTCTACTTTCAGAACTGTATGCTTGATTCTTCACCAAACTAGTTGTTGAAGACATAGAAGTATGTAGGGTGCTCTGGTTATTTGAATTTTCATGATCTTGCTCTTCCTACGAAAATTGATCGTAGCTGGTTCAATAAACTCTCAGACACTTCTATTTTAGCTTTCATCAGTTGTTGGCTTGCCTGTTCAAGCATTTCATTGCTTAAAGCATGGTTGCTATTCAAAATTCTTGTATTTGCACTTCCCCAAGTTGGATTCTTCGTTCTCTGATTTTCAACTGTTAAGGAATGGTTCTACATCAAGTAACTAGAAGGGCAGTACTAATTGGCCTATAATCTGTCAGGAGTTATATTACATCGTTATTCCTTTTGGTATTTACTTGGCCTCCAGTCGCCTTTTTGCGCGCTGATGATTCCTTCTTGGTCCTTGGAGAAAGTTAAATGAACTTCCCAGTGTAGAGACTTCAAGAGGTTTTCAAGTTCCCCAATAGTACTGGATTCATCACGAACAATCAGTTTTCCTCCAGGTCTGACCATCCTATCCACTTCAGCCATTACAGGGACAAGTTTGCATCTGTCAAAGATAAACACCAGCAATTATGCTCAAGCTTTAGGTTCAGAAATTCAGATCAATATGGGGACGGAAGGTAAATGTTTACCTCTTTTTCAGGTTTGAAAAAAGATGATCAGCATGCAGAAGATCATAAGTTCGGGGGTATGTGCTGAAGGATTCGCACCAGTCATGGTATATCCCAAAGAGGCCTCGTTCATATATTATTGGAAGTGTATCTGGGGAATTGATGTTCACAACATTCAAGACCCATATCTGAAGATCCTTCAAAGCTGCTGCAAACCTGCAAGACAACCGATGGATTGTTACCATCAACAACTTACTATCTCTGACCCGTGACAAGGCCGACTGTAGTACAATTTAATTACCCGCCATAAACAGCTCTCATGTCCATGACATTTCTGACATCGGACCAGCTGATTCCCAGTCCATTCATGTATAACTCACTGACCACCTTTTTCCAGTGTTCATAATCCCGAGCAAAATCTTGAGGTGCCGGTTTCCCATAAATCCCCGACTGTGAGCTGCTCAACCAGTAAGGAGGTTTCTGCACTCGTTGAGGCCAATTCTCTGGCCACTGTGCTCCTCTCTCAGTTTGCCCAACGGGCACTTGGCGCATACATGCCTGCAGAGGTATATACCTGAAAGGGAACTCAACAATTATCCATTTGTGGAACCTGTAGAAAGATCCACTCTTGTACTCAGACTAGGTACGTACCAGGCAGCATTGGCATCATCATCATCCTTGCACATTGGAGGACTGTCATCCTTTCTCTTCTCATAGCATTCATTTGATGTGGGCTTACGATAGAACGCAGCAGCAACCAGATCAACTTCATCCCTCTGTACGGTCACAAGCTCCCAACACATAGATTCCGTGAGAGAGGTCATTGCTATGAAAAATTGCAGTATGTCAGTTCAATTGAAAACCTCGTTTGTTTTTGTTTCTTATCACATGAAAGTGCCCTACCCTGCCAGATATCTCTATCTTCTTCTCCTTTCCGATAGACAGGAGTTGCTGACCAAACAAAATAGCCTCCCGGTCTTAGAATGCGGTTCAGCTCCAGCAGAAGCCGACCACCTACATGATACATCTAAGAATAGTTAGTGATGAGCAGGATGATGACAAACCTGTGAAGTTAGATATTTAAGCCACTGCAACACTAACCTTCTGCGTGCCAAGGGACTCGGCAACGAGCACAATGGACAAGATCAAAGACATTGCTTGGAAATGGAAGCCGCTGAGAACCCATGACGGCTGATATGGCTGGAATGCCTCGTTCAAGTGCAAACTGAACCTGAGCCTCATGCTCATCTTTCGGCGCAAACGACATCGTAAGCACGTCTTTATCAAAGAGAAAGCCGCCAAAACTTGCAACTCCACAGCCAACGTCTAACACAACTCTTGTGTGGTTTCCCCAGCTAATATTTTGTACAGCCTGCAGCCAATAACAGTTCTCCTTTCGGTTTCTACAACTCAAACTAGCCGTTGTGTGAACATTTCTAAAAGGAACAAATTCTAGAAAAGGTATGAAGGTTCCTAGGATAATACATTAGGATGTCCCTTTACCTAGTTAGTCGGGATTCAAATTAATCCTCTATTTCCAAGAAAATTAAATAGGACTTGGTTTACCTCTTGCAGAACTTCAATGTAATGGAGAGCACCATGGATGAACTGGGTACCTCCACCAGGGAAGCTCAAAAACTCCCCACTAACTTTGACCCAGTTTTGGTGACCTTTAAAGTTAGCCAGCATTGTATGTGGTACATTATGGTACCATATCTGTGCAGCCACAAATTAAGCAGGCAAATTATACACAAGAAATGAAACCCCATGAAATCTGCAGATCAAGCTTTGATCTTTCTACCTTATCTCTACTTTTGGGCCACGGGATAGGCGTCTTGTACCCCTCTGGCAGTGGAACCAAGCATGTGGGGGGCTCCTCCGGGCAATGCCGCTCCCGGTGCTGAAAGTGCTTGGTGGACGGTAATTGTTTCAAGGCTTTCTCATTGTCCAAACAAGGTATATAGTCGGAACCTGCCGTGACATTGCACAGCTCCCACGTATACCCATATATGCTCTCCTCACTCTGCCCTTTGTCCTTCTGCCGCTCCTTCTCATTCTCCGACTGCTTTGCCTGAGTTGCCCACGACTTCTTAGACTCAGTTGACTCTTTCGGTATCTCTGAAGTCGCCAAGGTTGATCCACCTGCATTAGACTCAGCAATGACCTTACCTCCTTTTGCAGGCTCTTGCTTACGGTCTTCTTGTTCTAGTTGTTGCTGCTGCTGCTGCTTGGTTTCATCTTTCACTTGAGGTTCTTTTTCAATTTGTTGTTTTTCACGCACTGCATCTTGGGCTACCTCTTGCTTTAGCGGCTGATCGGGTTGTTTTTCTTGCATTGCTTCTTGGGACAACACTTGCTTTAGTTGCTGATCCGTTTGTTCTTCTTTCGACTGGTTTTCTTTTGCCTCGGTTTTTCGGTCCCCGGTTGAAACGGAATTTGTTTCTCTGGAGTCCTCCTTCCTTCCCTGCTCGCTTTCTGCTTCTTGCTTCTGCTTCTCCCCACTTAGCTCTCCTTCTACTCCTTCGTCTTTTGGTTTCGAATTCTTTTCTATCGGTTTGTTTTCTTCCGATTCGGAACCTGCACCGCTAGATTCCGTTTGTGGATCCTAATTAGACAGAAACAAGAGACACAATGTCAGCTCCTGTGACACCAACATCGATCGACATTCATGTTCGACTTCAACAACTGAAAGTGTATGTTTTTGTTTAAACAGACCAAGATTTCTTAACCTGTTGATTTTCCTTGGAACCCTTTTTCTCGGCAAGCTGGTCCTCTCCATATTTCTGTTTTACCTGTTCTTCCACTGCATCGTTCCCCAGAACAGCGGCTGCAGTCTCTTCGGGCGCCTTCTCTTTCCCTTTGTCGCTTTCGGTGGCCGCATATTTGTTGGCATCGTCAGGTTTTATGGCGTCGATTGGAAGCTGGCCGGGATTATCATCGAACACATGCTTCTCTGTTTCCTCCTCTGTCTTGGGGATTTGCTCGGTGGAAGAATAAGAGTCTTCTGTCCCGGTCTGCTTGTTGTCGAGAGAAGAGGCACTGTTGGCGGTGCGGGTGGTGGTGGAGGACTGAGGAGGACGGACGGAGTAGGAGGTGAGGGTCCAGAGGCCGAGGACGCACAGGGCAAGGAAGATGACGGTGGAGATGGTGGAGGCGTAGGGGTAGGAGGAGGAGGAAGAGGAGGAGGAGGAAGCGGAGGAACGCTTGGTGGGGCGAGACTTGGAGGCGGCGCCCATGGTGGGGTTGGATGTTTCAGGGCAGAGAAATGGGGATGGCGATGGCGATGGAAGTTTTCACTGGCAAGTAAAAAGGTGGCTGTTTTGTTGGAGGAAAGTCAACCTGAGAAACCTTCCAATCCCGAGATCCGAACGAGTTGGAGAAGGAAATCAGTTTCTGTTATGCTGATATTGCAGGCTTCCGCCACTTGGCAAATCCCAGTTGCACGAGATCATGATTAAAAGTACGGAATCAAACAATAATAATATGAATAAATTTAAATTAAACTTAAATCTAAAAAGTGAAATGAATCAAAGAACATAAGGTGAAAATACAACACATAAATACATCCTCAAGTCAAGGCTCTAGGTGAAGTTTAGAAGCGCAAATTTGTTGTTTTACGAAATTAAAATGAGATTTTCCCCTTATATGCTTCTAAATGATTCAAGGTTTGATCCAAGTCCTTATATATGGTTATGAATGGAGTATCAATTTAAAACTCGACGGTATCTTAAGAAAATTATTCTTATTTCTTGATACAAGTAAATTTTACAACACACGACACCACAAATTTATAAAACTAAAAGGAATGGATAGAAAAGATGTCCAATTCTGATTATTCAACAATAGATTATAAAAAAACTCAATCATGAAACTGAATTGAAAAACTTTAGAACACTTGTTTGTTGTTGTGTTCAATGTTAGACATGCCTATGATCTATCGAGTATCTATACTTGTTAAGCGAAGTATGGCATATTTGCAATGATGGAAGTAGGATTTTATGATTAAATGGGCCAATATAAAAAATGTTTGTATGGAATTATTTTTATATAAGTAAAATTGATGAATAATTTTTTATTTTGAGCACTTAAAAATTGTTAGTGTATGTAGGCCTTTTATCCCTCAAATATTCTCATTGAAACCCAGACTTTAAGAAATATGGAAATGATTTTAAAATATTTTTTTTATAAAAAATGATGAATGTTTATTAACTTTCGTCCCTTTTTAGGCTATGTGAGTCAAAAAAATTCATAAAATTTTAATAAATTTCTAAAAGTATACTATCAAATTGATTATTAGACATACAATATTAGTTTTCAAATGGAGTTGAATCCAGATTAAAAAAACGATAATGCATTTTAAAAATGTAAAGTGACTAGATGCTAGTTAGTTTCAAAAATTTACTAGCAAATTAGTATTTTCTACAAAAAAAAAAATAGCCCAAAAAAATTAGCTAATACGGCATCTTATTTACCCAAAATAAAAAATGTATTTGAAAACAAATTTTAGAAATCTATGTTGTTCTTTTAAAAGAAAATGAATACTATGGCTTTACGTATTTATTACAGATTTAGTGATTAGTGATTGTTTGAGTTTGGGAAAAGTGTGTATATGTGTGATTAGAAGAAACTAATAAACTAAGGAAAGAAAAAAAATATATGCATTGACAAAACAAGTTTAATATTGTGTAATATAGTGAAGCACTTAAAACTGAAAAATAAATAACATATTAAAACCATGTATAAGAAAGAAACGGAGCAGAACTTAACAAGAAAACTAAAAATTGATCTAATTTTCAGGAATATGTGAACCTTTGGTGTATATACTGTATATATAAATGATAAAAAAACATTAGGATGGGCCACGGGCCACGCTAGTTAAGGCATAGCTCCGCCATTGCGTGTTTGGGAAACCTGACCGCAATATATATACGCTAAAATATCACTACAAAGATATATCAAATTAATGCATAGTTATATTCCACCAAAAAAATCGCAAATGACGAGCCTTTTATTTATTTTTTTTACTAAAATTTAATTTAAATATATTCATATTAATTTATTTTATAAAAAATTATTGAAAATTATATTTATAAACTAGAGTCTTTAAGGTACCATTTTCAGATAAAAAATTTATATTTCTATAAAAAAAATTTAAAAAAAAAAAATTATAAATTAATTACTGTGAATATAAAAAGAGGCAAGTTTTGCAAGAGATGGAAGGAGTATTGGATATTCCAGATGAAATTTTAAGACATGATTTTTTTCTTACTAAATTGTGCACTTTTATATAACTTAAAACTTCATTTACATAAATTTTAAGGCATGAATTTTTTGTTTTGACACTGCCACGTATTTTTAAAATAATAATATCATATTCCAACAGCCAAAGAGATTATTTGTGTGAAAGTTCTAAGAAGTCTCTTGGTCATTTTCTTTTGACTGCTCCTTTTCGGCAGAAGTTTGAAGCCTTGCTCTATCATGGCTACTGATTCATAGAGGCCCATTACCGCTAGAGTAGGAAATTCGATGGTTCAAAGATATATATATTTTTTTTTGTACTCAAAAGCATTTACATGATAGAGTATTATGGAGTATTTAGAAAGTTAGGGGTGAAATGTCTGTTTTCTGAAACCTAAAGAGCGTCAAACCACATTTAACACAAGAATGCTGGGGAGGGAGGGATTTCAAGCCCAAGCTGTTGCCCGAGCCCTTCATCCTCTCGCCATTATTCCAAGCGCTTTGGAGGGTTAAAAAAGAGAGTTTGCAGCAAAAGAGTCCCCCGTAGAATTGTTCATGCCGCCTTCTTGGCCACGGAAGAAACCAACAATGTTTCCAAGGGAGGTTATGCCAGCAAAAAATTGCTAGTGACAAGATTATCTTTTATGTGTCTATAAGGATTCGGAAATTGTCTCTCTCTTGTTTCATCTTCTACATGGCTTAGTGAAATTTTAGGAAACTTATGAATTACCTGGGAATGTCAAAGGTAGAATAATTTTTTGTGTTTTTTGGATTGATATTAATAATATTTGCCTTTCCTCAAAAGAAAAAAATTTGAATACTACAATTGAGGATTAAACCTTGGGTCTAATGGTGGCAACTACAAGCCATAATCAATAAACGAAGACTTTAGTTATCTGCACTAACTTGTTATAAATTTGAGAAGAAAACAATGATATCGTTTTCACATTAACGCACTGTATGAATCGATTTAGGAGTTGAAATCTAGAAATATTCGAATGGCCTCAATAAAATTATGCCTAACTTTCTAGCCCAGTGGGCTGAACGATTAAACAAATGGAACCGAGAATAGTATACAAGCCCAGTAGAAGTAGACTGTTGTTGAACACGGTTGTGTGGCAGAAACCAACAAAATAAAGACAGCCAACAATAAATGTGTATATGTGTATTACGAATGTTACAGTGCGATTTTTTCTATTCTTTTCTTCTTTGGTACATAAAAAAGAAAGAAATTACATACAAGGAGTTAACCTAAGATCTATAGTGGCTAATAGTGGAGCACAATCAACTGCTAACTGACAAACTACTGATAGTGAGACTCTTCAAAATTGACTAACACGGTATCAAATTTCATTAATATCCTCCTCCACATCCATGTGAATAGGATTATAATCTGCAATCTAAAGAAAACCTAGAATGCAATGTGTCAAAATTTTGGCATTGTCGATGCCACAGGCGCTAACGTCCCTCACAGCAATGAGGACCACCCTAATTTCCATGCACATCACCATTGGACTTTCCCCAATTGAGCAATAGTAATTCCATGTTGTTGATGAGAAGGGATCCTTACAAGACCAAAGCAACTACACCCTTCTTTGAAAAAAGGTCCCAAGCTCTAAAGGTGGGCAATAGGGTGAGCTGACTCTGCCTAGATTGGGACCGGCTTGCAGTTAAACCTGGCATGTACTAGTCAAGGCCGAGTTTGGCACAGGCCTGGGTTAGGCACAGATAAGGCAGGGGGCAATTATGAGCTTGGGGGAAGAGGGGAGCAAACTGCAGACTGTAGACTGGCGCGGCCTATCACACAAAATGGACTAGACCAGGCATGGCCCAAGGCACAGACCGAGCATGGCTCGGCCCAAGGCACAAACCAAGGTCTCAACAATAAAAAGGCAACGGTTAGCAATGGTAGATTCTAGAAATTAAAAAAAAAATTGCAAAATGACATGTAACTGTGTGCACCTACCCTCTACAACAGCTAAAATTTAAAGGTTTTTTGGTCCAATCCAAAAAAATGGCAAAAAGGCTTAGTTGCAACACCTCCTCACACCAATCTCTACAATTTCTCCCCTTATTTACTACATTCTCTCTTATTTTCTTCAAGCTCTCAAACATATTTTGCTAATATTTTCTTAATCTTTTCTTAATCTCTTCTAAGTTTCTTATTCATCTTTGCTTATTCTCTCACAAATGGCTTCCAAAGGAAATGGAAAGGCCACCAAGGGCATGGATAGCTCTTTATCTTGCACCATCAGTTTAAGATCCTTTTTCAATTTTGATCCCGATCGGTGAGCCAACGGGTCCACATTCAAAATGTGGATGACGACGAACAATTCAACATGGCGGAATACGACTTGGAACTCAATAATCAATTTTCTGACGACGATGTCAAAAAAATGAAGGCAACACTGTTAGAGAATATGGGTGGAGGAGATGACACCCAACAGACCTCGACGAGCGATTAACCCGAAGTTGAAACACAAGGTAAATCCTTAAGGCTTACCACATGGGGTTTGGAAGCATTTTGACCAAGTGTTCAAAAAAGATGTGGATGGCAACAATGCGAGATTTACAAAATGTAAACATTGCAAAACAAGGTTGGCGCACAATAAGAACTCCGGTATAGGAATGCTCAGATGACATATAGATCATACACATCCAAATCTCTCTCCTGATGCAGTTGTTAGTTCTGAAGGACAAAGACAACTGTGGAGTACTGCCAGCCGGATTATGTATTTTTAGATTTAATCAACAATAATGTAAACAAAACATGATAGAATGGATAATACTTAGTAAGAAGCTATTCAGACAAGATGAAGATATGCATATAGAAAATTGGATTAAATCACAATTAAATTCGACTTTTAAAAAGACATATAAGAGTATTACTAAGGGAAGGCATTCAAAATGTATGAAGCAGGTTAAAAAAATCTGCAAGCATATTTTTCTACTTTTAGTCACTGCATTTCATTCACTAGTGACATGTGGATTTCACCACTAAGACAAGATTATTATTGCATAACTGCACATTAGATAGATGAAAAATGAGTCATTCAAATATGCATCATTGCATTTAAATGGATGGAGGTTAATAAAACTATATAGAACATCTTTGAGGTTTTTTTTGAAACTTTCAAAGAGTTTTATTATCATGACAAGGATTTTAGCATTATATTTGACATTGCATCTAACAACAATGTTGCGGCTGGGACATTGATTGAATCTTTAGAACTTGTTAAGGACACTGATAGCCGAAGGGCTGTTGCCCTTGTAGCCCGTGAATTGAGGTCAAGTACCGCATTCGGTAAGTCGAGTGTCACCTACAAGGAGTACTTGAGCAGACCTCGGAAAGGATGAAATCTGGCGCCTCGAGCATACGACTTTGGTGGCCAGCCAACGACCTCAGAAAGATAGCGCGTTGCCCTCTTTCGGAAAAGTGGCCAAATCACCTTTGGAGAGAAGGACCAACCACCTTTGGCAAGAGAAAATCCCCCGAACAAAGAGCCTTAGTGCTAAGGAATCTCCCGAACTACTGGCACAACTCCGGAAGAAGAGTCCTTGTTCCGAGGGACGACCTCGAGTAAAGGGACCTTGGTGGTACGGCAGAAGCATTTAAGGAGCCTTTGACATGTCGCCCGCACACGCTACACGCCGCCTTCATACGCGCTCTGACACGCCAGGACTGTCCAAGTCCTATCATGTAGAACTATGCCTACCCTAGCCTGTGGCCCGAGGAGCCTACAAGATGCTAGAGGCCCCCACGCCCAGAAGGTACAAATTACATCCGACCGAACATGTGTCGCGATCTGAACGGGCTACACCCTCCTATATATACTCAGGAAATAGCCTCACCAAGGGATATTTTGGAACTCCTACAAAAAAAGATAACAGGCAAGAACCCTTGGCCCTTAGTGCTTCCTCTCCACCTCCAAAAAACTAACTTGAGCATCGGAGGCTCCTCCCCAGAAAAAGACTCTGGGCACCTCCTAATCCCTGTTTTCTGAGTGTTTTAGGCAGGTCCTCCTGGGAAACATACACTTTAGGCGTTCTCCTTCATTGGAAGTCCCTCCTGGTCTCACCATGTCACACAACGAAGATGCTGTAGGGCATCAGACACCATTTTTTTTTTCACATAAAATCTGTCAGTCATATTTTGAACTTGTGTGTGCAAAAAGAGCTTTAAGTTTTGAACACTGAAATTGTTCCTATTCAGTGGGCAATTTATTACTTGAGGTCAAGGCCAAGAATTGCCAAAGAGTTCAAAGCATATTGTCTTGAAAATGGGCTAAATTTTAGTTGGAAATGATTTAAACTTGATTGTCCCACCCGATGAAACTTAACCTATGAGATGTTGTTGGATGCAATTTTAGTTACTACATACATAACATGTTTTATAAACATCAAAGAAAAGAAAATGGTTTTAAAACAAAAGATATGAGATAAGTTGTCAAAAGTAACAACTGTGCTACAGTATTCTTACGAGGTAACCACTTTCTGTTGTGGTGTATATATCCCACTGCAAATAAGGTTTTAATATATTTTGTCAACATTGCATGAGTTTTTAAACAATACAAGGATGATGAGTTTTTAAAGACACCATCTAGGCCATGAAGAATAAATGGATTTTATATTTCACTGATATACCCCCATTTATTTACTTTCCTCGGCATTA
The DNA here is from genome assembly GCA_005392925.1 of Aquilaria sinensis. Lineage (NCBI taxonomy): Eukaryota > Viridiplantae > Streptophyta > Magnoliopsida > Malvales > Thymelaeaceae > Aquilaria > Aquilaria sinensis. Next base: position 258,235 of record SMDT01002614.1, on the reverse strand, counting down.
AACCTGATTATTAAAATCACAGGTACACAAAACCTCATTTAGGGGTGCTATGGGTTCTTAGAAATGACATATATGAATGTTGTTATAACTGCCACACTTGAGGAACACTTTCGTAAGTTATGCGAGATTTATGCTAACCGGCATAAGGGTAAGGTAACAAACACTACTTCTTCTACCATCAGGACTTCATCGTCATCGTCTGCCTCAGCACCATCCAGCCCGGCCAAGCAACTCCTTAAATGACCCTAGTCTACAACCAACTGGTCTTAGTGAAGTAGACACATACCTCAACTTGATATGGGAGAACAATGATACTAATATTTTGGAAAGGTGGAAAAAGGGAAGAAACAAATTTTGAATACTATTCATTATAGCCAAGGAGATTCTAACTGTTCTTGTCTCAACCGTCACATCCGAATCAGCTTTCAATGCAGAAAAATGAGTGATTTCAGAGAGACTAGCAAAGTTGTCACCAGAGGCAGTGGAGGTTTGTATCTGCAATCGTGGTTGGGATCTTGTTGCCTTGCATACACAAGACAAAGAATTCCGACAATAAGAACCCGAATAAAGTGGACACATAAATCTTAGGTTTCCCCCTTATGTTCCTAGTTTGTATTTGATCTGATTATGCTGTTAAGCATATATCCTAGGTTTCTTTGTAGTTAATTTTGGAACGTTTTGCTGTTTACTCTTGTAAGTCTCATTCTAGTTAATGTAAGTGGCGTTTGGCTTATAAATTAATAAAAATTACCCGTGGTGATGTTTCCTCTAGAAACAATTAGCTTTACAAATATTTTATAAAAACCAAAGTTTAAAAAATTGAAAAAAACTGTAGAAAAAAAAATGTAAAAAAATGTAGGCCCAGACTTAGGCTTGTCCCAACTCGCCCCAAGCTTGGGTTACACCCGGCACACCTACACCCAGGCTGTGCCTGGTCCCTGCCAACCCAGGCCCAAGCTCAACTATGTCGGTGCAACAAACACCTCTACTATAAATCTATCAACTTGGAAAATGGTTAGGGGAAATGATAGAATTATTAGCCCAACACTTAATGCAAGAAAGTGGTCGTGGAAGGAATGAACCACAAATATGAGCCTTGTGGCAATGAGCCACTTGAATGCCAAGAATAATATGCTTTTTAGACCAAATAATCTGGCTAGTGTCCATGGCCAAATCCTGGAAGATATTAGAGTTTCAAATGAGTCATATGCTTCAAAGAGAGGTAAATATCTGATTTCTAGCCTCCAATTGCTAGGGAAAAAAAGCAAGAAGGCTACAAATTATCCATGGGAGGATCTCATCATTCATATTCGGCTAGGAGCCACAGGGCATATTAGCCCACACACATCTTGGCTTAAGGCAATGTGGACAGAAATGGGAGAGGTCTTCATCTGCCAAGTCACAACGAGGGCAACTCGTTGATGTAATATCCCTCTTAACAAGCTCAATTTTGGTTGGAATAACATTGTTGATGCACTTCCAAACAAAAAGGTTTCATATTTAGATGGGAGGTTTGATGCTCACAACCTTTTAAGAAACTTATGGGTGAGATAAATTTAAAGAGCTTGAACCTTACAAAATTTTGTAAAGTTGGGACAGCACATAACCTTTCTTTGTTGTGTATATATCATCCCTGTCCACTTTCCACACTAATCAATCACCAGAACCCTCGGCCCCTTGTCTAGCCTTCCAAATAATAGCCGCAGCCACATCTCTATTAAACACGGCATAAATAAGGTCAAGGTTCCATAATAAGTTAGGAACAAATAAGTTTCTAACCTTACGTATCTTTTCAAAGGAATGCCCTGATCTAAAGGCTCTTGTCTAAAAGTCATTGAACTATCCAAACGGACCCTAGGATCGAATAAATGAAACAATTGATAATTTAAGATATTAAGTAACTGCCAAATTATTTTTGAATAGTTTGAATTTAAGGGGAGGTAGGTATTGTATTGTTTAAATTATAATATACAAATTTGATGGGCAAAATGTAGATTTTTTAAATAGGGTTGGGCGAACTGTAATTTTACCCAAATTTAAAAGACAAATCTATAACTTTCCTTTTTAACTTAATATCAACATATGAGAGATGAGTTAAAGAGTAATTTTACCTGAAGAGTGACTTTTATCACAAAACCGCAGCTCTATATGGTGCAAATAATGTTTTATATTTATGGTAGATGGGAATGATGGAAAAGATAATTATAGTATTTTGATTAGTAAATTCAGAAAATTAAAACCATCTGCTTTGAGGAGGGATATGGGTTGAGATGGGCAAAAGAGAAAAAGGCAGAGCCAACATCAAACATGGACCCGATTTCAGGGCTGCCTCTCATTTTCCTAGTTTGGATAACTCATCATTCAGTCTGGAAGACAAAATTCATATTGCAGGACGTACACAAATAAATCGAGAGATCATAGAATAAGAGGGTGGGCTCGTTTTTGTCCTGGCAAGAAGCTACATGGATATATTCTATTTTATGTTTTACATGAATATATTCTATTTTATGTTTTACTCTTTCCCAATACCCAGACACGGATTTTGGGCAAATGTTTCCTTTTCAGATTTTTGTAAGCATTACCAAGTGAAAATTTGTCCACCACCACCCCTCCCCCCAAATTGAAAATATTACTTAATAAGTAAATTGTATAAATGGTGCCTAATCTTTAATTATTATTTTATTTTAGTCTTTAATCTATTAGAATTCAAAAATTTGTATAAGATAATTATTCTGAATTAATGAATTTCATTTTTTATGGGATCAAAATGAAATAATTTTTATAGGTTTGGAATTAAACAGAATATTCAATAGGTTAAAGACTAAAATGAAATGGTAACTAAAGGTGAGGGACCATTGACGCAATTTACTCATTACTTAATAGCAACTTTAACTCTCACTGAAATTAAGCTTGAATATGTGATTTCAACTGTTCATAAATTATAGTATTAACTCTAATCTAATTATAATTATCGCTGCTAAGTAGAGGCAAAGTATAACGGATTCCTTTTGGTGTTTAAATTGTCACCTCTCTAAACAATCTCACCCAAAGTATCTATTCCGACGTTAAGTAAGTTGGACATTTTTTTTAATAATATCGGACACGTACGGAATAATATCAGAAATTAAAAGAACTATGTTAGATAATTTAATTTGTTAAATATGGGGAAGTTTAATATTATTTCATATGAATGTATAAATTTATGTTCTGAATTCCTTAAATACTGGGGAGTCTATAATATTATTATTCTGTTAGTGTCTATTTTAAATTATAAATGTCTAATTTCACAAAATGTGAGACTACATATACACCAGAGGGACATTATTATGCTATCTCTCACCTTCCTTTATATTATTATTAGTTACATCATTTGTTGTGCCTTGTACAGTGTCCGACCAGTTGTTCCTGTAATCAACCCTGGTTCAACATCAAGGGCGATTTTGCTTCGTTAAGCAACTGGTTCTCCTTGCCATCACCATTCACCAAGCAACGCCTTGGTTTGGATAAGAGTGACTTCTTTCCACTCTAAGATGACCGAAGGTCAAGAGCAACTAAGGTAACAGCCGGAAGGTGTGACTAAAATGAGACTAAAAAACTCAAGCACAAAAACTATAGTTACTCTAGTGAAAGCAATTGACGTATAACTGAAAACAGTAATTGACTTATTTAGTTGTTTCCCTGATAAATGAGCGATTGGATGGTTTAATCGCCCTATCAGTGACTGAACATTTAGTCCCTCAATTGATGTAATTGTTTCTTATATATTAATTAAAATATGTAAAATTAAATTAAGAATAATTATTATAATTATTTAAAATGATTTATAAATTTAATGAAAACGAAAATTGGAAAAAAAATATATTATTAATATAAAATATTTATTTAATACAATTTAATTATCCTAAACCCTAGATAAGAAAACAAGGGCAATAAATGAGGTAAAGGAGAGTAGAGAAGGAGAATGAGAGTAGAGAGAGAGAAGGAGAAACCGGAGGAGTTTAACTAAGAAAGAAATAAGAGTGGGGGCATGATATTTGCTTGTAAAAATGACAGAACAAGTAACTAGGTACTTTAAGTGCCACAGAAGAGCAATTAAAGGATAAATTTTTTTTAAACAAGCAATTGAGAAGTGATTGAAGGAAATAATTTTTTATTATGAGCGATTGAAAATTTGACCACTAACATAGTTCAATCATTCTTCAGTTGCTCCACTTGCAAGCCATACCCAAAAGTAATTGTGAAGCAACAGAACTGAGAAATCACTAAATTTCAATCACTTGTTTTAGTCGCTCCATTGTATTTATCTTGTAGTGTTCATACATTCTCCAAAATCAAATAGTGTCTATGTACTTCATTTTTCTCGGTATCTTTTTAGCGAAAAAAAGATGAAGGATGTACAGTTAATTTTGCTACATTCTGGGCTTAGTGTAGGGACAGCACTACATTTTCTTTTCTTTTTTTTTTTTTTATCATTTGGTGCAATAATTTTGATATCTGATAATCACATTAAACCCTAACTAATTTCAATCTCAAGTCATGTTGGATTTTCTTACAGAGGAAAACTCTCCAAAAGCCTGTTTTTCCGTTCATAAAAACTGAAACCGGAGTGCTTAAAGAAATGAGATATCCTTGTACATGCGTAAGTGCTGGTGGCCTGCCTCATGTGCAGGTCCAGTACTGTCGACTGCTAGGGGGTAGAGCTCACAAGCAAAATATATGTATACCTCCTTTTTCATTTTGTGTGTGAGAAGCAGAAACCTTTATTAATATATAAAAGGGACCACCCTAAATCTCCTTGGAACCCATAAAATCATTCACTTACCTGTAATTGTAGCCACCTAATTTACCAGGCCAGTACATGAAAATCTTTGATTCAGATCCTACACTACATCTACATTTCCTCTCTACCTCTACCTCTACCTCTACCACCCCCTATACTACTACATTTTGTTTTTTTGTCCCCCTCATCTTTCTGCTGTCTGATCCCTTCTTTTGCCGTCTAGCTCCATGGCTGTCCTGACAATCTATGTACTCTTTGCATTTTCCTCTCTCTCTCTCTCTCTTCTCTTCCATTTATTTCTTAAACTAAAAGGTCACTATTTGCACCATAAACTATTCCAGCAGTGAAAACTGGTGTCTGTGAGTAAGCATAAGTTTGAGTTTGAGAAGTTTAGAGGGAGATGGATCAGGATGTTGCAAAACCATGGGAGGTCAGGTCAGAGCCTGCTTTAAACTGCTCTTTTTAATTACTTATATCAACTATAATCTCTATAATCTCTATAAGTTTGAGTTTTCAACTCCTCTTTAGAGTTTTGGTCCATGAAAACATTTTGTACTGCTAATTAATTGAGGGTTATTAGTAATTACAAAATGGGTTCTTATTAGGTGATAGAGTGATAGGCTGATGAACTCATTTCATGCGTTAATTATTACTGATTCTATGTGGGACCCACAATGACAAATGCACGAAATAAGTCCATCAATCCATCTTATTGTCACTTTGGCATTTTTCTTACAAAATAGAGTCTTAAGTAGGTACATGCAGATGGGTGTGAAGGGCCAGCTATATATATTTTCATGTTAAAGAAAGCAAATATGGTTGCTTATATATGATCTTCCCATGTAAGATTCTAATTGAGGATTGGTAATTTCCCAGAAAGCCTTTTTGAAGTTTTCCGAGCAGCAAAGAACATTCTCCACAAAAATCATAAACCCCCTGCTGGAACAGCAGTAACGTCAATGCCCTTTTGGCCTGTGGGAAACAGAAATACTTTCCTCAGCTCCAATGGGGATTCATCTGTCTAGTCTTTTCCAGAAACAAGACATAAAAACCTCCTTTTTAAAAAAAAAAAACAAATAGTTTTCTTTATTTTCAGTATTCACCTGTATGGAAGGATTCCTAATCATATGGGGCAGCCTGCAATTTGTAGTCCCATCCGTGGCCGTATAAAAAAAGAGATACTCTACTGCTTCTCTTTTTTTCCTAACGAAATCCACAAAAGTCCATGACCACAAAAAAAGGGGCAATTAACTTCATTTTAATTTCCATCATTATTATTATTATTAGAATCAATGGAGTTTATATTATTTATGAGTGATTAAGAGACGTAACTTCTTCATACCTCTTAAGCTAAATACTAATATATTAAATAATTTTTCCAAATTTCCAATTCTATCCACTCATGTTATTGCCACATTAAGTCTTACAAAAATGGAGGGAATACGGCTCCCATGATCCGGTCAGAAAGCCAGAATAACAGGCACTGATTTCTTCCGCCGTTTGTGGTTTCCCATTCTTCTAAGAGGAAGTAAAAAGATATAAAAACACAAGTGCATGCTTAGGTTGTATTATTTTAGATTCTCTAAAAAAATCTAGTCATTTAAGCACATAATTTTTCTTCTTCCCTCTCTCTCTCTCTTTTTTTGGGTTTTCTTTATTGGGGGTGGGTGGGATTTCTTAAACAATAGTAATCTATATCATCTGCGGATCCAAATGTTTGTACGGCAGTTTTTTTTTGTTTTTTAAACAGACCAATTATAGATGCCACCATGCATATATATAATTTGTCTGTCTTCTTGATTTGTGTCTATAAATACGGAAAGCCTTCTAAAGCTCCCAACACGAATCATGCTTGAAGGAATATTGTTACTTCAACGTATATGTGTGTACACGCGCGTACATGTATGAGCAGTGAGCACTGAGTGAAATGCTCTCTTATATTTACACCCAAAAAAATATATTTTTAATTTTTTTAATTTTGTTAACCAAAAGCTTAACAAATCAAATTAATTGACAAGGCGAGAGAGGTGGCTCTCTCACCTTTCAACCTGGATATCTAAATTTTATGATCTGGAGATCAAAAGTCTTAAAACATAAAAAGAAAAAAAGGAAAAAACAAGAAGGAAGTAGTTAGCATGAGAAAGCAAACATCGTGAAGTTGTGATGATGCGTTTTAACTCGCCAGTTCAGTACAAGCAAACTAACTAAAGAACTTCAATGTTAAATCATAATTAATGAGTCGATTTGCTAAACTATATATATCTGATCACCATCTAAATGGTTTCTTATGTGTGATTTTTCTTCAGCTAGGGGTGTACAAAATATGGAGTTTATATGGAAATGGCCAACAACCTCTATTATTGTTTTCCAAAGTGATTCGAAGACTTTACAAAAAAATATATATATAATAAAATATAAAACTATAGCAATGCTTATACATGTGACATATATATGCGATAAAATGAGGTTAAAAATCGAGGACTACCTATTAAAAAGATATCCAGATGATGCTATATTATTTAATTTCATAAAAATGAAAAAAGTATCATTTTTTTAATAAAATTAATGATATCTATATATAAAAGGCAGAACTATGTGTCAAGATTTCTTGTTTCTCATGTTTTTTGGGGGTTCTAGGAGAAGCACCATGATAGATGTTTTCCATGTTTCACTCACCAACTACGTGGCCTGGTCACAGAGACAATCGGTATGGTACCAACTACCAAATCGAGCAGCAGATGTCCAAGTACAAGCCACTAGAACAAATGCAAATCACTGGGGAAAATATCAAGTACCTAAAGAATGTTATATAAGATTTCCTTTCGTAGGGATGTTACAGTAAATGATTGGATGCAGAATTATACACAAGACTCGCTCAAACTTAAATTGTCCAATAACTATATGGCATGTCATTCAGTACTTAACTTAAGAATGTTCTAGAAACCATGCGAGATATGATATGCAAGGGCAGACTTTTCCTTTTGAGAAGCTTAGGTAGAGAAAACAAGCAATATGGAGCAGATGAAAGGGTTTTGTAGGGTTTAAGAGCGGCTAACAATATTTTCTTCTTCACTACATCAAGCCATAAGCGCTTTGTAGTCTACTTGCCTTCATACAATACTTATTTCCTAATTCCTGGTAGGAGAAACTCCTTAAGCCCAGGGCACATGGCATTGGCATAAGCAAGATTTAGCTTACTGCAAATCTTGAGTATGCTTGATGATTCTAAAATTAATTATACAGGAGCTCTCGAGTGATCTATGAAATGTCATGTGTTACACGTTTGAGAAGCAAGAAAATATCACCCATTGTAATTCCTTTTGTTTTGAAAAAGTTTTTGCAGATGCATTAATTAAACATAAAGCAGCTGGTGACAAGATATCTTTCCCATTCTATCATCAAAAGTCACACATCCATGTCTAATCCAATTCAGAAAACTGACAAGGCATGGGAATTTAGGGGTAGAGAGAGAGAGAGAGAGAACTGTTTTTTCACACTGGCGGTGATCAATTTGGTGGTGCAAATTAGATCAAAAAGATTACAAGGATGTTCCTTTGTAAATTGTAGAATACAACAAATGAAAGAGACTACTAAGCACCAAGATTTTGCTTCAAAAATTTCAAACAAGTAAAACCCAGCAAAATCCAAGGAACTGAACAACATAAAAATCAGCGATGGAATTTAGGGCACAAGGAAGAAATGTCTCATGTCTACCACTTTTGTCCCTAATGCAGTAAAATCAATTAGCTTTAAACAAGCTTAAGAGTCTAGAAAAGAAAGAAGATAAATGTTTTGGGGGGTTGCAGGATTTTTCAGGGTCTTGTGTTGGAGAAGAAGTGCGTACCAGCCATGTAGCTGTTAAGAGGAGCCGGGTAAAAAGAGGAAGGGTCGATAAACGCCGCCGCCGTGGATGACGACATACCCACTCCGGAACCGGCAGTGCCAACACTTGCTGTGGGCGCGGATATCCGCTGGGTTCCGCCGCCGCCACCAGAAGAGCTTTCCCCGCTGATATCGGGGCCTTGGTCGTAGAGAATTCCCCTGAAAACGCGCCCCCCGATGTTCACCGCCGTCTGATACGCCATCTGCTCCTCCGTGTTGTCGATCCCGCTCACTCGAACGCACCGGAACACCGCCGACGTGCTCAGCTCCGCCGGGAAATTGCCCACTTCCAACCCTAGCAAAAAAACGAAAACCCATAAAATTACAGATCGATAATTTACGTAAAATAAAATTACCACCAACGAAAGGAAGAAAACTTTTCGCTGTCTTCACTTGTTTCTATACACACACACACCAAAAAAACGAAAGGAAGGCTTTTTAATTTTTTAGACACAGATAACACGACAGACAGAGAAAGAGGAATGAACAGTTTCTTCTGTGTCAAGACATTCGTCAGGAATACCAAGCAACAGTAACTTGAATGAGAAAAAGCTGATGAATCGTGTGACGCATCAATATTCTCTTTCATTTTCTTCCACTTTTTTGGGAAGTTTTTTGCGTGGGCTAGAAGTCACAGTTCTAGTTCTATTTCGGGCAGATTCGTCACTGAATTCTGGAGAAAGCAACAATCGTTTGGAAACTGCCAGTGTTTTACCACCAAGCTTTATATAAAGGAGAGAGGGGAACAAACCACCTGAAGGGTTTGAGGGTTCCTCTCTCTGTCTTTGTCTCTTGGGGTTCTCCGCTACGGTTTGTGGAGGAGCGGCGAGCTGCTGTTGCTGCTGACGCTCGCGGCGCCTAGCGGCGGAGACCCAGGTGCTTCTGACGTGGGTCGGGCAGTCGAATCCGCGGGACTTGCAACAGGTCCGGCACCGCATGTGTACACAGTCCTTCTTCGCTTGGTTGCCGCAGTCTCGGCAATTCACAACGCCGCCGCCGGTACCTTCCATCGCGAAGCCGGATCTCGGCGGGGACGACTCATCGGAGACGTTGAAGGATGTCCGGCTGGGGCCCACGCCGAGGCCCGCGGCCGATGAGTAGAGATCTTGCTGCTGGAATTGCTCGAAACCCTTGTAAGCAAGTTCGTCGCTTTTGTACCAAAGCCAGGTCTCCGGCGGGATCTCCGCAGGTGGATTTCCTCCTCCTCCGCTGCTGCCGCCGCCGCCTCTCTCTCCTCTTCCTCTCACTGAGAAAAACCCCGCCATTTTCCCTCCTCTCGATCTCCTCCCCTCAGCCTCGCATGCGGCGACAAACCCATGTCAGAATTCGAAACCCACTTCAGAAATGCGTCCAATTATTCACCATCATTTCTCCGAAATTTACAGATTATTTCGAGCCTCGTTCCTGTTTTTCGCTTTTTTGGAGGTCTGGTTCCCAAGAAAAACCCAGTCTTTAAGAGAATTAATAATAACTCGTGCTTGGTGGTTGATATTTGTGCCGATCGAATTTTTCTTGTTTCTTGTTTCTTCTTCCTCGCTGCTCTGCTCTACTGCTTCTGCGAAGGCATTTAAGAGATTTACAGCTCTTTTCTCTGCAACGCCGCCATGCTCAGTCGCTCACTTAGTACCTTCCAATTTCTTCCTCAACTCTGCTTGCTGCTGCCTCCAATTCAATCCTCTGTCATCCCCGTAATATTTTTCTTTTTGGCTCTCTCTCTCTCTCTCCTGCTAATTCCTGGAGCTCCTTTGTTTTCTTTCTAGAAACAGTACTGGTTGTGCTTGGCTCCCCTTTTCTTGTCACTAAAAAGGTCGTCTCTTTCCCCTCCACTTGCCCTCTCAACTCTCTGTGACGTCCATGTCCTCTGGTCAGTCTCAATGATCAGATTTTCTCTGCCTCCCATTCCTCATCCGACGCTCTAAATTGTGAAACGTGTCACTCTCCTGTTCCCCTACATTCAAACCATCTTCATTGTTTTGTTTTGTTTATTTTTCTTTTCTTTTCTTTCTTTTTTTCCTTTGACATGGTACATCAAACAATTACTCCTCCGAGTACATTTTTGGTGGAGCTTACTATTCACATAATGTCTAATCACACATGTTGATAATTTTTCAAATTTATTTTTCACAATGTTGGATAATTCTTATCGTGCTCCCAACCTAGATTGCGTTTCCTCTTTTCCAACGGCTGGTACCAGCGTTTTCCAGATCGTGCAACTTCATTTTCTTCAGACGTCGCCATCACGAAACAACTATAAATCTTATAGAAATCTGTCTAATGAACTATTGGGTCTCAATTACTATCTAGATATATTTAAAATTCCATAGAAATATTCCATAGAAATATGTATGTGTATATATATATATATGCTAAAGAGAAACCGACCTAAAGTTTATCTCAGGAATTTATCTAAATGATTATAAAGATGTATCTTAAAAACTATAAAGATGCGTTTAAAGGTTAGTGTGATATGTCTTTATAACACTAGAAATTCCATAGGCAATTAATGGTGGCCACTAAGCCGAGTTGACCCAGGCTCACCCCATATTCGGCTTAGGCCAAACTCAAACTGGCTCAATTAAATATGGAGCTCAGCTTGGCACGAAGTGGACTCGGCGTGAGGCAGCACAAATATAGGTTAGGAAGAGAATGGAAGCCTAAATTAGCTCGACTCAGCCCACAGACACCGTTAACCCCACTCAGCCCAGAACTAGGCCGGGCCAAACCAGGCCTGGGACTAGTTGACTATTTTACAGCAGATCGTTGTAACATTTTTCAGAGTTTTTTGGGCAAAACCCACTTTTTTTCTTATACTATAAATAAGCAATCTCCCTTTAACACTTTCTAACACCAAATCTCTCTTCTCCAATCCCTGTATACAATATTTTCTCATTCTCTCTAGTAAGTCTCTTCAATTTTGTTTAATCGTTTACTAATATTTTCTTAATCCCTACTAGTCTCCTCTTAATCTTCTCTTCATCTACAATTATTTTCTATCACTCATGACTTCATGAGAAAAAAACTTCAACAAGGGCAAGGGTGCCAACAACACATATATTAGGTTTTACTTTTCATTTTTTTTGCTGGAACATTTCACCATTTTCAAGTATAAGTCACGTTCTAAATGATATAAATATCATTTATCTTTTTCATTAATAAAATTTACACTGGCAATGATGATTTTCCTCAAATAAAAATATATTTATTTAAACTACACTTGAATAATGCTTGAAACTATCTTTAGGAACCTTTTTTTTTATAATCAGGAAAACTCAATCCGCCTTGGCCCAGCTTGGGCCCAAGTTAGGCCTGGCCTAGACCCGACCCGCCTAGAGGTAGGTCGTGCCCAAGCTTAGGATTCCCAACCCAAGCCTGCTCAGGGCGGGGTGAGCCTGGGCTGAATCAGCCCACCGGCCACCTCTAAAGGCCATTTGCGTAGAACCCACCTTACATAAATCGATCTAAAGGAATTCAAAAATATGTATGCATCATTACAAATGTGTGTTTACATTTTCACTTTTTTAAATTTTTTATCCATATATCATTAATTATAATGTTATAAAGTGCATGGATATATAAATATGTTATTATAGAAAAATCTGCCCATTAAGTTAGACATATTTTGATCTTTTGTTATCCTTTACTGAGGGCTATCATTATTCAATTTAAATTGAAAACACAAAAAAATTAAAATAATTCAAAAAATCAATTCAGTGTTGAAACCGAATACAAAAATTTTGATTCCAGTTAAACTTCTTTTAGGGCTATTGGTTAAATTGATAACCAAAAAAATTGAATTTTTTTCTGTTACATTTAGACTTTTCCTATCCCAATAGGTTGTATGTTTTCTTATTATGTATGGATCACACACACATCTAGAGATATCTAAAATTCTGTAGAAATATGAATAAAATAATATAGATATGCTAAAGAGCCATTGACCTAAAGTTTATCTCAGGGATTTGCCTAAATGATTATAAAGATATATCTTAGGAACTATATAAAGACATGTCTAAAGATTACTGTGATATGCCTGAATGACTATAGAAATGCCAAAGGCCATTTGAGAGTTTTGAAATACAACTAGGTGTACAAACATATACTAGATGTTGTTATTGTTCCATTTTTTTTAAAAGGAATGTATTTATTCTTTAATTAGGATAATTCAAATTTGATTTTAAAAGAAAAAATAATTTTGGTTATGATAATTATCTCTAATATATAGATATAACTGTCAACCAAAATCAAGGAGAGAGTCAGTTTTCATACAAATATTAAAGAAATAAAGCACAACTCTAAAGCCACGACCAAATCATTCCCATTTGTTTCATTTTTGTCACTAAGGAAAAAAAACCCACAGCCTCTCTCGGCCAAATTTAGTACGGTTTCGAATGTGAAATTCCCGATCATCTTCTCATTCTTTGTCAGTCACAAGGGTGTTCGGTTTATTTGTTTCCCGACTTCATGTTATGTTGTTTTGTTTATTTGGATTGGAGTTAGGGTTTCATCATATTTTCTGGTTTGGTTTGATTATAGCAGAATAGTAGAAGTTGAAGATAAGAGTTACAAAAAACAAGGCTAACATAGAGGAAAGAAATCTTAAGATCGACACCGGTACCTACTCTTCATCCTTTTTTTATATTTTTCTTTTTTTTGACTTTCATCCTTTGAAATCCAACAATTTTCAAATATGTTGTGATTCATATTAAATTATTTAAATTCTTCTCCATGTAGTCCTGAGAAATTAGTACTATTGTGTGTGTGTGTGTGTGTGTGTGTGTTATGTTTCTAATACATGATTTTTTAGCTTTGATAATGTATCACACTGGAAATGGATTGTAAGAAACTATAATTTATTTATATGAAATTGAGATTTATTTGTATGAAACTATGAACTATTTATGTGGAATTAAATACACTTTTTCGAATGTAATGTGCAGACACAACAATGAAATGTCAGGATACACCCAACAATTCAATTAGTGGGGAAACAAATTGAGATGTAAATGAGATTGTATTGTATGAATCTAAGATCTTATTGTAAAAGTGCAAAGTTCCTATTATACCAATTGAATGCCAATGAATGAAACTGATTTCCTTTTATATGAAACAAAATTTTTATTTTATGAAATTGAGTTTTCAATTATATGAAATTGGGTTCTTATTATATCAAATTGAGTTTCAAGTTTATGAAATTGGGTTCTTATTATACAAAATGAGTTTTTCTTCCACAAAAATGAATATTCTTCATAAAGTCTAACAAAAACTCTCCAAATATGAAATTGAATTCTTTATGTATTAAATTAGCAACCAGTTGTATGAAACTAGTATTTGGATGCATACTAGAACATGTTTAATTATGCAAAAAAATGAATGAAATAAACTCATTTTAAATAATCACCAAATTTATCATATTGTATTTATTTGTTTCATTCAAATTCAAAAATTTTCCATAAATAAAAATATGAATAAATTTAATTTATTCCGTAATTATCTCAATTAAATATTTCTTATGCTATCAAACAAAAGTTACTATTTTTACTCAAAACTAATGACTCCTAACGGTGTCAAGTGTGTGCTTGTGCACCTAGGTGCATAGTCTCAAGGCTCAAGGCCATTAGTGTGGAACACACATTATATAAATGGATTTAAAGGAGTACTCCCTCTGTCCTGTATGTTTTGCACCATTTATTATTACACGTAGTTTTAGAAATTTTATTGTTTTGCACGTGTTTTCTAATTTTACCCTTCCTCCTTCTTCTCATCAATCTCTCCCAAATTATACCCGCCACCACTGCCATCACATATTTGGTAACACTACTAGCCTTAATTCGCATCGATTCCTATCATTTCATTGTTTATTCATGTCAGCCTCTCTCATCTAGCCTTGACTCAATCCAATTCCCGTAGCCTCATCATCGATTCGCATCAACCCCTCATACCCGGGCTTGATTCGTGTCGATTCTCATCATCTTTTCCATCTGGCCTCAATTCACGTCAATAGCCCTTGCCTCATTATTTCACGTCTCCAATTCGCCAACCTTGTTTGCACATCCTCGATTGTCATCACTTAATCATTTGCCTCATCAATTTCACATCACTAATTTACAAACCTCGGTCGTTCTTCCATCAATTATACATCTATAGGTCACTCCTTCATATATCACACATCCATCATTGATTGCCTCTGTTAGTCACACTTCCATCGCCGATTGGTAGTGTAACCACACTGCAATAAGAGAGAGAGAGAGAGAGAGAGAGAGAGAGAGAGAGAGAGAGAGAGAGAGAGAGAGAGAGAGAGAGAGAGAGAGATAGATAGAGAAAAGAGAATAAAAATTGAGGAAAGTGAGAGAAAATGTGTAGATCTGTTAAAAGGGGAGAGGTAACCGAATAGGTTAAATCAGGGGCATAATAGTAAATAGGATGTGAAAGTTACTTAAAAGAAAAATGGTGCAAGAGTTTTGGAACTACCTAAAAAGGTACATGGAGCTAAATATATGAGACGGGGAGAGTATAAAAATATATCCGTATCATTACAAATGTGTGTTTAAATTTTCACTTTTCTTGATATTTTATCCATATCTCATTAATTATAGTGTTATAAAGTGCATGGATATATAAATATGTTATTATAGACATATCTTCCCTTTCATTTAGACATATATTGATCTTTTATTACTTGTGATTTCATGCCATTTACTAGGAGCAATCGTTATTCAATTTAAATAAGAAAAACAAAAAAAACTAAAATAATTAAAAAATTCGGTTCAGTGTTGAAACCAAATACAAAAATTTTGATTCCGGTTAGGTTAATGCAATGGCTATCAGTTAAATTAGTAACTTAAAAAACTGAATTTTTTTCTGTTACCTTTGGACTTCTCCTAGCTTAATAGGCTGTAAGTTTTCTTATTATGTATGACACACACATTGGCCCAAATTTACTCTCAACCCTAATCGTTAGCCAATGCAACACACCTTCTAATTGTGGCAACACTCACTCATCTAGGGGTGAGCTTGGGTTATGTAAACCCAAAACCCAACCCGAACCACCCCTATTGGATTGGATAAAAATGGACTATGGTTTACGAGTTGGTTCCACAGATAAGAGAACTGACTATTTTTTTGTTAGTTTTGGTTCTCAATGGAACTAACCCAAGATGGAACTGAACCCGATATGCAGATTTCCTACTTCCTAACCCGACCCTAACCTAATATTTTGGATCGAGTTTCGGGTTAGGGTTATTTACCTACACCTCCAGGTGACACATGCCACGCTTTCCTTTCTTTAGTAATTTAACAGCAAACTTTTCCACATGGTTTACCTAATATATCCCTAACCTTTTGATGCAATATGGTGATAACACATCACAATCAAAACCATAATTTTTAACATACATTTAAATTTTAAATTTAGATAGATAAATACAAAATTAAATTTAGATTAATCTTGATTTTGCTAAATCCTGAATTTTGAATTAATGTGGTTAGAAATAATCAAATTATTTTCATAAATGATTTTTCATAATTAAATTTAACTATAATAATGTTATATTGGTGTTATGTTTTTTTTAAAGGATATATATCCAATACACCATTAGTTGAGAAAATTTTTCCACCATCATTATTATTTAAAAACTTCTACTATTTACTTGACTCCTTAAATGAATCTTGATTTAAAAACTTTAAATTTTAAGACTTTGGCGATTCAAGTGCCAAATAAAAAAAAAATCGAAGAGTAGATTTGGTAATAAAAAATCTTGCTAAAGCTTGTCATGTATTTAACTTCTTAACTTAAAGTTTTCATTTAGTTTGGAAACAAATTTCATATTAATTATGAGACTTGGGGCTTTTAAATTTAAATTTAAATTTAATTTTGAACCATTGTGTTTGTTTTAAATCATTGTATCTGCTCAAATGAATAGATATGTCCATTTTAAACAATACAATAATTGGTACAATTGTGTTGCTTAATTAAAAGTGTTATGACTATTCAAGTGAATAAGTATGTCTATTCTAAACAATACATTAGTTCATAAATTATTATGACTAATTAAGTGAAAAGGTATGTCTATTTTAAACACCATATTGGTTGGTAACAACAAAATTGTTGGAAACAATACAATGGTTCGAACTAACACAATTTTTAGAACTAAAACAACTTTTCATTGTGTCCTCTTATGCCCTATAAATATAAAGTCCAATGTTATTCAAAGTACATTTGATACTTTTTGCAATAATGTTAAGAACTTTGTTGTATCCTCTAAGACAAAATTTCTCACTGAAAATATATTGTCTTTAGGACAGTGATGATAATTCACGCCTCAAAGCAAATTACTCTAATTGTTCTAACACTTAACAAGGATTTCTTTTAAAAATTTGTATATATAACAAAGTACAAGATCTTTGTCTTGAGTAATGAAATTTTGTGACTTCTTGATACAAATATAATGTTTTGTATCTAGAGCTATCGTTGTTTTGCTTTGTATAGGTCTTAGCTCTACTTTGTACACTGCTCTATTTTCTTGCAACATCATTCATCTCTTTACCTAATTAACTATTCTTTCCCCAACTATTCTCAAATTTGGACTCTTATCTCTCTTACTTTCCTTTGGTTTCTATTTGGTCTCTTAATAGTCTTTTGCTTCATGGTTCAAATGCTTTGACTCAATGAAGAATATGGTCTACAAGTATGAAAGCATAATTTTGATTCTTCAGTGAAGCTTGCAATTAAGGAAAACACAATGTCATAGAATGAAAGATGAGAAAATAATTACCTGTTTGAAAATAAGTTTTTGCAACTAAAAGTACATAACACAATGATCATAGCCTTTGTTTTCATTTTTGCTTGATTGTTATAGAAACTATTTTTTCTAAGAGCAGTTACAACAAGTTCTAAAAGATTTTTCTTTTTCTCTTTAAACTAAATGTCGTTAAGTTAAAGTTAAGTGAACAACAAGAATTACCAAATAAAAATGTTCGTGGATGAAAAATATTTACACCGTTGGTGGATAGAATATTTATCATTTTTGAAATGATTATATAAATATTATTTCATATAAAAAATTAATTTTAACATTTTCAAATACCAACTATATTGATCCAGCCAACGCGTCGTGTGTGTGCGCGTACACATACACACACATAAAGCAGGAGCATCTATGAAGAACATTGTAGACATTTCACATAAAAAGGTGAATTATGGAGTTGACACGCGACACATTTACTATTTGAAATATTAAATTCAGTAATTTTATAATGTGATTTTTTAACCGCATAATCTGATCATCCTTTTAAAATTATGCTTGACACAATCATTTGTGATAAAATCCAACCATGTGTGGTAAATAAATTTCAGTGTTATCTATTAGTAGAAATTAACAAGCCAACAAGTGTTGGTGTTAGACGATGAAGATGTTTGCCAAAAGAAACTCCATGGATGGAGGAAAATCGACACCTCAACAGCAAATCGATGAATGAGAGAGAAGCGAGGCGATTTTGTAAAAAAAGGAAGTAAGTGAGATGATTTTTATGACTACAATTGGGTATGGAGTTTTTTTTTCTTTTATTATTTTCTATTCAATTGAATGATTGTTTTGTACCTATATCAAAAAAAAAAAAATTTCAAGTGAAGTTTAATTACCAAATTTTAGGGTGATGGAGACTACTAGTTCAACGAGGCTTTAAAAGGTAAAGGAGAAATTTGATGGCCTTCCAAGAAGACCAGGGGTAGGTGATTGGTGCAAAGATACTTCAATCAAAAGCACTTAACTGACATTTTTTCAATCCTTTGATCTTAGTAAGATTTTTTGGTATATTTGTTTTTTATTTCCACCAACTTCATTGATTTTTTGGTATATTTTTTTCCTTATGTTTTGTTTCTTTGATGTTGAAATTCTGAAAAGCCTTGCTTTGTTGAGATTCATAAGCATGTTCGCCACTCCCTATTCAACATTTTACTGGGTGGTGCTATTATTCATAGAGGAAGTGGACAGAGTTTCTTTAGTATACAGCTTTTTGAAAGGTCAAAACTAGAAGCAAAGAAAGAAGTCCTGGCGAGAGAAGAGAGAATTTAGTTTAGGATTGTGCTAACTAATGATGAATTTTGTAGAAAAAATTTGCTAATTATGCTTGAGCATTATCCAATGATCGATGGCAATATTTTGCTGAGTGATAACAAATTTACCATATATGTTCATTTTAGGCCTAGGTTTCTTTTCGACAAAGCAAATATAAAATTGTACATTTTTCAAAATCAAGTTAATGTTACTATGCAAGTTAGTTTTCAAGCTGTCATGTTTAGCATCTAAATTGTAGCTTAAATATTTGAAAATTGACTTAAAAGAAATATATATTCCTGACCTTGGCCTGAAGGTTGAGTGACAGATGAATACATATACTTATGTGGCTTTCTTTCATGTGGTAATCATTTAGAGAATAAACTTCCCCTACTACCATTACCTTAATTGTTACAACCATTGCTGTTGGTTAAGTATGTAGAGCTTTTTCAATGGAAAAAAAATGCCAGAATATTTGTCTTAATGAAATATTGCACACAAGAAATTTTTGGTCCATAACCTTGAATATAGTAAGTGTGACAAATGCATTAGTGGCCATTTGCGTTTTAAGTATAAAGTCCTATATTGGAGGCTCCCCAAGAGCTGGAGACTTGGAGTGCCAACTACTAGGCATAGAATTTACTGTATATATTTCCTATGTCTTGAATTTTTTTTAAAAAAAATTATTGCTAAACTTTTTTATATATAAGTCCAAATTTGCATTCAAGCTCAAATCTTATGGATACTATGGCAATAGCAATAGAAACAAATGTTTGACAAAAACTTCTAGATCGCTATCCCGGATATATAACATTGCTTGAGCATTGAAAATCATGTATAATTGAAAGAATTTTGCCATACCATTAACAAAATTAGTCCCTAAATTTCCTAAGTTTAATTGTAGTCATTATGATCTCATTTTCTTAAAGCATTTTGCTTAAGGTCATTAGTGCTCCAAAAGGTCATTCTAAATTCATACCTAATTATGATGTGATTTTTTCCTTTTCGAGTGAACAAATCTGTAATTTAAATTTTGGTTTAACTAATAACAATACAACAATGTAATGTGGAAAATTTAAGAATAAAATTTAATTATTTTTTGTATGGCTGCCTTAACTTAAAATTTTAAAATAGTTTTACTTAACATTTATTTGCATGATTAATTCTACACATGATTATAAAAAAAAATAGAAAGAATTATTACATTTTTAGTAACATTCTTAATCGAAGAATCAGTTAATTTATTATTATCAACATTCTTTATCTGATAATTCTGTTTAATATTTAACAATCCACCTAGATTACCCATTAAACTATCAACTTATGGAAATTCTACTTTCTCTAAAATGGATCATTCTCTAGCAATTATGATCATTCTAATAAATTTAAAATTTTATCTTGGCAATTACAACTTTTTATATAGGAATTTAAGCAAATGAAGTTTTAGCTAAAATTATCGATGAGATAACTTTGTTTGGCCAGTTAAGCCCCTAACTAAATGTAATAATTATAAATTTATTCCAATTGAAAAATGCATCTCTGAGATTTTTTGTTCATCAAAATGGAATGCACAAATAACTGGCTAATATTTAAAATTATTCTTACATTTTAATCCTTAGATATTAACAAGCTAATGTATAAATTAAAAGATTTTTATAATGGAACAAAAACATCTAAAACTTTAGGTTGTAAGTTTCTTTTTTTTTTCAAAATTATATTTTTAATTTATTTAAGGGTGATAATGGTATAGTTTAATCCACTTAATTCAACTTTTAGAAGAGCTTAATAAACTTGATTTATAATTAGATTAAAGAAGCATTATTAACATGGACGGATTTATATACAATACTGCAGGGCCCATGAACATCAATAAAATTTTTAATTTCTTTAGAAATTGTCAAGAAACTTTTAGATGGACCTTATTGAAATTTATTGAATGATTCCATTAATTCAAAAAATAGAAAAATAAAATAAAAATTTGAATAATTAAAATTGTTTATTCTATAAATACATTAGAATTAAATTAAAATTTCACATTTTATTTTATAAAGTATGTTGTATATAATTTTTATATTGACTTCATAGAAAAAAAAATTCTAAATCTATCCCTAATTATTAATTTGAAATACACGAATGTTGTTCTAAATTTGGTGATTTTAATAGTTGTTGGTTAATGATAATATTGTTCTTAACAATATTTGTATAAGATCTATTTATGTTATTTTAAAATTTTTTAAAAAAAATTGGAATCCTGGGGCAATACTAGGTATGTAAACTTGTTGTCTTTATATTATTCTAGATACTTACACATACTATACTAGACACTTTTATATATTATTGTAAACATTTTTATACATTGTATCAAATTCTTCTTCATATTTATCTTAGACAGTTCTACAGGTTATTTCAACGGGAGGTAAGATAGGAGTCACCTAATAGCGGCATTGAGGCAGTTGTGACTGAAGTGATCCAGAAGCAACAAGCAACATGATCTGGAGGTGGCGAGCAACGTGATCCAATAAGTGATAATGCCAAGATTTGGAGGTGAGCAACGGTGCAAGATTTGGATTCATGTCATTATTTGGAGGTGGTTGACAATGACCTGATTCAGAGGTGAGTGACAATAGCACAATCTGGAGGTGAACGACAATGGTGCAGTTGAAGGTGAGCAATGACAAAGTGATCTAGAGTCAAACGACTATGGTAAAATCAAGATGAGAGCATGACAATACGATCTACAGACATGCAACAACGTCACAATTGGAAGGCAACGATTGTAAGAGAAGGTCTAATGGGCGGAGAAGGAGATGACGGCAACGAGGTAAGGTTTTTTGTTTTTCAAGAAATGAAGGTAATTTAGTCAAAATATAGGCTGAGTGTGGGCTAGGTGTAGTTTGCATATGGAGAATCAAGTGTTGGATTAGCATGTCTAATTAGACATTTATGTATAATATAATAACTAATTTATCACAGCCATTAAATTACATCTTATGACATATGGAAGATGACTATACTGCCATAACAAGTTTGTGACATAGACCATCACAATCACATGTTCCATATAAAAAACATAAAAGAAAAAAAAAACAATAAATTAGGACCTGTGTAGTAGCTTTCACCCTTAATATGTGTTTTGCATTACCAAAACTCTTTTGGGTCAAGTTTTAAGACTTGATAAGTTTATTTGGGATGTGTCTATTACTAGTGAGTTTTTTGGGAAATCTGCTTACCATTTAGCTCTAGTTCTTCAAGGACTCTATTCGAAAGTTGTTTTTGCAAACCAGAAATTTTGATCTTGGATGTAGAATTTGTCATTATGCCCTAAGCTTTTGAATTTCTTTGAGCGAGCTTTGATAAATGCTCCACCATCACGAGATAATTTGTATTATCAAGGTATGGATGTCCCTAGTGATTCTGTGGTTTATGGTGGGGGGAATGAGCATTTGCTTCACTTGTTTTTCCACTGTTCTCTAGCTCATCAAGTTTGATGTTTTCTTGGATTTAGTTATCCTTTTTGACATTCATCTTTGAGACTTGTTAGAATTTACTTTTACTTAGAATTTTCAGAGTGGATAGCTTATGGTTATCACTTGGTAGAAGTTATGGTGGAATCATAATAGGTGTTTCTTTGATTCCTTCTTTACCCAGCCCATGGGTTTGGTGCTGTAGGAGCAAGATTACTTGGATTGGATTTCTTCAAGAGTCGCGGTTCCATTAATAAGTGCTAGTAATTCAGCAGTGAACCACTATGGTTGGGTGGCTCTGAGTCCTGACATGGTGAAGCTTAACGTGGATGCTGCTATCTTTAGGACACGTAACTATGTTGGTATTAGGATTCTGGGTCGGGGTTATACCGGTAAGGTTTTATTGCTTATGTTGTAAGAGTTGCATTTTTATGATAGTGTTCTGCAAGTCAAAGCATTTGCTATTTATCATGCATTGCTCAAGGCAAGGTGGGCATGGATGGAGGTTGATTATTTTGGAGCCGGACTCTCAGATTTTGATTTTTACCCCTTTTTTTTTTGTCAGACAGCCTTTATGTATCCTTTTTTAGGTGATTCTATAGGATATCCTTTCTGTAATTCTATCTTTTACTTCAATTGTTTTCGCTTATAGAAACAGGAGTAGTAACATTGTTACTCACCGTCTAGCTAGAGCGTCCTGCATGTTTGCATGATGAGTTTATTTTGTTGATCCACTTTTGAATTGGTTGTCTGTTGTTCTCCTTTCTATTTTATTAATGCCAAATGCTACTTATTTCGGAAAAAAAAATGAAAAAAAGAAAAACAATAGAGCCTGGCACCAAAGCCACGGTCCGGTACGTGATTCAATATGGTACACACTTTGTTGACAGTGAAACCGCAGCTAGTGGTGCACAACGGGCTGGACCGGACCGGGACCGGACCGGACCGGCCGGTCTTGGGCCTTAGTATTTTGGGCCCGGGCACAGCCCGTGTTTACACGTGCCAGTCCTGGGCCGAACCCGAGCTGGCCCGTTAAATTTTAATTTTTAAAATTGTAATTTTTATTTTAATTTTAAGTTTTAGTTTTTATTTTTAATTTTTAGTCTTCACTTTTAAATAACTTAATAAAAACAAGAGTCTGAGAGTTTTTTTATAAGTGATATTTTATAATCTAGTTTATCTTAAATTCCACTTCATCTTCAATTCTACTAGACTTTTAAATTAATCAAACGTTAAATGAATAACTTAATAAAAATAAAAATAAAAGGTAAGAAATTGACCAAAAAGTTTGGAAACTTTGATATATTTGATTTTGAGTTAAACCATTTTTTGTAACCTTTATTAAGTCAATTATTAAAACCTTAAGGACTAAAGTTATTTCTTTATGTTAAAGAAACAAACCATGATTACCAAGATTTTACTTTACAAGACAATAAATAAAATAATGACAAAAAAAATTAGAGATAAAGATAACAAATTATGAACCTTAGAAAATAGTACATAAACCAACAAAAAAAAAATTTGGGGACCAACAGAGTAAATAGAAGAACTAGATTAATAGTTATTCTAAGCTTATCTTTATATTTTGTATAATTACTTGTTTTAAGAGTAAAACACCACCACCGGTGTGAACTTTTATTAATATTAAAGCCAAACGGCACTTACATACCATGGAACGGGCTTTACATTACTCAATAGCGAAACGTTCCATAAAATTAAATGCAAAATAAAATGTACGATCTGTGCTACACAGCAAAATCAGATCAAATACAAAGTAAGTAAATAATGAGCAAGCAGTGGATTTAAGCATCTACCTCATCGGGGTTTTCCTCGTCAGAACTCTTGTGGTCTTGTAATCTGCAAGCTACAAGACCCCAATCACGGTTGCATATACAAACTTCAACTGCATCTGGTGATAGCCTTGCGCGTCTCTCTGAAATGACACGCTTTCCAGCGCTGAAAGCGGACTCCGATGCAACGGTTGAGACGGGAACAGCTAGAACTTCTTTGGCAATGATGGAGAGTATTGGAAATTTGTTACTTCTTGCTTTCCACCAGTCTAGAATGTCGGTCTCACTATTCTCCCAAACAAGGTTAAGGTATGCGTCCACTTCAGTAAGACCGGATGCGGCAGCACGGGGCCGTTTGAGGAGTTGTTCAGCCGGATTGAATGACAATGAGGCCGATGAAGACGCGATGGTAGATGAAGTAGTGTTTGCAACCTTATCCTTATGCCGACTGGCATATATCTTAAACAACTCTCGCAAGTGCTTATCAATAGAGGTAGTTATAGTATGAACAGAAATATGTGCCATTTCTAAGAAACTATAATAACCCTCAAGTAGCTGTTGCGTACCTGTGATTCTTACGGTCGGGTCTAGTGTAGCTGCAACTAAGTAGATTGGGGGTATAGTACTGAAATATGAAATCCATTTATCTTTCATGGCCTTAATTGTGTCTTTTAAGAACTCGTCATCTTTGTATTGGTTCAAAACCCATGCAATGTTGACCATATGCATTAAAACTTTGTGCGATGTGGGATAGTATACACCGGAGCAAAAAACAGTGGCATCATAAAAATATCGCAGCACAGCAGCCAATTTTGACAGTTTATCCCACATCTCTTGTTTCAAAATCGTGTTCTTTTCTCTGACATTTATAAAACATGTCATGTATGCAGCAAATGGCATCGCATCTATCAACATCTCATAAGTGGAGTTCCATCGGGTAGGGCAATCAAGTTTAAAACATTTTCAGGTAGGGCAATCAAGTTTAAAACGTTTCCAACTAAAATCGAGGCCATTTTCCAGACAATATTGCTTAAACTCTTTAGAAACTTTCGTCCTTGACTTTAAATAATGGAGTGCCCACCTAATTGGAGTAATTTCATTACTCAAAACTTGAAGACCTTTTTGGACAGCTAAGTTTAAAATATGACATATACACCTAATATGAAAAAATGCGGCATCACGGACAGGTTCTAGTGATTCCTTCAATGTCTCAGCCGCGACATCGTTGTTTGATGCATTATCAAATGTTATGCTAAAAACCTTGTCATAACAAAAAAATTCTTTTAAACTTTCTGAAATTACATTGAATATGTTCCAACCAGTATGATCGACCTCCATCCATTTAAATGCAATTATACGTTTTTGAATGACCCAACTATCATCAATCCAATGTGCAGTTATACAATAATAATTTTGTCCTAGTGGTGAAGTCCACATGTCACTAGTAAATGAGATACAGTGATCTAAAGCAGAGAAGTATGCTTGTAAGTTTGATTTACGAGCTTCATAACTTTTAAATGCCTCCCTCCTAGTAGTGGTCGTAGATGTTCTTTTAAAAGCAGGGTTTAAGTATGATGTAATCCATTTTTCCATGTGTCTATCTTCCGATTGTGTAAATGGTTTTTCAGTTAACATCATTCATTCTATCATGCCTTCTCTACAATTTTTTTGATTAAATTTAAAAATACCTGATCCGCCGGCAGTGCTTGCAAGCTGTGTCTGACCGCCGGTACTCGTAGCTGCATCTGGACATAAAGTCGGATGCTTTGATTCCATGTGACGTCTCAGTGTTCCTGTGCCAGCGTTCTTCTTGTGCGAGAGCTTTTGCTTGCAGTGTTTGCACTGTGCGAACCTCGCATTGTTTCCATGACTATCCTTCTCAAAAACTTGGTCAAAATGCTCCCAAACCCATGCGGTGCACCTCGCCGTCTTACCTTCTGGCAGAAGTTCGGCTTGATGGCTTGTCGGGGTTTGTTCAGAACCATCTCCTCCACCAACATTCCCTGCTGCCGTGGGCTCCACCTCCTCAACGTCGTCATCAGAAAGTTGATCGTCGAGGCCCAAGTCGTATTGACTCATATCGAATTGCTCGTCATCGTCAGTTTGTTGGATATGAGTCCCACGGGTCGCCGGTCGGGAAAGGCCACAGAAAAATGACCTCAAACCGGTGCGGGATGAAGAGCTTGAGGCATTTCCCTTTCCTCTTGATGTCATTTGTGTGACGAAAAATTGAGCAGATCACGAGCCTTGAAAGTAATTGAGAATTGATTGAGAATGAAGAAAATAATAT
Source organism: Aquilaria sinensis (assembly GCA_005392925.1). NCBI lineage: Eukaryota > Viridiplantae > Streptophyta > Magnoliopsida > Malvales > Thymelaeaceae > Aquilaria > Aquilaria sinensis. Next base: position 231,977 of record SMDT01002614.1, on the reverse strand, counting down.
TGAGTGCTTCAAAGAAATGAGAGAATATAGTAGTAGAGAAGGAGAGATTGCTAAGATTGTTGTGAAGAAATGGTGGAAATGGCCTCCCTAGTTATAGGGGAAGGCCTTCTTTTTTTTTTTCAAAAATACCCTTACAAAATTGTTGTTGGAGGGGGCAAAAACGTAAAAACAGGGGTCAAACAAGGGCAGGGAGCCGTTATAGGGATTAAAACTGTAATTTTCCCTTTTTTAAAAAATTTTCTGAACGTTGCCAACGGTCAGCACGCCGCCGCTCTGGCGCCATAAGGGGTGGATGAGCGCCTAGGCGCCAAACTAAATTTTTCTTGGTAGAGCACTTTGTACTGTGGTGCCTAGGCCTCGCTCCTGGCGCCTAGGCGCTACAGTTATAATTTCCGTTGCCTTTTGTGTACCCGTTTTTCGTTCCGCTTGTCCCGGTGCCATTCCATTGCTATGGTCCGCTTCTCCAACCTGCAAAATGAAGGATCAAAGCAAGAATCGGCTAAAAATATTGAGTGGTAAGGTAGAAAATTGTGGTCAAAAGTTGACAAAAAGTCAACATGTTTGACCACAAAAAGACGGAGTAGCTTTCGTGAATAAACTTTGATCATGTTAAACTTATTAAAGTTTCTGTATACAGCGTATCATTATTTAACTTGAGCAAGTTAACCTTTATATATATATATATATAAATTCACATGATATAATGATATATGAAATTTTGTGAGAATTTTGTACAATCATTTCAATAGTTTTAGTTAAATAATTTGTCTAACATGCATCCTAAGCACATGTTAAAAAAACATTAAATCTCACTTGATTCTCATTCAAAAGATAAGCTCAAATTACCTAGAATTGATTCATTTTTTTGATCCAAATTACTATTAGTCAAATCAATACATTAATTAGTGATGGGAAGGTCATTAACGAAGGTCTAAAGTTGAGAGATTCATTAAGCGAGATACCATTAATGATAATGATCTTATACATGTTAAAAAAGCTTAAGTCAATGAAACAAGAGACCATTACTTTATATATCTATCTTATTTTAGACAACTTTCAATCTTATAGGACAAGTCACTTGTGCATATCCACAACAATTAGTTTAAAATACCAGCCTACTGTTAACATTTATCACCGTCGGGCCGAGCCGGTCTCGTGCCGGTCTCCGTCACCTCCTGGGCTGTGCCGAGCCCACTTGGCTCCCCCCCCTTTTCCAAGCCCATGAACGGCCCAAATGAAGCCGGTCTTATGCCGTGCCCGTGCTGAGCCGGTCTTGACCGAGCTTGGGCCGGGCTTGACGCGAGCCGGTCCCGAGCTGGGCAGTGCCGGGACCGGCCCAATGAACACCTCTAACCGCAGCATGAGATAGGACTGGGCCTGGACTCTTGTCGTTATGGGCCTCAGCCTAACATATAAGGCCCAGGAGAAATACCATCCGATCTTTATTTTTTATGTTGAAAAGAACGAAAAGAAAAGGGCACCGCCCAAAATAGTAACATGGCAATGTTGCTCCTGTAGCAGGTCCCAGATTTTTTTCATTATTTATTACAAAGCAACATGCTCAATCGATAATCCCTAAAGACTCGGCTTTTCTCGCAATTGGTGGATGATTAATTACTTTCTTTCCTTCTTTTTGGTTTACATGATTAAGGCGTTAGATCATCCCTATGACGCATGTTCATCACTATTTGTGAAATTAATAATGTTAGGTAGTTATTATTAAGAGAATGAGAGTTATAAATAAATATATGTAATTATGAACTAGTATCATAATGTAAAAAATAAGGTTTAAGATTTTAATTACTTTTGCAGAAAAAAAAACCTTTGATTTTCAAATGAAAATAGTATCATCACAATTTGATGTGTTAATGCATGTGGAATTGATATATTATATTAGTTAAACTGATGTCTAAAACTACTATTCTGATGTCTTAGTGTTGTTTTTCTGATGTCTAATTATATAAAATCAGCATATAAATTAATTAGTCTAGTTTCCAGTATTGCTATTTTTGTTAGGGGTAAAGCCAGAAAATTATCTTAGTAGGGACAATCAACACTAATTTCATTCATTTTATAATGAGCGCGGTCATTTTCTAAAATTTTATGAGGACATATTGAATATTTTCCAAAAAAAAAAACATATACCATTTATATAGTTTTTCCAAAATTCAATGGTAGCATATGTGGTTTCGTCCCTAAATTTAGTGTCTAGTATTGTTATTTTAGTATCTAGAACTATTGTTCTAGTAACTATTAATGTTTTTTTGAGTCTATATTAGATTGATGTATAAATTAGTTAATCTAGCGTCTGAGACTATTGTTCTAATGTTTAGTACTACTGGCCTGATGCTTGATATATATTTTCTGGTGTCTAATTATGTTAAGTTGGTGTATAAATTAGTTCATCTTTGAATGGGTCAATGATGATTAGAATATAAAATTTAGTATAAAAAAAAATTGTAATTGATTAAATCTCTTAACAATAGAAACAATATAAGAGATTAATGATTATGATTATCATGATTATCCCTTAATTAATATCATGATTATCCCTTAATTAATGATAAAATCTAAAATTCAAAAAACTACTTTATCCATCCAATTTTCATATTTCACAACTCTTAACATGGTAATTAGTATTCCCCACACGATTGGGTTAGATAGGATTCATGTCTTTTCACTAACTTTGCGGGAGGGTAGCTTCCCAACTTGCCATGGTCCATTGGTGGTGGAATTTAATATCCCACTCATTTCCCTGCATTTCATAGGATTGTAGTTACGTGAGGAGGCACATCCGTCACTTACGGGTTTTTCCATTTCATATCATCTTGTATAAGACTTGTAGATTAGAGGCATTGCATCATACTCCAAAAGTATGTATGTGCTTTTATGTCTATCAAATTACACATTTATAATTTTTTGGGTACTCGTAACATTTTTTATAAGTATTAAAGAAGGGATTTATAATAGTTTATCTTGTAGGAGATTATTTATCTGGTTCTTGATACTAGGAAGATATCAGGCTTCATTTTGATATTTTTTTTTTTTTTGGTAGGGAGTGATGTTCCTGATCACCAGCTAAGTTGGGTAGCCGGAACCATAAAATATAATTTTTGAAACTAATATAAAATAGTACTAGCTAGTACTATGAAGTATGAACATATATTAGATTCTCTTACACTTCATAAAATATTCAATATATATACTTCATAAAATATCAAATATTATTTGATATAATATTTAAAGCCATTTTTTTATTGTCCAATTATATTAAACGTGGGAGTCTCAAGCGTACACAAGAAATTGTCCTTGAATAAAATAAAGTATTATTGACATAATTCTTTATTACTTTCAAGCAAATTCTTATGCCATTAGAAATTTAAAGAAATTATTGTCATAAAATTCCTCTAATGTCAATTATAAACATTATTCCCAAATGCAATCAAAGTTTGTTTCACACATTTTTTTTCGGTACAAGGCCAGCATTTGGATTGACCTATGTTGGACCCGTGTTAAGAAAAGAACTCTTCTAAATTTTTTTTTTCATTTACGATACTTAAACCCAAAAAACTTTTTTTTTTTTCCTGGAGGGAGCTCCATTTTACCGTATAGTTGAGTTTCATAAATTTTGCAAAAACTAGAATACACCCGTTGACTAGAATTGTGTGTGCATGACCAAGAATTGAATGCGCGTAATTATTCGCCTTTCTGGCCTTCATGAACTCTCCGCAAAATGAATCTGTGCTTTAACCAACAGTTGATATGAGCGCACCATTATGTTAAATACTATAGTGAGAATGTGATATGTGATACAAATATTTTTATAAATTATACGGTATATCATGATATACTGTAATATTTTATGATGTACCACATATCACTTATTTTTTATATGTATTTTATCAAAAAATTGTGATATATAACAAATATCACATCATATGTACCGTGATATTTTATTTTTCATGTTTATTTTTTTTATTTTACATAAAAAATATCATAAATATATAAAATATTAAAATATAAATAATACACATATCATAAAATAAATATTTATTTTTATTTTTTTGTTACTTTTTTTAATTAATATAAAAATTTAATAGATTGTAGCAGCTTAAAGGTTCTTGTGGTATTGAACAATATCCCCCAATTAGATTTCTACTGCATGCTACCTCAACTAAATATCTTCTATCATATACATTTTATTTATATTTGACAAATTATGATGAGAAAACTAAGAACACATATAAAATGTGTAAAAATAAATTATTAAATAAATTATATCATTTTAAAAAAATATTCTAACATTTATTTTTTTGCGAAAACGGTAATGGTGTGCGGTTCTTTATACCAGACAATTTACGTTAAAATTTGAGGTACGGTATATCTAACGGTAATAGTATTTAATACTTTAAAGCGCACCACATTGCATTGGCCAAGCCAACCTAACGGTCTAACTGAAAAACTATTTTTTATAACCATAATTAAATAATGGATTATTTAATATATTATTTTTATGTTTGATGATTATTCACTCAACTTATATATCAATAAAACATTGTTAAAACATGGTAGAATCATAGTACAATTAGGACTAATATCATAAGATAAAAAATCCTATTGATCCTACTTAGATATTAATTTTTGTTGGATATACTTATATTTTAGTTGATTGGCCCAATTGCCCTAGTGAACACGTGAATTTCAAATGGCTCAAGTTGGAAAATTCAAATGGTAGCCACATGCCAATTTTAATTTTGAGAAGAAGAGGGTAAACAAAGCAAAAAAGAAAATAACTCATATCAGAGGAGATTTGATGATTAAATTTTGTCTTTGTTATTGTTTCATGGGTTTGTTTGTTATTATTGTTCCATAGTAGGCAGACATTGTACTATCTTATTTATCAACAATATATTTATTTATAAATTTCTTTCATATTTTTGTTGATTATTGTGTTGTCTATGTTGATATATATCCTATTTAAACTTAAACTTGTGTTATTCATTGCTATAGCGCTTACACTTTACTTGAATTTTCAATATAATTGATCTTTTACGTAAATCATATTATTTAAACAAAAAATTTTGAACTTCTAATAAGATCTTAAAATATACGATTCGGTTCTACGATCCCCAAATTTTCGAGGCAAAAAACAATCCAGTATAGTATTCCAATTTTAACAACCTCATTTCTACTCCCTCAAACCCTCAATATCAAATAGTAATACAGCCTTAATTCTGTGTATTAGAGGCAAGGAATCTACAAGTACACGCACAGCTCACTATTGATCAACCAGTCTACAGCTATTTTGTGGTAAACAATATCTTCTCAGAACATGTAAGGTCAGGCTTCAGAAAAGTCCTTTCAAAAGTTTCATTGTCGAGTTAACAATCTGATAAAGCTCAAACGTTGGGGGCGGATGAGGTACTCTTACCGTGGACCTGATGAAGCACGAGGTTTCCCTTTCATTGAATTCAAGTGTTGGGTGACAAAGATTACTCCCATCACGATCAAAAGGCAGCCAACCAGCGTGCTGAAGAAAAGGGCACCAGGTTGCCTTGTCTGGACAAAGCCATATGCCCCGGTAGAAGTCATGAGGATCAGGTCTGTGAGCCCATCATTTGAGAAATCTTCACATATGAGGGCATGCGTGGGTGCAGCCGGAAGATCAACTGATGCTAGTATACTTCCTCCAGGCGATATAACTACAGCTGCTTGGTCACCAGCAGCAAGGATCATTTGCTGATTGTCGTGCACACGAAGGGAGAATGCTTTGAGTGTTGGGATCACTGCACCAGCTTCCATCATACCTGATGGAGAAGGAAGATTTGACCATGTAGCATCTGTTAAGAGCTGCCATTGCCAGATGGCGTCATGTCCATGCAAGCCAGGAGAGTAAGCCGTTACCTGTAAATTTTGTTGGTAAAAATTCATCCCTTCTTTTTGGCCACATATGACCAAGGAATGTGGGAGTGGATGCCACAGACTCTATGAACAATTACAAGCTTTAATCATTAGGCTAAACCTTGGTTGTTCATGCCTCTATTATGCCATTAACTAGTAAGAACATAACAGGCCAAGCAAAGAATGTAAATTAGCACATAAAGCTTAGGCATATAAATTGCAATGACGATGCAGCATAAATTTTTATAGTTACTTGATATTATGAACAATATGCCACTAGCCTGAGCATGGTTGAGACTTCCGGTATAGTATGATGATTATAGATACAGAATTATTTTTCATACATCATCACAAGTTTATGGATAGCACTGAGAAATGAACCCTGAGTATTAACTGCATACCTCTCCACGATTGGTTAAGAAGATAACATCACCGTGACTTCCTTTGCGATGTCTATGTCCATCACTTTTTGGGATAAGGATCGGAGTCGCGACCTCTAGAGAAGCTACTTCATTGTTTCTCCTATAGTACTCTCCATGTTGGAACAAGTTAAAATGTGAAAAGTGGCATATTGAAGCATTGAAAAGTTGTTCCCTAACAGGTATCCCAGAGGTAGCGATGGCCCAACAGGGTCTCAGCACTTCCATTGACCCACTAACAACAGTCTGCTCAGCACCATTTCCACCAACAGCCTGAGAGAGTAAAGACATTAAAATATGCTTAATCCTTGTGTCCTTCCAAATCTGCTGGCTTAACATGTTGAAAGCTAATTCAAACACATATTTACACGTCCTTTTCAGCATCGATCATCGGATGTTCAAATGTCCTTAGCAACTTAACCCTGGGAGGCTTTGTATTAACCACAAATTCAGGTTAATATCAAAGGTATCACTGAATCACTTTTCATTAGAGGAGAACCAGCCTTATGCATAGCTTAGAGAGTAGAATGCCAGCAGATGCAATGACACTAGAAACAAATCAAATTCTTATAACATTCTTAAAATAATTGGTCTTAGATGTGGTGTGATATTCATCATGTGGAATTCAATGTATAAACTAAGTCTTAGTTGAATATGAAGAGATTAAGAGCACCTGGACATGATCTAGGACCCCATCTCCATTAATATCCGCATGAAGACCTCCTTCTGGAAGATGAAGCTGGTGAAAACAAGGAATTTTAGGACTTTAGATTTATAAAAAGGTGAAATGGTGTCATAGAATTATGAAGAGATTTCAAGAGTTTTGTTACCTTGCACAGGGTTCGACCAGTTGCCAAATGAACAGCTTCTATCCCTCCCTTCTGATGAGCTACAACAACATTAGGAACCCACCAAACCTGAGTGTAGTTTGTTATTGTTGGAATATATTGTACAGCCTGCAATATACAAAACCAATAGTCTTGGTTAAGAGCACTATTAGGACAGATTTCAATCATATTAGTTGGCAACAAAGAGGCTATCCCGTAATTTCTTTTCCTGGGGAGCCATACACTAATAATTACATTCAAAATGGCAGCCTTAGAATCTCCATACCCCAAATGTTGGTGCATGCTTGCTTGGCATGGTTCTCATTTGAAATATACTTAAATTCTTCATTACTAAGTAAAAACACACATTTACTTATTGAGTCCAAAAAATCACCACCTCCCCCTTATAGAGTTTGTCCAGAGGTTCTATACTAGAGAAGATTGAAACAGAAAGGACTCCCAGTCTCTAGTATAAACCGCTTAAAATGGAAAAATGTAAATGCAATTATAGCAGTACTAGGAGAAGAGACTGTAGGCAAACACAATTTCAAGAGTTACGCCTAATGACAACGGTAGAACCCACTTTAGGGCTCACTTCTATTTTGGAGAATCTATTTAAGTTCATAATTTATGCCCTTACAAGTGCATTGTACACAGCTGGAGATAGCAAATCTTACCTTCTTAGATTTTGCAGAACCAGCATAATTTGCCGCTTTTCCAATCAAATTTGAAATTTTTTTAGTCTCATCTTTCCCTGGAGGATTGTTTTCCTCAGGCTTGTGAAAAGGGTAATGCGTTGTCCTTCCAGATATCTTTTTTGATGATTTTCTTTTGTGCCTCTTGAAGTGTGCTAGTTCCAACAACGTATCTTCTCTCCTATCCTAATAAAAATAAGCATGTATCATGAATCTCTTCTACCGATATGACGGAGTTCATACAAGGAAAAAAAAAACAGAGAAAAAAGGAAAACTATAACCACAATGATTAGCTCACCCAGTAATGAGGCATAACTCCAAGAATTGATTCTCTGAATTCCCTGCATTCAAACTACATTTCAAAATGACTCAACATCTGATTTCCGGAACAATGTTGACAACCAAAATATATTTTGAAAAACTCCAAGTACTGTGTAAGTGTAACAGATCTCTTTATAAGTCTCATACCTTTAAAGTGCAAAGATGAATAGTCATGATGTTGATTTGGCTGATCAAATGAGTTTATACTAGCACCATGTAACAACAATACCTGATGCATGAATTTTCAAGTGCATAAGAAACGCATACCTCTCCTGGATGCCGTGTGTTCAGAGCATGGGCATCAAGCTTGTAATTATGTTGAGGAATCATCTGTGATGGATCTGAAGAATGCTCTTCAACATTCTAAAACACCAAAATCATTATATGAGCGCCCAGTGGAGTATGAACTCCTGGAACTACACATAAAGTAGCTACAAACAAGATGTCAACTATTAGATGTAGAAATCAATGTCCTCAGACATCAGTTGGTATGATCAGATTATAATAAAGAGTACAACATAAATATTGACAACTTGACATGCAACCTGAAGGCAAAGGAACAATGTAACTGAACGCAAAAGGACAATTACTGGGTACGATCATATTATCATTGACTGAAAAAGAAACAGTTAGTGAAGGTCCAATGTCAAAAGCGCAACAAGATATTAAAATTTTACCTCATTTTTCCTACTCCATCTCAGTACACCACTTCGCCCAGCAAATGCATAAAGCGCAAAATGACGCAGGTCCACAGTTTCAGAGTTTTCAGAAGCCTGCATAGGATGTTAACCAGTTCTCAGTGAAGAAATAGCAGAAACCATATAGGGCGCTTCATTGTGGAATTCAGAAAGGAAACCACAAGGCAATCCTGCAGACTGGACAGCCACTCAAGTGTAACTCGTTTAAATGAACTAATCCCAAACAGATGTCACTAATATGGTCTCACCTCTTTCTCTGTGGCACTTCTTCTATGTTGTTCGGCATTACGCTCTGCCATCCCAATTTCTTCAAACGGATCTAGGTAAATCTGAAACAACAACAGAAATAAGCAGCCGTAATTTCTTTACTTGCATGATATGCAGTTTCCACAAAATGAAAAGCTAAACCAAGAACCATAATTCAAGTAAAAAATACCAGCAAGCAAACCTTAAGCTTGACACTGTAGAGAAGTCATGATAAATGCATTACATCTCTACATTTCAGAGTTGTAAAATATACATCTTGTGAAAGGAATCCGTAAACATACATGTGGCTGCACTTCCATCCTGCCTCCCACGATGACCAATCCTGAATCCCCATGCTTCAAGGTATAATTACTTATCGAAATAGCTACCTCACGGTGGTGTGCATTATGCGGGAAGTCCTCCTGTCAATCGTGGAAAAGGTAAGTAGAGTCTGATACGATCTATAACTGGTAACCAATAAAGACACCTAACACGAAGCACAACATATATACACCTGCAAGTTATTCTCCCACAACTTTTTAAGATTGTGATCGAAACACATGACTGACCAACCAGACGTAACAACAACCAAGACCTTCTTCTGCGGCTGCCCAGGTTTATAATGACGATCTATGACACCCGTAGCCATGGCAACAGCACGTCTGCCCGACGCAACCCTCACCTTATCAGGCAGCAAACTGACCTCATGCAGAACACGCGCTTCACTGAATCCTTCATCCACACGACGGGCATGTGGCTCCAGCATCTAAACAAGTTCATGGGAGAGTTGAAAATCCAATTTTTACTTGAACACTAACCAATTCCGATTGATGAATAGAAATTAGACCTGAATCTTGGCGTCGTGCGTTGCGACGAGGACTTCTTTCTTGCCGTCGCCGTTGAGATCGGCGACGATGGGAGGAGGGAGGCGATCGGCTTCGTATTTGATCGGATATTCATCGGACAAGTGAAACCATGCCTCTCTGAAGGAGAAATCGCCCTCATGCTGTAAAAGTGGGAAAATCAAATGAAAAGATAAATAGAGAGAGAGAGAGAGAGAGAGAGAGAGAGAGAGTAGATTAGGGTTCGAGAAGACAAAGAGCACCTGAAGAGAGAAGAAAATGGCAAAGGCCGAGAGCATGAGAATGGCCAAATCCCGCTTCCTCATTCTCGATTTACAGTTTCTAATTCACCGGCGACGCGACGGCGACTTCAGCAGAGGAGAGGAAAAGCAGCTCTCTACAGCTTCCGCCTTCCGGTGTGGCGTCGCCTCTTTTTGAGTGGCTTAAATATTTTAGAAACCCTTGTACTTCAGAAATAAGACAGAAAAACCCCTCGATATTTTAGTACTACACTTTAAATACTGCTGATGAACATGGAAAAAGAAGCAAAAGTAGGATTGTAAACGAACAGAATGTTTAGTGAACCATTTATAGTGTACAATTCATAAATGGTTCAGTGGGAATTTGTGTATATTTAATTATTTGACTAAACTAACAAATATGAACAAAATTTTTCTATGCATTTAAGTAAAATAAACGAATACGAACAAAGTGTTACTCATTCATTTATGTTCATAAACAGTTTGGTTAATATTTGTGCATTTATTTATCCCCTTGTTTGTTTATTTGTTTGTTTATTTATTTGTTTACTCTTATATTTATTTTTTGTAAGTTTATTTATTCCTAATATTTACTTTTGCTCACTCATCCGTTTGTTCATTTATGTTTGTTCATGTTGTTCACAAACACATTTATTCATATTATTCGTGAACATGTTTATTTGTCCTCGATAACTTTTGTTTGTTCAGCTAGTTTGGTTCACAATAATGTTATTATTAATGAATGATAGAAACGAACACAAACACATTCATTTATAAATGAATGAATACAAACAGAGAAAATGTCTTCAGTTGTTATTCGTGTTCGTGTTAGTTTAAAGTTAAATAAACAAACACGAACAATGTCTGTTCATGTTCAATTGGTTCTTTTACAACCCTAAGCAGGAGATCTAGATATGATAGCTCTGGTTTTTATTTCCCACTTTTGAAACCATCTAATGACTTCGTATATAGAGACTACAAATATCTGCATCTACATAATACATCATAGCAAATACAGTTGTTGGGACACAATAGATTATGACATGCACTTTGTTGCAGGGTGGCCAACGAAGATACAGTCTTTGCATATTAGTTATATTTACAGAGAAAAATGTGTTAAAAAAGGTTATGAAGTCAAACATGAGTTATGATCAGTTCAAAAGATCTAGAAAAATTAAATATTTGAAAGGTGTTGGCAATAAATTTGATAAATAGAAAACATATGGCATAAGATCAATATAGTAATTTGGGATTTCAAAAACAAATTGAGGCCATAAGTGCTACTTATGAAAGTTTGGGTGTCTAAAACATAAAACCAATAGTTTTGGACAAAGTAATAAAAATGCCTTCTTTCAAAGTTTTAGGACACAAAGATATCTCTACAGACAAAAACGAACCAATTGTGTAATGTTTCTTTTTTGTAAAAAAAAAAAAAAGCCAAAAAAACAAGGGAGCAATTCCGGCACAAAAACAGTCAAAATGGCAAAATGCTTCTGATTAAAAAAAAAAATTAAAAGAGCAAAAAAACAAGGGAGCAATTCCGGCACAAAAACAGTCAAAATGGCAAAATGCTTCTGATTAAAAAAAAAATTTTAAAGAGCAAAATGCTACCTTTCAAATTTTGAGGATCATAAAACATCATCACAAATAAATAAAGGACCAGTTATATAATTTTCTCTTTTGGGCAAAAAAAACAGGACCCCCATCAGCGTCACACATTAGCTAAATTAATAGATGTAACAGTAAATTTCACTCATGGCCCTAATGTTTTATTATATTTTATTTTAGACCATAACCTTAAAACTTAATTTAGGAAGTTTTCAATCTCAAGTTTTTGTTTCATTTTAGACTTTTGGAAAATGAAAACTATTAAAATTCATGGAATTGATCACTTGGCACGCCAGCGTATGGCGATTTGCCACAGTGGCATAAAAAAAAACTAATAAATAAAGGAAAAAAATAAAGAAAGAAACTGGACAAGTATTCACGCCCTCCTGCCGCCACTGCCCATTCATGTGAAATCTAGGGGAAATTGAGTCAAAATCAAATATGGAGGACTATGATCCAGACCAATAGAGGAAGCGGGCTAAAGAATTGAATGCGTACTCGACGGGATGGCAACGTATGGGGGTTGAGGAAGCGGCAAGTTTACTTAGATCTGGTAATACAGTACCGCACGATTGGCGGACGAACGTAGACATGCCTAAGCCTCCATCGGTCTCCCTTCTCTCCCTCTTGATCTCCCGATTCCCGCTGTCACATTATCCCGCTTCAGGATTTAGACGGTCCAAATTACTGTAGGCTATGTATGTGGAGATTTGGACGGTGCCGATGTGAGGAAAGGGGACACTGGAGGATGCGATGCGGGTAGTTGAGGTATTGTCGGAGTTAAGGTAGAAAGAGGGGAATTCACCAACAAAGGAGTGGAATGGCTGGATTCTGGGTTTGAATTTAATTTTTTTATTTTTTTATTTTTTCACATCATCACCAATAATTGATTCATTGTGCCACTATGGTAAGTTGCTTCATGATGGCGTGCCACGTGGCCAGTTCCGTCAGTTTTAACATTTTCTGTCTTCTAAAGGTCTAAAATGAAACAAAACATTGAGGTTGAAGACTTCCTATGTGAGGTTTTGAGATTATGGTCTAAAATAGGACAATAAAATCAAGGTTGAAGACTTCTCATGCAAGGTTTTGAGGTTATGATTCAAAATAGAACAATAATAAAAGATTAGGGGCCATAGCTGCAATTTACCTATAGATTTAATGCCCTTTTAATTGGGGGCTAAGTCCAACTTAAGTACTCATTTTTTTTGTTGGTTTAACTTTGATTCTTATTGTTTCCAAAAGTGGCAGTTATGTTATACCTACGGTTGAGGCATTTGTCTTGTAATTTTAGGGTTTTTCGGAACAAGGCCTCAACATGTTTTTGTTGCTTCACTTAGCTTCCTAAACACTTTGAAGTTATAGCTACATCCATATCATAAAGCCTTAAATATTTGACGGTTTTTCTTTCCACTAGTTCACTTTTTTCCATTATGTGTTGGGACAATATATGAGGGAGTCTAAGTTGGACAATTTGTTGTGTTTAGTTTTAGATTTTTCATGAACTTATAGTAGAGGAATAAAAAATTCAAGGAAACAAAACATCAACCTCTTATTTTTGGGGGTTAAACCCTAGAAGAAGGCTTTAGCAATTTTTCTTTTTTGTTGTATTCAGGCTCTCAAGTATCACAAACCGACTTTGTTATGCAAGCAAGTTGCAAATCAGGTTCATGCATGGTGAGGTTATGTGGTGTCAGAACATGGTTCAAGATACAACAATGACTTGGCATTATAAGTAAATGCCTCAGTCTATCCATCCTTGCATTAATTGAAAGAAGGCTTCTAAAGTCAAAAGGAAACAAAAAATTTGTTTTTGGTAGCAGAGGGAATAGTGCTAAGAGCGGTTTTGATGATGGAGTGAAGAAAAAAGCTTTAAGGGAATGTGTAAAATCCTAAGGCCCACTTTCATGTTCTGGAAGATTCTGCATTGTCACTGCGGCATATAGCAGAAAACAACAAAAAAGTAAAAAGTAATGTATGAAAGAGTTTTACTGGTTAACTGGTTGTGTTAGTTGTAGAGGGAATAAAAAATAAACAAATAAAATCATGTGTAATATTATATTAAAAAATTTATTAGTGGTAAATAATTTAGGTAGAAGTAAGAAAAATAGTATTAAATAGTTTAAGAGAAAAAAAGGTAATGTGATGAGTTTGATATAATGTGAGATAAAAAAAATAGTTTTAAAGAATTTGAGAAAAGTAGCAACATGTATTAACAAAATAAGAAGAGGGTGGGTGGAATGAAAAAAGAATGAGAATTAATGTGAAAATTTTGAATTAATATGAAGAAGGGAATTAATTTAGGAGTAGTAGTTGCGTTTGTTAGTAAGAGGGAGTTAATACAACCAATAAAGGTAGATAGGTAGAAGGGAGGAAATCTAGAAGTAGAAGTTCAGAAGCTTTAAGTGCATCTTCTTCCATATTTGTAACTCTAAATAAGATTAAAGTAGCAATATTAAAAGAGAATGTGAATGTCAATTATAGGTAAATCATAAAGGGAGGAGGTCTGAATTATAAAAAGTTTGTGAAAGATTAGCTCAGTAGTGATACTTAATTTATTTGTGAAGTTTTTTTAAGGTTTGCCAAGAGCGTGGTAAAAGAGTTACACATAAAAATGTTTTTAAATACAAGTAATAGCCTTTCTAACTAAAACACATTTGTTTGTACTAAATCGCCTTTATTTTTTACTGAATTGCATTTGTTTAGACTAAATTGTTTTTTTTTTTACTAATTCAATTTTTTTGCGGATGAGGTATCGGCTTTTATTACTAATAAAAAGGCGAGGATGAGTTAGCGTTATGTTACTTATAAAGGGGATAAATAAGATAAACAAGCGATATTGGTATAGAAAAAATGATTAATTTATAAGAAAGGCGATAAGATGGTGTATATACACTGGATGTGAAACAGCAATAATGGGCCAAAAGTCGATAAACTAATAATCAGTTCTTTTACCGTAAAATCGCTTTTGTTGTCATGTAATCACTTTTTTTGGCTCATTATCATTTTTGTTTTTGAAAAATTGCCCTTCGCCTTTATGATTTTTTTGTCGGCTTTATTGTTTCTTAAACGTCTTTTATATTATGCTGTAACCTTTTTATATATATATTGTCATTTTTTTTTATAACAGCAAACCCCTTGATTTTGAACCACTAAATTTGTGGTTTATATTCAGGATCCCTGATTGTGAACCACATATCTCTTAATTGTAAACTATAGAGTTAGTGGTTCACCTTAAGGTCCACTGATTTTGAACCACAATTGTTGTGATTTGCAATCAGAGTTCTGCGCCAATTTACTTCTAACGCAAACGCATTTCTAGATCCCTTATCACTTTTTTAGGTCACTTCATCAATTTTTAGACATTATCAGTTTTTCATTTGGTTTAATCAATTTTTTAAGACTTTTATCACTTTTTTTTTGTGTTTATCGCCTTTTTGTATTGTAAATCATTTTTTTTTGTTTTTATTGCTTTTATTGTATTTGTATCATTTTTTATGGTGTTAATCACTTTTTTGTGTGTTTATGATTTTTAAATTACAACTAATATTAATGTAGTTATAAATTTAATTTATGAATGGAATGAAAGATGAAATAATGTGTAATATTATATTACAAAATTCAGTAAATATAATTGTTGGCATTAAAAATGGCATTAAAGAGTTTAATAGAAAGAAGTGAGTGGGTGGGTGGACGGAAATAGGAATGACAATTAATGTGATGAATTTGATTTAATGTAAGATAAGAGTAGAAAAAAAATCGCATTAAGAGGTTAAGAGAAAGAGTAGTATTAACATAATAGGAACTGGGTTGGTGGAAAGGAAAAAGGAATAAGAGTTATTGTGAGGAGTTTGATTTAATGCAGAGATAGGAATAAATGTAGGAGTAGTGTTGTGTTTGTTGGTAAAAAGTTAATACCATGAAAGAAGGTAGATGGGTGGATCGAGGAAATTTGGAAGGAGGAGTTAATTTAAAGTAAGGTTAATTTGATTTTGTTCATTGTTTTTCATAGCTTTTAAGTCCAGAGAAAATTAATGGAACAATGCAAGAATGGAATGTGAATGTAGAGCATACATGAATCATCAAATGTTAAGGTGTGAATCATTAAGAGCGAACATGTGAATCACCAAAGTATGAAAACTACACGTAACATGAAATCGAACATAGAAGCGGCAACTGTTTCTATCGCCTTTTAAATAATAATATAGAATTTTTAAAAATTTTATTACCTTTTCCTAAATTCTATCGCCTTTTCCTAAATTTTATCACTTTTTAAATTTTATCCAGTTTTTAAAATGTTATCTTGTTTTAAATAATATTATTGCCTTTTTAAAATTTTATCACCTTTTCATAAATTTTATCGCATTTTCCTAAATTTAATCGCTTTTAAATTTTATCCCTTTTTATAATGTCATCGTGTTTTAAATAATATTATCACCTTTTTATAAATTTAAGCTCCTTTTCTGAAATGTTATCAATTTTTTTAATTTTATTGCCTTTTCTACATTTTTATCATTTTTTTCAAATTTTTATTGCCTTTTTAAATTTTTTATCGCCTTTTCTACATTTTTATCACTTTTTTCAAATTTTTGTTGCCTTTTTAAAATTTTAATCGCCTTTTCATATCCTTTAAGGGTTAATGACAACATCCCCCTATGGTCTAATGTAACTTACATTTTTGCCCCTTATCTTTAAAAACTAATACTTTACCCCGACTTCATTTATAGTGTTTTACAACAACTTCTGACATCCAAAATTAAAACATCTGATAACCAAATTTCATTAATTTTAAGATTTTTCATATTTCTTTCGTAACTAATTGAACTTTAAAAAATACTAAAATGATTTTACTTGACAAAAAATGGATATATATGAATGAATAACTCAACCGCTAATTTTAAAGTTAATTTTTTGTGGAATGTGGTTTACAAAGTGGCTCCTAAATACATGCCAGTGGTATAAAATCTGGGTAAAGTGGTTCAAAAACTAGCCAATAACTGTATACTAGCAGTTTCAAGTTAGGCCCCTCAAATTGAACCACAGCACTCCACAATTTGTACAACAAAAAAATTCGATTTATAATATAGCCAAAAAAATGTTCACCGCAAATTTAACGGTTCATTTTCTAGAGTACGTGGTGCATAAAATAGCTTATCAAATTTAACCACAAGAGCCCAGAAATTACACCACGGAAAAGCAATTAATATTTCGTTCCGAAAAGTCAACCACTAATTTAATGGCTAATTTTCTAGGAAATGTGGTTTATAAAGTGGCTCCTAAACATATACCAGTGGTTTAATTTCTGAGTAAAGTGGTTCAAAAAGTGGCCCCTAACTGTGTACCAGTGGTTTCGAGTCAAGCCCCTCAAATTAAACCATAACACCCCATAATTTATATCACAAAAAAATGCGGTTTATATTATAGCAAAAAAAATGTTCACCACAAATTTAGTAGTTCATTTTTTGGGGTGCGTGATGCATAAAGTGACCCCTGAAACTTAACCACAAAAGCCCAAAAATTGCACCATAGAAAAGCGGTTAATATTTTGACCCCAAAAAGTTAACAACTAATTTAGCAATTAATTTTCTGAGGAATGTGGTTCCTAAAGTGGCCCATAAACATATATCAGCGGTTTAATTGGGTAAAGTGGTTAAAAAATGACCCCTAACCGTGTACCAATGGTTTCGAGTCAGGCATCTCAAATTGAACTATAACACCCCACAATTTTTACCACAAAAAAATGCAGTTTATATTGTGGTTCACAAAATATTCACCACAAATTTGGTAGTTCATTTTTTGGGGTGTGTGATACATAAAGTTGCCAATCAAAATTAACCACAAGAGCCTAAAAATTACATTACAGAAAAGCGGTTAATATTCTAGCCTCGAAACATCAACCACTAATTTAGCGGTTAATTTTCTAGGAAATATAGTTCATAAAGTGGCCCCTAAACACATACTAGCAGTTTAATTTCTAAGTGGTTCATAAAGTGACCCATAACCGTGTATCAATGATTTCGAGTTAGGCTCCTCAAATTGAATCATAACACTCTACAATTTGTACCACAAAACAATACGGTTCATATTATGGCCCCGAAAGTTCACCACAAATTTAGCAGTTCATTTTCTAGCCCCTCAAATTTAACCACAACAACCCAAAAATTGCACCACAAAAAAGTGGTTAATATTCTGGCCCCTAAAAGTCAATCATTAATTTGGCGGTTAATTTTCTATGGAATTTGGTTCATAAAGTGGCCCCTAAACATATACCAGCGGTTTTATTTCTAGGTAAAGTGGGTCATAAAGTGGCCCCTAACTGTGCATTAGTGGTTTCAAGTCAGACCTCTCAAATTGAACCACAGCATCCCATAACTTGTTCCACAAAAAATTGCGGTTTATACACTGAATTTTGTCCGAATAACCTAGTTTTAAAGAAAATTTTAATTAATCTTCAGCACATTCATAACTTTATAATAAAAGTGCTTTTATTCTAACATTATACCAACTAACTTACTTACTTGCCAATGTTATGTTTGTTGACGATTTAACTTTAATAACTTTTGTAAAAAATTGGCAAAATTTGTTCCACAAAAAATTGCGGTTTATATTATCGCACCGAAAAGTTCACCACAGATTTAGCGGTTCATTTCTGGTCCCTCAAATTTAACCACAAGAGCCTAGAAATTGCACCACGAAAAAACAGTTAATATTTTAGCCCTAAAAAGTCAACAACTAATTTAGTGGTTAATTTTCTGGGGAATGTGGTTCATAAAGTGGCCCATAACTATATACCAGTGGTTTCGAGCAAGGCCCGAAAAATTAAACCACAAGACCCCATACTTTGTACTATAAAAAAGCGGTTCATAAATTGCACCATAATTGTAAACGCTTTTTTCCATTATGATATTGTCTTTCTATTAGTTTTAACAAATTTTTTCCTTCTTAAACGTCTTTTTTCTTCTAAAACAATGCAAATTCTTTTTCCATTAGAATATCATTTTTCTGTTTCATTTAACACATTTATTTCTTCTGAAACGCCTTTTTTTTTTCTTCCTAAACACTTTTTCCATTAAAATATCACCTTTATGTAAAAGAGTAAAAAATTTTTCCATTAAAATATCACCTTTATGTTTTTTTTAACGACTTTTGTTTCGCTTCTAAAACTCTGTTTTCGATTAGTTGGGTTATTTGGATTATTGCATGTTTTTTTATTTTCTTCCCTTATTTTTCATCATCATTTCGATGCCTATTTCCATAACAACAATGCCGTCTCACGCAACGTCAACACATAATTGCCACTCTCCACTTTGTTCAGATTCAAACTCCCTTGCGACTTTGTTGAAGTTTGATTTTGTACTGAAGTATTTTAATATGTTTGTAATTTTTTATCGCTGTTAAAATAAAACCTAGAGATGTAACTTACGGGTTAAAAGTCAACTCACCATCCAACGGCTATGCTTCTACCTCCTAATCTAACGGCTCATAAGTCACTACGGCAACTTGCCGTAGTTTCATTGCTACGGCATTATAAAACACCCCCTCATGCCCTTGGATTCTCATTCCCATATAAGCTAAATTGCCTCCTTACCTCTTCCCACTACACTACTTATTCCCTAGTTGTCGAACCATCATCTGTAATTCATCGGTCAATTCTCATCGATTCAGCAATTGCAATCAAATTGTGTTTGATTGGTTTGAAATGATCTCGACTAATTCTGCTTTTACTTGTAATCTTCAATTTCATTGTTCACCATTGTTATATCATTTTCAAAAATTTTAGTGAGAAACAATCTCTTGCATATTCTTGACTTAAAAGACTAAAGTAATCATTAATTCAAAATGTATTTTTTGGATGTCTTGATTTAGGTCTACTAGCACCCGCACCATTTCACAAGGGATTGTCTAGTATATACAACACTGTAAAGTAATGGTGGCTCAAGGAATTATATCATGTGGAGGCTAGGGCTATAAACGAACCAAACAAACATGAACAAGCCCTGTTCGTGTTTATTCATTTAGCTTTTAACGAACACGAACAAAAACAATAAACGAACGCATTTTCCTTGTTCGTGTTCATTCATTTAGTTTTAGTATGTGTTCGTGTTCGTTTATTTATACAAGCTTAAACGAACATAAACAAACAAACATGTTCGTGAACATAAACAAACATAAACGGATCATAAACAAACAACAGACAGTCTCACTGGTGATGAAGTGAAAAGGAAGATGGCCGGTGCGGCAGCAACAAAATCCAGTCCCCAAATAGCCTTTTAATGCAGCTGAAACGTGGGAGGAGTGAGGAGGATGACATTTATTTGAAACTTGATGGTCGGTGGCTAGAAGGCTAGACGCGAGTCACGAGTAACACGGTGGGGCGGCAGACAATCACGAGTGTAGCAATGCTTTCATAGTGCATAGTGGGGCTTGGCATGTAGCAGCCTGGCGGTAAGGCACTAACAAGAACAACAAAACAAAGAGCAAGAGGCAAAGAGCTTGGTTTGGGAACAACCGAATCAAAGAAAGAGAAACTAATTTGGGGTGGTAATATGGTGTGTAGGGTGTAAGTAGGTAATAATAAACATATATGATAATAGGTTATAATAAATATATATGGTATATAAAATATATATAATAATAAATGTATAACTAGTACATAGATAAACAAACGAACGAACATAAACGAACGAATAATTAAACGAACACTAACCAAACAGTTTATAAATACAAATGAACGAACGGGACTTTGTTCGTATTCATTCATTTAACTAAACGAACATAAAAGTCTAGTTGTGTTCGTTCGTTTAACTAAATAAACGAACATAAATGAACTCCTGCTGAACCGTTCATGAACAGTTCATCGAATATTTTGTTCATTTACACGCCTAGTGGAGGCAAAGTTTAATGCTTTATTTTCTTAGAAAAAATTGTAACATTTTTAGCACAATTAGTTGTGTGGTTGATTTTTTGTTTCATTTTATATCTAATTGGCATATGAATATACTAATTATATCTATAAATACAAACTATGTACCTTCTTCCTTTTGATAGCATTGATATTTCTTTTGCTTGGAAATGTATTGCTTCATAATCAATAGGCTCATTTGTTCTCTTTTGAGTTTTTCTCTAGTTCCTTTAGAATTGCTTTTTTTTTTTTTTTTGCATTTGAGGTGTATTCTAAAATGTTGTATTTTATGAGATATTTACAATTGTTGGCATGTTGCAATATAAGATAAAAGCAATTCATTGGTATCCTTTTTATCATGTATGAAATATAAAAAACACAAAATTGCATATTTATACAAAAAAAAAAAAAAGAATTACATGAATTGTAACCTACTCATTATGAAAGGGATATAGAATATTTTAGTGGTTGGAGTTCTGTAAGAGAAATACCTCTTGTTTTAAATAATATTATGAAATTAAGAAAAACAAAAGCAAATATATTAGAATTTATGTTTGTTAAGTACAAGAGGAATCTTCTCTGTGGAGTCAAAAGGATTCACTTAGGTAGGATAAAGTTGAATATACCATAAACTTATAATATGATCTTCTAGTAGTCATCTCTTATAATATAATTTTGAGTTAGAAAAACAAGTGAATGAATTGAAAAAGTAACATTAAAATATTTAGCACTATATAAAAATTAAATAGAAATAAAATTATAGTATATGCAAATAAATAACAACTGCAAATAAACAGCAAATAATATGATGAATCTCTAAAAAAAACTAAAATAGTATCTATTAAAGGGGTGAAGCAAGATAGAATAGACAGAGTAGGTGAGTTTGTAAAAAGCAATGAATTCATTGGTCAGCAACTGCAATATTTATGGTCAAATTATAAGCAATGTTCTCAATTTGCTATATATTAGTCAATTATAGAAGGGATAAATCACAGATTAAAGACTCAAACTTTGTATACATTTTCATATGTGTTCTATGGTTCTAAAAGTCCAAATAATTTGAGGGGGCAAATCATAACTAAGGACATATACTTACCAGCTAGGAACATCTATAGCCTACGGTTTCCAAGAATTTAGTAGAGGCAAGTGCCCCCATTGCCCTCATTGAGGAGTCGCCCATGCTATAAAGTACGTGAGAGTGGATGACAGTGTGACACCTGTTTTGAAGAAACAATGTTGTTCCACCAGTATTAAAAAAACGTCGTCGTTCTAAATAGAACCCATTTGTTTTCTCGGTGTTCTAGCTTGGTTTGGAGAGGACTCTAGCACATATTACAATTTTTTTTCCTTCACAGGACTGATGATGACATCTTGCTATGTGAGGGATGAGAGCTAGAAACATGGACAATTAGGTGTTTTCATTAGGTGTATTCATCTCTGCCACATGATGAGTTTTATCATCTTTGCTTAGTTTAAACAAAATATGGTTGAGTATGAGATGTTTAGCAGTAGTCAATGTGGCGATATATGGAAGAATTTGTATATGACATGGTTATTTGCTATTGTTTAGTTGTTTTAGCATTGTGTCTTACATTTTTGCTTGAAAATAATTTGCTTAGAAACTTTCAGTTTGCCGTCTGCATTGATTGCCTACACTAATGCCTTTTTTAATAAACTTTAGACATTTTTTAGAATGCCTACTATTTATCTAAAGTTGGTAATTATTGTTTTTATTGTTGGTTGCAGGTTTGCCAAAAGTAAGAAATCAAATCTAATATTTTATTCTCTGATATAATATTACTAAAAGATTTAATTTTTAAGCCTATCTACTATCAACTTCATAATTGCAAGAAGATAACTCAGGTTTCCAGCCCTTTGTCCCCCAAACAACAACCCAATGACCCAATTACAAAGCCCTTTAGCTTCAAACTGTAAGTTTTTACTTTGTTACCTCCCAAATTTTACTCATTCTTGCTTATATTTTGGTTTCTTACTAATCAAGTTTCACTTGCTCTTATCATTTGATATGCTCACATGTTCGATTTTCCTCAATAGAGATTTCAATCACCCTCAGCTAAATAAGAGGCATAAACCTTGGACTACAATGAGTATACACCGAGAATACTTCTACATCTTTGGACTTCTTCACACGCATTTTACCCACACTTATTTACTATGTTTATTTCTACATCATTAAATAGTTCTAGAATGAATAATACTCTCGAACTCTTGGTGTACCCATCCTTATATACTATCTAAGTTTCAAAATCATTAAACTCTATCATGATAAATTGTAACCAAAACACTTGTTGCTATAGGGCCTACAGTGTAGCGCGAGCAATTCCTAGTTAAGCATGAAAGCAAAAAAGAACGCTAAGGAAGGGACAAGTGTGTTTGTTTTAATGGTTTAATTTCAATTTTCATCCTCAAGTTTGTGATTATGTTGGATTTTGCTTTCAATAGTTCTAAATGTTTCAGCTACACCATAGTTAGGTCCCTGGATTTCTAGACATTTAAGTTACACAAAAATTGATATCCCTTGTTTTCCGGTTATTGATTCTAGTAAGGTATATTACGAAGTTCATGTTAAGTGTATGTTGCGAACTATCATGTATTTTTTATGATTTTGTATGCTCTTATATGGCAGGGAGAATAAGTTATGAAATAATGAGGCATCAAGCTTTTGGTTATTAGGAGAATCTAATAGAAGTCTGATGGAATGAAATTTGGAGTGCATGTATATGTATTGCAATGAACCTCAAGTTTTAAAGCCCTTTAAAACCTAGACTAAGTGCACGGTTGTTGCTTGTAGTGTGACAAGTAGAGGTCAATCTCTTGAGGACTATGGTGCTAAACTAAGGCTATTATTAGTTCCTAAGAGATTAAATGAAAGAATGCACAAAATGATTAGTGAAACTACGGTAAGTAACAAGATAATGCGATGGAAATAGCAGCAAACAAGCAACAATAAAGGTAAAAAATGTAAAGACTAACTACCAGCTAACACTAAAGTATCTAAATCAGCACTAGTAAATAGTGGACTAAAATGACCTCTTAAAGTAAGAGGTATTGTTTCATGAATGGAATTGCTTACTATGTGTTCATAGCATCTTAGGGTGATGGTTTTTATGATTATTTTCCTAGGTATCTCTAGCCCAAGAAATTCTAACAAATGACCAAAATCATTCTCATGTCTTACATCAAGTGCTAAAGTATTAAGCACCAACCTCTTGCACTAAGATCATTCCTAGGACATTCTCATGCCTCTAGCAAACCACCTTTACCCATCCTAACGGTCGTGGCTCATGGAAATCTCTATCGAACATTTCCAAAAACACATTATGTGGTGTTTGCTTATAGTACAAAAACAAACATAACAAGGGGGTTGAGTATAGAAATGAACACTAAATATGCTATAGATATGACTACAAACAAGATTCAACTATTCAATCCACAAATCATTCAAATTTTAGGGGATTTGAGTGACTACTCACTCAAGAACGAAAATACAATCAATGAAGACATGGTAATAGAAAGAAGAAATGAAAGAAACTAAACTATAGAAGAGATATCACAATAATTCATATACAAGTCATCTACCTTAGCCCAAATGTGAGACCTTTGTGCCTTCAAGCTTCAAGAACACAAAAGTGATCCAAGGATCCAAAGATCCAACATGGGTTTCTAAAGGTGCAAATCCATGTTATATACATCTCAAAAGCATCCAAAATATCTAATGGTCATGTTGGACTAATTACAAAGAGGTTTAGTAAAGTATCTTAGCCCACAAGATAGTAAAAATGACACTTAATCATTTGAAATTCTGCAGAAAACATTAGTCCCATTCTCACCATGCAAGCCATGGTAGGGCAGTTATGTTGAACTATTGCAAGGGCTAACCACGCATTTGAACTATTGCTCAGTTGACTCACAAGTAGAGATAACAATGCATCGAGTAAAATTTGTGACCTATGGATACCTGATCCATGGTTGCAAGTGTTTAGTGGAAATTTCACTCATCTGGCAGGCATGGATTTTGATTTTACCCCGTAGGTTTACTCTCCATGCCCATACCACGCCATAGTTTTGCTTTATCTATCAATGACTTGTACCTTGCCAAAATAATTGACTAACATGAAATAAATAAGTAAGCAGGTGATTGAAGTATAATTTAACAAACAATATAAAACTAAACCCTAAATTTTTTCTACTTACCATTGTCACTTGTCTCTTCTTTTATGCCTATTTTCTTATCTTTTTTGGCAAACCCAAATTCATCTTGCCTTTCTCAGCTTCTTTTCCAGTCCATTAATCAACCATATCACCATCTCCACAACCACTGAAATGTTGCTTTCCTAACCTAATGGCCACTAACTCTAATCAAAGGTGAGATGAAGAAAAAAAGTATGGGAACTAGCTATCATAGTTGTTTTCTACTCCCTACAATCATTTATTCATTACAATGTTGCCCCATGAGCAGCAAACAACACATCCATTCTAGCTATGTTCCCAATTTTGTAGGTAATCCATGGGGAGACCGTGACTAATTAGTAGCGTGTATAAATGTCTTTTTTTTTTGTCCTTTAGCCCTAACAAGCAGGTGGTGAATGTGGTGGCTCTATACCTAATCCGCCCTATTGTCCTCCCTACTTCTAAGGGTCACCATGTGCACGGTGGTGATGTGGTAACCCAACACATTGCCACCGCATGCACGATGGTAGGCCATGTGCATTCTTTTAAGCTCCGACTCCCTCCATTGTGACTACTCTTAGGTGGTGTGCACTGTAGTGGCATGGTAAAGGACTAGACATAATTTTCTTGGCCTTTTTTGCTCCATTTTACTCTAGATTTTGGGCTTCACTTGGCTTACAAAATTCCACACTTCTATGGTTCCATTCAAGCTATTTTCAATCTCTACTAGATCCAGCCTCCAACTCCTATAAAAACACCTTGAAAAGAACTAAGAGTTAGCAATTATATACATTAGAAGCACAAGTTGTGGAGGACATAGATAAATATATTAAGCCCTCCACTAAGTCCTTATAATGTTTATTTGGTTGTAATGCAGGCCTCCATTACTATTAGCTACCACTTTGTCATGCTGGACGAAGTCATTTTCAAGGGTAAAAAGCTGTTTGAAGCATGAATGACATGTGGCACCTCTTCTTTGTAGGCTTTGATGGGTGGAACGCTGAAAGGATTGCATAGTTATATAGGTACCAGCATGGAGGTTATCATTGTGATGAAAGAAGTGGTTATAGCTTTGATGCAATAAGTACCTGTCCATTATGAGGGATGGTTAAGTGAATGCCACCACAAAAATAGTTTGTGGATGGTTTCTGCAGCATGTTGAATGAAACCGGGTTACGTAGAAAATATGAGTTATTTTTATATAAATAAGATGTGTGTTTCAGACTTCATTAAGAATGCATAATTGCTGGTAATATATGTAGGATTAAAAGGGCTTAAAGGGTGGTATTTTTTTGCTTCAAATGTGTTTTTTCCAGTTTTTTTTGTTTTTCTCTCACTAATTTGTTGTTTTGCATATGGACAAGCTGGGTGTAGAAGGCTGCTTTGTAATTGTAAGGGAAAGTGGTATTGTTTTCCAAGAAAACAATGGCATTTGGTAATGTTTTGTAAGGAATTAAGAATTAGCTTTTAGTTATTTTTATCTTAACGGTTAGAATATTTTTGTCATTCTATTAATTGCTTTCATGAAGTATTAATATTATTTCACAAATATAATGAAAAATACATAAATAATGCAAAGAACATTCCCCTAGAGGAGTCTGGTGTGCTCCTGGTGTACATACACCAATGTTAGACGCGTTAGTAAATCCGCCAAATTGGGTGGAAAAAGGAAAAGTTGTGTTTGGATAAGTCAACTTTTTTCTTTTTTTTTTTGTTATTATCATCAATTATTACCATTTAAAAAATTAGTTATTTTAGTATTTATCACTTGCAATTTATTCTTACGTTTCTTTTGGAGCTTATCGTATATGTTAGTTATCTTCTTACCCATTGTGCTACTAGGGAGTATTTTGATGCTCTATTTTTTTTTTTTTGTTCTAACAAAAAATCCTTAATGGGTGGCAATACCTTTGAAGCTCAACCAAGTATGCTTATAAATTTGAACGAAACTTCATCAGTTGAGGATTTTATCATTTTTACATGGAAACAAAGATGGTAGTAGCAGTGCTGGTGGTGGTAATGATGGTAGCATCAATGTGTTTTTGTTTGAAGAGGAAAATGGCGTAGATGCATAGATATCACATTCAAAACCCCACATTGGATACCCAAATTAACCCAACATAGTCAGTGTAATATCTTTATCCATGCGAACAATATTACTCTTCAAAACATAATCTTAAATATATAATAACACTTCATATATCCAGATTAAAACAACAAACTATTTGTATCATATTTTTAAGTGACGTAAGCAACAAATAAAATTATAATATCACAACTATTTCGATTACAATGGATACCATCACATATCAACTTTCTTGGTTTGCTCACCAACTGACTCTTTGCTTATTTCATCAGAAGCCATTTAGCCTAGACATAATAATACATACACTATTTAGAACCACACAATCCACATCCAGAAAAATACAAGTGCACAAGATATTGACATAACCTGGCCATCATTCCCACGTTTAAAAACACAAAAACTCATACATTTATGGTTCCTTGAATAGTACATATTAATCACAGAATAATACAAACTACTCACAGTTTGACGGATCATACATCCATACATATCAATCACAGAAAAATACAAATTACTCTCACAATAATACAAACTATTTTCGAGATTCATTCATACAAGTCATCCCTAGATATATACATCACGAACACATATACATACAAAGCCCTATATATACTAGTCACAATTTCTGAGAGAATACTACTCACCATGCCATCCACACAACTCACAAAATCATACAACTCCAACCCAGATTCAAAAAATCGTCCCTGTTTCAGACATACCTCCCCCCTAACCCACTATCCACAAATTAAAAAAAAAATATCTCCCTATTTTTCTTCCAGGAAACATATATGTTGTGTTTAATTTTTGCCAATTTTTTTTTCTGAAAATAGTTTGTAGGGGTGTTAGTTACTAGTTAATAAATAAGCATCGAAACAACATCTTTTGATTTAATGGAGGGAAAGAGTGTCTTGGCAGGATAACACCTATTTTTTTCATTAATTTTCTTTTATTTTGAATTTGGAATTGTATGCCTATATATTCATTTAACTGTATAAGTTGAGAAGCTAATGAGAATTCACATCATCTTCTAACTCCAAAATAACTTTCTCCCTCTAGAAATTTGGAGTATCTATGAAACTAAGTTTCTAAACCTCCTCAGATTCATTTTATTTTCTATTGAATCTAGAAATTAGAGTATTTTTATTGTTGATTTGTATAATTTGGTATTAGAGAATCACTCATGAACCCTGAAAATGGTTGAAGAAACTCATCATCAGGAGTGGAAGAAGACAGTGGAAGAATGCATGGCGTTCTCGAAGAATCAAGTTGATAAGAGTCGTTATAAGCTCACTTCACTGAAGGAAATGGTTAGTGTACCAGGTCTGATGGTCTAGAACTCTCTAGATCGGCCAGTTGTGGCGGATAGATCAGGCACCAGTGAGTCCACCTAGACTACCACTTCAACTACACCTCTTGCAGCTGGATTTGTGGGAAATTTGAACTCCACTCGCTTGTCGAGCCTCGATTTTTCTCATTTTCAAATAGAAGATATATGGATGGATCATTTTTCCAATGTGAACAGTTTTTAGCTCTTAACAATATTCTGGAGTTGTTGAACGTTCAATTGCTTTGATTCATCTGGATGAGGACATGGTCCTCCATAGGACTACACAAATTAATCTTCTAGCTAGTATTATTCTGTACCAATTGAGGAAAAAAAACACATTAATTTTTGCAACCAAAATTAAAAACCAAATGATCCAAAGATAAAAATAAATTCTGAGTTTTGCAAAACTTCAACAATATTCCAGAAAAATAAGAGGGAGAACCAGATAACACCGAGCTCGCAACGATGTTGATTCTTCCGCAGAATTGAAAAAATTCGATTATCCCAAACACCACAAACCAGCCTATCGGTTTGCATATCACTCTAATTGTCTATGTATGTATATATACTGTAGTGACAAAAGTTGGTAATTTTGTATTTGTCTATTTATTTTTTATTTTCCAACCAACCCAGTAGACTCAGAAAAAAATGACCATTATATTTTTCATCACTATTGATCTAAGGACACTTGGCGCAATCCTATACATGTGACTCTTCTATAAATAGCTTCTACTTTCCATGTTGAAAGGAATCTTAGGAAGTTATTCTTCAACTCTTCTACCATTTAGAGCTCTCTTGTTATTTTATTTCCCGCCACACTCAAATTTACTTTCACTAGACTTTCATTGGATATAAGTTCATACTTTGTTTTGCTTGACATCTTATTTTGCTTAGGTTATCATTTCTTATTTCGCCTAAGGCCTGTTTTCTTGCCAATCCCTCTGAGTTTGCCGAGTTGCTTGCTTCTTCTCCCTGTAAATTCCTAATCATCCTTTTCCCCCTTCATGTATAACACTTTGTTCTCTTCCACAAATAACTCTCACTCACATATACTATAATACATGCCTCTATCATGTTGTAATTCTAATCCTAATCCTTTCAAATCAAACCAAAAAAGTTTATTCAATGTGCCTTAAGGACCACATTTTTCAATTCAAATCCTATAGGGATATTTTTCCCCAATAATTGAATCCTATATGTAGGATTTATTTTATTTAGGTATTTAGTACTCGGTGACAATAGATATTACCATATAGTGTATATGCCTTTTATTGATCAAACTGAACAGCATGCCAAGAAAGCATAGAAAAAAGTCCGAGGACAACAAGAAGACAAAGAAACTAAGGCAAGCGGCTACTAATGCTATTAGAATACATCCTCTTCATGACTTAAAGAAATAATAGAGGAAAAAAATGAGGAAAAAAAAAAAGCAGAAACTGGTCTGACCTTTTGATAGATATTCATAGTTTGATAGTGTCACTATTGGATGCTGTTGAAGAAACAAGGTTTTGTAGGGTTTGTAAATCATGGCAATCCATACGTATGGAAGTTTGGGTGGAAGAAAAGTTCAGTGCCTTTGTTGATCATCCAGACATGGATGGCATTAATTTGCCTTTTCACTTAAAAATGTTAACAAGTGGAGGCTCATCAACTTCTTGTGAAATATGCACTTGCACATAACCATAGCATCCAAACCGATGGACTTTTTTATCTGATGTTTAGGTGACTGATCGGTGCTAGTGAAGAGGCACAAAGTCAACTTTTCCTCTTTAATCCCTTAATCGAAAGAATAATTAGGCTTCCAAACAACCCTAAAGGTGATGGTGGTTTCTTAATGGTGGCAATCAATTTTTCTTCCTCTAAGCACTGCATTGTAGTGGGATTGGATGAATACATTGATCATGGCTATGTTGGCATATGGAAGCTTGGAAAGCAAGAATGGAAGAACTATGTTGTGAAACACAAGATTATTTTTTATCATTCTGATGGTTACATAGAGGTAAGAGCTACTACCTAAGTGCCAATGGATGTTTGGCAATGTTTAGCTAACAACATGGAAGAGAGTTGGACTGTTTGGAAAACTGTCATACAACAAAACAATGAAGAATTATGTTTTCTTCTATCTTACTTGGCTTAAGGTAAGGGAGTGTTGTTGGGTGAAAAAATTAAAGTTCTCAATATGAATGTCTAAGAAGAGATTAAGAGTATGGGCAATAACCAAATGTTATTCCTAAGTCTTAATAGAGGCTTTTCTCAAGTTTCAAACATTAAAAGACTCTACAACAAAATCTATTTCCCGTAATATGCACAAGCCAGTAGCAGTAATAGCTACACTTGTAGGGCTTTGGGACCAAACAAGCCCAGCAGAAAGTAACCGAAACCCACCAAGATCCAAGTGAAATGGAGTAAATCGGGTGTTCAAAATTTTTACTTAATTCGCTGAGATCTTTCACCCAACTGTTAAGCCGAATCACAAAGACTTGAACAGTTGGTGTGTTCAAGCTCTTTATAGTATCCACATGAACCTCTTGGATCACCATACCTCCACCACATCCTGGCAGATGCGTTCCTCTTATACTTGCAGTGCTAGTTTGCGTCTTCCAAGGAAAGATAAGAGGAGAATACGGCCGGAATTTTCAGAACGTTTCTAATTTCAACTTTTGGGAGGCAATTCACGAAATTCACACTTCATTATGTATATATAGTGAGGCTTAACTCTCAAACCCAATAGATTTCAAAATTCTAATCTGATTAGGCCTAATTTTGGCCTTAACATTGGCTCAACTATTGGGCCAATAATTAATCCAAAATTACCATGAAATCAAAAACCAACAATTTAGCCCATGCACTCAAATAATTCAATTGGCTCTAAATATGTGACCCCATAGGCTTCTACCACATTGGCAATGATTATAAATGACATTTATGATCATAAACAATGAGCAGCATCCAGCAACACATCATTGCTACCCAAATGACAAGATAGTTGGTGATTCGACTAAACCACTATGATCATTATTCGTATATGTCATTGTCCATTTGTCCAAAATATCAAGACCAAGCACGGGACATGGAATGTGTTAATCTCATATAGCCCAATCTATGATTTCTTAATTCCTGAGTAGACTAATTTAAACTAATGACATTAATATCGATCGTATATCAACTCATCCAAGTATGACCATGCATTTTTTTAGTCTTACTCTATCAAAGGGCCCAGAGATATCAGTTCATTATATTGGATGAACAAATTCTATCTTGACCATACAAATCCCTCTGTATGATATGTGACGTACCTAATGATCACTTTCATGTTCACTCAATTACAAGTAACGTACAGTAGTATCAAAGTATGTGACTCACATGTAGGGAACCTTGATCATCTTAGGTCAAATGGCTACATACACCATGATCACTATAAGAAATACTTATGACACTCATAGAATGATCCATGTAACATTTTCTTGATGCGTTGGTTTAGTACACAAGTTCTCCAACTTTACCCATATGTAAACTATATATCTCATATTTGTTTCCACATATACTAGTCTTTATGTATTATTACAACCCGTTCCACAATAATAATAAACTAGGGACATTTAATGATATCATCATTCTAGGGTTTTAATTATGTTTGATTACGATAAACAGAAACAAACAACAAACATAATTATTAGAACGATGCCTCAACAAAATATCATAACTCAATGTACAAAATACAATCATCTCATGATTGGCTTTGGGCACAGCACTAACAACACTTACATGTTTTACTCTCCTACCACTAGAGAATTTGTTTTTCTTAATGGTGAATTTTCAACTTTGGATGCATATGGACTTAAGGACATCCGACATAGCTGTTGGCTTTTACTAATACATTACCAGCCATGAAATGAAGAAAACACTGAAAAGAATTCAAGTCTTCTTTAGCCCTTTGTTCATAGTTAAGTAAAATGCAGTTGGTGTGAGGTTAATTTTTATGAATCCTTTTTAGAATTGTCAGTTAATTGAAATTTAATCCATCGTCCTCATAAAAGTCCTATTATATTGTATATTTACTTGTATTCTTCGTTGATTAGCCAATAAGAGATTTTAATGATTTTAGACAAGGAAATCTATTTTCTTTTCCCAAACCAACATTCGTCATTCCCAAAATAAGCATTTGCTCAAAATCAACATGGTCCCCAAGTAAACATCTGTGTTTGGAAAAAGCCAAATGAATGAACATAAACATAGTCAATTCATGTTACCATTCTGATGGAATCAAGCTTTTATTTTGAAGCTAATTCTGGCTATTCACAAAGAGGAGTCGTCACCATGGGTTAAATGGGTAGACAGTTACCATTTAAAACCTTAAACTATATGGACAGTTAAAAACTTAGCTATTGATTCTTGGGTGTGGAAAAAATTTTGCAGCTGCATGACAAGATTCTTTTAAGCCAGCAAGCTAAATTTTTAATAAACTCTATTACCTCATTGAAGAAATGCCAAGAATCTTTCTATGATTGCTTGTGATACAAAGAAATGAAATGCAAGTGGACATTTACATATTGGGATGATTCCCCAATTCCAAAACACAGGTTTATATTTCTTATTGTTGGTACTATGTGATGCCTTGAAAACCATAGACTAAATGAAAAACTGGGGTTTTCACATGCCGAATGAGTCTTCTTATGTTAAAGGAATGATGAAACAAGTGCTCTTTCGTTTTTATTTTATTATTTGTCTATTTTAGCTTAGAATTCTATTTATTATGGCTTAAAATTTCAAAATGTGGCATGAATCTATCACGAGAGTTAAAACAATTCAAGAAAGAGGTTAGAAAGAGGAATGTTGGGACCAAAGTTATGACAACAGCCATAGCAAAAATAGTATACCAAAGTTGGCAAGAGCATAATAAAAGGTGCTTTTAAGATAATGTTAGAAATGTCCACGAAGGTTTTAGTAAAGTAAAATATGATGTTTGTGTAAAAGTTAAGAAATGGTGCATTGAATGGTAGTGATAGATTCTTCAGTTTATTGAAGTTTCTTCCTTTCAATTGGTAGAGACTAATTATTATAGGTGGTTTTGATTGTGAGAAAAGTCTTAGAATTATAAACACCTCAATTTGATGAATAGAATTATGTTTTGAACTTTTTTTTTCTATTTATTTATTCCTATTATTCTGACACTTTATCTAGCTTTTTTTTAAAAAAAAAATGGGCAAATTTGCTACTAAAGTTTATGTAAAGGAGTATTTTTCCCACTACAATTTTTTTAGGCCAATTTACCATTAACATTTTCATTGTGGGCATATATAGCTTTTTCTAGCAAAATGGGCAAATTTGCCACTAAAGTTTATGTAAGGAAGTAATTTTGCCACTGAATTTTGTTTCCGGCCACTTTACCATTAATGTTTATTGTGGGCAATTTTTTCATTAGCAATTAAATAATAGAAATATTTCATTTCTTCTTTGAATATTTCATCGGACAACTCTTAAATTAGTCCCTGAAAGTTTCCTCTTTAACCCCAAGCTACTCAAACTTTTCACAACACCCAAATGGGTCAAAACCTTATGTTCAACCACAAACCCTCATTGTTGAGCCTTTTTGTTTGAGTCTTCCTCATTGTTACCTAGCAACCCTCACCCACCGCTATCATCGATCCTTTATTGTAAAATTGTAATGCATCTGGATTTAGTTCCACTTGCATTAATTGAACCCTATTTTGAATGACCCCTGTTTAATTAGGGTTTTTTTTAAATCATTGCTTATGCGTGGAAGAGCGGAGGTAACACCAATGGCAGAAAGAAAGGAAGATGGTGAAGGGTACAGGCCCTATAGGGGGTCGCTAGAGCAAAGATGATGGTGAAAATGATAAATTCAAAAACTTTTGAGTAAAGATATTTGGTAATGAAAACTTGGCATTGAAACTTGCATTTTCTTCTTTTTTTGACATTTACCACATTAAACAATTTTAACAGCCGATAGTAGATTTGCTTCAAACACAAAATATTAATAGCAAATTTGCACCTTTTTGAAAAGATTGATTCCAACTTTGACAATAAAAAAATCAGTGACAAAATTACTCTACCCCATAAGCATTAGTGGCAAATTTATCTATAAACATTAGTGGCGAATTTGCCTCTTTTTACCAACTTTTTTTCAAGTAAGTGCTTCTAAGGTGTCTTTTTTTTTATGTCTTTTAATTATTTTTAATTCACTTATATGTATTTTTTTTTCTTTCCCCTGTAGCTTCACTGTTATACATTGGAGTTGATCATTTCTGAAGTTAAATGTATAAGCAAAGAATGTTATATGTCACTTCTTCTCCTTAATTTAATTTAGTCTTTTAGAAGTAAATTAATTTATTCTTGTTTATTATTGTCTTTCAAATTAGAATTTATTTTTGTGGTCCAAACTTGCATTTGTTCATCTTGTTTTTTTTTTTTATTTTCCTATTTTTACTCATGGTCAAATACTTTAATATTTCAAGTGCCAAATGACATGTGTTTCTTTGATTGCTGAAGATGCTTGAATTTTGAAGTTGGAAATCTTGAGAACTTGATTAGATAAATGATTATATAATGATGAATCAACTATTATTTAATCTTGACTACTTACTTCTATGTAATTCTATAATGGCACCAAAAATTTTTGAAGGCGATAAGTTCGGAAACTCCATTGTTTTGGTATGAATATTCTGTTGTAATTCAATCATGTTTGGCTATACATGTGATGGTGCCATAACGGAGCTTAAAAACTTGAAACAAATGAGATCTGTTGCTATGTGTAAGTGTGGGTCATTTGTGGAAGAAGGCAAAGTATTACACATAAAGGAAAAATGGATGATTAGGAATCGACAGAAAGAAAGAGTAAGCAACCTGTCAAACTTAGGGGGATTGGAAAAATAACAGATCTCAGACAAAATAAGTGTTATGAAAAGAAAACACCGGTAAGACTAAATTTAGCCAAGGAAAAATAAGAAATGATAACTTAGGTGAAATAAAATGTCAAGCAAAATAAAGTATCAGATCAGAGCCTGGTGGAAACAAATACGAATAAGGTGAAATGAAATAACAAGGGATCTCAATATGGTGGGAAAGTTGTAAATAAGTTTCAAAAGTCCGTTCAATAAGGAAAGTAGAGGCTATTTATAGAGAAGTCAGGTGAATAGGATTACGTCACATGTCCTCAGATCGATGGAACTAGTGAAAAGTGTAACGACTTTTTAGATTTTATGTTTACCAGGTCGGTTGGAAATTTTCAACAGGCCTTGCTCCAAGCCCACCAAGCCAAAACTACCTAAAATCATTCCTTTACTATGTTAGACTAAAATTCATATTACTAATTTTATATCCAACATCGTCTAACACTGGAATAATCAAATGATTAGTAAACTTTTTCCAATAAATAAATAAATACAATATTACCAAATTATACCACAATAATGTGTATCAAAAACAATTTTATGCATTGTTAAACAAAATTCCTACCCCTTATATGAAGAATTAATAACAAGTCTATTTCCTGGTCCTCTAATGGATGAAATCCATTTTCTAATTTGAATGCTAAAACCTAAGAATTTGGTAGATGTTCGTGGTCTAGCAAAGTTGCAGGAAACTAACAACATGACACGTGGTACTAAGTTACCCCCTGATAATACTAAGGGGATAGTACCTACGCCTCCCAAAAGGAATGTAACTGTTGTGCCTCTTGCCAACTAATTTTCAAAAGAGGGTGCTCGTGGGCTTAAGCAATTGACCTTGAAGGAAGTTGCTGAAAGAAGGGCAAAGAATTAATGTTTTTTTATGAGATGAACAGTTTACACTAGGACACAAGTGCAAGAAAAGGCAACTCCATAAGATTGAGACCTTGGGTGATGAAATGGAAGATCTTTTTAAGGCCACTAAAGAGGAAAAACTGTTAAGAGCCACTAAGGATGAAGAGGCACCTCACATCTCTTAATGCTATTTTAGGCAACATGGGGTATTATACCGTGAAGGTAACTAGACATGTGGGGGAAAAGCTCTTTGCATATGTTTATGGATTTTAGAAGCACCCACATTTTCTTTGATATAGGGGTGGCCAAGAAGCTGGGGTGTAAGGTGGACCATGTAAGTTTAGGAGTTAAGCTGGTAGATGGTACTATCCTTAAAATTGTAGCTATGTGCAAAGGGGTTTACCTGAAAATTACAAAATGTTAGGTTTACTAATATTCTTGGGAGTTTAGTGGTTGAGGACCCTTGGGACATCAATTGCAATTCCAAGAAACTTAGAATGGTGTTTAAATATCGTGGACAAAAGTTGGTATTGAAAGGTGTTGCCAACACTTGTCTAGAATGTTGCTTTGACAAATTCATGCACAAACTACTACAACATACATGTAAGAAAGTATGAGGTAGGCTTATACTCTGTAGTTGATAAAGTGGTGGGAAGAAAGTAAAGTAGAACCTTAGGACCTTACTTGCCTAACAGTAAACATGATTGGTGATCAATGTGTGGTAGACATAGAACACTTGCTGGATCAATTGGCAGAACTATATATTAAAAAACCTAAATGGTTTACCCCATGTAGAGAGTTTGATCACATAATCATTTTGAAACAAAGGAGTGAACTTGTGAATGTAAAGCTCTATAGATATCTTATTGGATAGAAAGATGTAATCGAGCAAATGATTGCAAAAATGTTAAAATCTAGTGTAATTAGGCCTAGCAAGAGTTCTTTATCCACCATAGTTGTGCTTGTGAAGAAAAAAAATGGATCATGGTGCTTATGCATTAATACAGGAGATTGAATTAATTGACAGTTAAGGACAAGTTTCCAATTCTAATTGTTAAGGAATTATTGGATGAATTATAGAGGGGGTCAATTTGTCACCTAGTTAGACTTGTATTCATACTATCATCATATCAGAATGGCCCTTCAATATGTTCATGAGACAGCTTTTAAAAATCATCATGGCCACTATGAATTTCTTGCAATGTCCATTGAAATGTCCAATGCACCTTCTACATTCTAAGCCCTCATAAATAATATATTCAAAAAACAATTCAGAAAGTATGTGTTAATTTTCTTTGATGATATTTTAGTCTACAACCACACTTGTAAGTAGCATCTAGAACATGTAAAGCAAGTGTCATAAAGAGCATTCACTATAAATCAAAATGAGCAAATGCAACTTCAAGGTATAACAAATCAAGTACTTGGGGCATATGACGCAAGGAAAATATATCCACTGATCCATAAAAGGTAGAATCCATGGTCCAATGGTATAATCCATAAACACTTAAGCAACCAAGAGAGGTTCTTAGGGCTCACAAGGTACTATCCTAGGTTTATCAAGGGATATGGAGTGATAAGTCGACCTTTGATAGATATAATCAAGAAAAAAAAATTTGTCTAGAATGAAAGAGTTTAACATGCTTTTAATGACTTGGAAACTACAAAGGCTTCAGGTCTAATTTAGTCTTTACCTAACTTCGAAGATGTAGTCATTATTAAAGTTGATGCTCGTAAAGATGGAGTAGGGGTTCTCCTTCAACAAAATGGCCATCATATAGCTTTTATTAGCAAGGCCCTCTCAGGTAAACATCAAGCCTTATCTACTTATGAAAAGGTGTTTCTTGCCATGGTACTACCTATCAAAAAATGAAGACCACATTTGTCAGGGAGACAATTTATAATTCAAACAAATCAAAAGAGCTTGAAGTTTTTATTGGAATAAAGGTCCAAAGGATACTAACACCTCTTCAGCAGAAGTTTGTTATCAAGCTTCTACCTGATGATTATGAAGTATAGTATAAAAAAGGCAAAGAGAATGCAGTGATGGATGCTTTTTCTAAGGTTATACAGACTCAACTAAATATGATGGCCTTGTCTATTGTGAGTACTCCTTTATTACAGGAGATCAAACATAGTTAGGCTTCAGATAATGAGCTACGGAAGGTAATAACAAACATATCACAAAACTCGTAATCTCACCCCAAGTTACATGATGCATATTCTGGGTGAAGGTCACACAGAAGAAGAATGATGCTATTGGAACGTACTTCACAAGGATGTTAGGAATTACATTTGAAGATGTGATATTTGTCAAAGGTATAGGGCAGACCATGTTGTTTATTCTGGTTTACTCCAACCACTTTTTATACTTGAGGTTCCATGGGCTGACATCTCCCTCAACTTCATTGATGCTCTTCCTAAATCACGCAAAAAAGATATCATCTTAGTGGTTGTGGATCATCTTAGTAAATATGCCCATTTTGTGGCATTAAGCCATCATTATTCTGCTATAGATGTTGCTCAAATGTTCATGGAGAACATTTATAAGTTGCAGGGCTCCCTAGACTATAGTCTCATATCCTGATGCCAACTTCTTTAGCAAAATTTGACAAGAGCTTTTCAAGGAACAAGGAGTGTAACACCTTCATATCCCATATAAGGACCAAGTAATCCAAGTAACCCTAACGAGGAGGTTGGGTACATAAGGGGGAGTTTGTAACACCCTCTTATCCCACATGGGAGAAATGTGGGAGGCCTTATGTGGATATATAGACTCAAGTTCCAAAGCATAAGCACCTAGTGCTTATCATTTTTCAAATGATAGCCCATGTGGTGTGGGTAGATGTCCCATTGACTAATTCTGAATTTAGGTCCTTATAAGAAATCCAGCACGACATATCATCCCCAAACAAACAGTCAAACTAAAGTGTTCAACTAATGTATAAAGACTTACCTTATGTGCAGGATGGGTACAATAGCTATGTGTGGCAGAGTGGTGGCATAATACAAACTATCACACCTTTACTAAATATAGCCCCCATGAGGCCCTATATGGACATGCACCATTGGTGCATGTGCCCCATGTCCCTGTCGACCCAATGGTTGAGGCTATAAACAACAAGTTAAGGAAGCAAGGTGCTACTCTAGACATACTGAAACACAACTTGCAAAGAGCTCAACATCGGATAAAGCAACTTCCTGAAAAGAGGCATCCAGAAATGAGCTTTGAGATTGATGATTAGGTTTGAAGCTCAAGAAGTATCATCAGTACTACCTTTGTACACCACTGAGCCACCAACTTGATCCCGGGTATTGTGGTCTTTTCAAAATCATAGCTAAGATTGGAACTGTTGCGTACAAACTTGAGTTGCCACCTAAAGTTAGAATCCATAACAACTTCCATGTGTCTCTTTTGAAGAAGAAAATTGGAAATGCCCATATTATGTCTAAAATTCCTGATTTGGAAAGTGAGAATCCCATGAAGCTGATAGTCGTCTTAGCTTGAAGGATTGACAAAATGGGAAATCGAGCTATCACTAAAGCCCTGGTCCAATGGTAACACTCATCAGCTACAGATGCCACTTGGGAGGAGTACCATACACTTAAGAATCGATACCAGATTTTATGGACTCTCGAGGACAAGAGTCTTAAAGGGGGATGGATTGTTGCATGCAAAGGTGAGAGGAGCAGTTAAGTTGGTTAGCAGTTAATGAATAAGTATTGAAACAACGTCATTTGGTTTAACAGAGGAAATGAGCGTCTTGGCGGGATAGACCACTTAGTTTATTTTGAATTTGAAATTTTATGTTGGTATATTCCTATAACCGTCAGAGTTGAGAAACTACTGAGAATTTGCATCATCTTCTCACTGCAAACAACTCTCTATAGAAATCTTGAATCTTAGCGAAAGTCTCTAAACCCCCTCAGATTCATTTCCTTTCTCTTGAATCTTGGAATTAGAGCATTTCCATTGTTGATTCGTATCAAAATACTACCATACCTCCACACTTTTCATTTTCCCTAGCACGGATTGAAGATACAACCAAACCAGTGCCAGAAGAATAAATGACCCAAGCTTTGGTAACATCATGCCCTTCTATTTTTGTTAGGTTGTTGGATTGGTCATTTGTTATATTTGAAATGCTTTCTGTTTTGTTTGTTCATCAATTTTTTTTTTTGTTTGACTCATTTTCTATTGGGTGTTCCTGAACTTCTATGATGATCAGACAATAGCCGTAAATATCTCTTACATACCCCAGGCACATCGGCCCGCGGTTGGGACACCGGACTGCCTCGTCTTCCAGCCACGTCTTCAACCATGTTTGAAACATGCCGTCCTAGGTCTCTGCCCTAGTTCCCTTAGGGTCTATTTGAATTGATGAGAGAGAGGGGATTGGGAAGAAAAATTAGTATGACTTGCTTATCTGAAAGAACAAAAAATTATTGCATTTGTAGATTTTTCCTACGGCTATCAACATCAAAAGGAGTGAAAAATGTCGACTGAAAAGACGAAATTGAACCATGCTCATTCCCTCCCATGAATGTGCTCATTATGTACAACGAGCAGGCGACAAAACACAGGTAAGGAGGCAACCATTTTGCCAAGTGGTTGATACAAAATAGTGGAATAACACATTTGCCGAAATTACCACTTCCCAAAGTCGAACCGGTTGGCTGTTCACATGTTAGGCTATGTTCCATCCCCTCCAAAACATATTGTATGGCAGCTGCGGCATTCGTTCTGCCAAAATGAGATGGAGTGCCAATAAAGCGACCAAATATGGATAGAACATCCAACCAAGAGCAAGATAAGCAATGAGAAGCAGCTGATAATCCAAGAAGGAGGCTATACTGCATAAAAAGCTAACGGGGATTACATGCGCAAGGGAGACAGAACGTATTAGCAGGGTCAGTTTGTACCCCAAACAGAGTTTATGGCACCTGCTAGCTTGGTTGCCTCAGGACCTTCTTTTTCTTTCTGGCATCCAATATTGAGTTCAACAAGGCGCATCTTCTTTTGGCTTCATGAAGCTCCCTCTCTAGCTTCTCAACCTACAAGCAAAGCTATTCTTTGATACCAGGCAGAAATCAAACCAATAAAGGGGCAATTCAATGTCATAACAACTGTTTACCGTTTGCTTCAAATCCTCTTCCTCCCGCACGTATTCTTCACACCTGTAGCGTAGCATGTCATTGGTGTTACGTTAAAATACCAAGAAAAGACAAGGGTCAGATAATTCGCTCTCGCCACCCACGGGAAGGTATAGAGGGGAAAGAGGAAGATCCATCATTTTACTCCACTCCAAATATTCAAACCTGATACAACCATGTTGGGGCTTGAAAATTAACTAAGACATTTTATAAAGGTATAATGCTGTCTGACAATATCTGTACAATGCTGGAACAACTATAGGGCCATGTTTATTTGCTGAATTCAGATTGACTTAAGTCCACCAAAAAATGAACCAACACCGATTGCAGACCAACTCAATCAAACCAATTAAACATGTGGTTATTGTATGTTTACACAATTTTTGCCAAGACGTGCACAATTGCTGTCTGGGCTGTACAGTCCTCACAAGCAACATTCTCATCATTGTTATCATCTGTGCACTAATTCCCAACAAGTTACATCAGCAGGCTAGAATTTAGAATGCAAAACTTATAGATCCATGCATTTGAAATGTGGCAAGTTTTGAAGCTGAACATCTTTCCACCATGTCAAAAGGAATGATCAAGTAAAGTTCCAAAACAATTATCAGAGAGCATTTTATCAATTTGCATGAAAAGGTTCAAAAGATGGTTATGACTGAAGATAATCAAGAGCAACATAAAACAAAACAATATGGAGAATTCTCCATTAGAAAAATTTTACAAAATAAGTGTGTGCTTCCACTGGATCGACAATCTCTGTATAAGGCTTGCATATAATCCTATGTAAGCTTCGAGCAACTCCTCCCTATGACATATTTTCTCCCCAGCATGACTGATCCACTAATTACACAATTTAGTAACTTACAATGCGCGTAATTTAGACATTAATGCTTTTCTCATCTGACAACAGCACGAGACCAAATTTAGACTCTTCATTAACAAGTATGGTCCTCATTCAAACCAGCAGGAACAAAAGAAAAATTAAAGACGCTTTTTTTCATTTCACATTGCCATATGCTTGCAGAGATGAATAAACCCAGAATGTCCAACCCACTAAATCAATTTTCAACCTTATAAGAAGCAAACGTGAATAAAGATTTAGGTGTGAAACTATACAAAGTACCACATGTAAAAGAAGAGAGCATCCTCAAGTTGAATCATAAAAAACGGTCCAATCAGGTGCAAATAAGAATTACTTGTGATATGGAATCGACAACAATCACCTAACAAGCCCCACTAGGAAATTAAGTATGAGGGGAGCATGCTGATGTATTTTGTATAGGCAGCTGGAAACAGTTCGTAGAATCGGCAAATCAAGGTTTTAAACAGAAATTTATATCTATACTTGTGGGCATAAATAGTAATATAACAAAATTCTCAACAGACCCATCAATCTGACAAGTCATTTGCAAGCCACTAGCAGCTATATTTAAGATGAAATCCATACCTCATAAAAAGTTTGATGTTCTCCTCACATATCTGATCAACAAATGTCGAGTCTTGAGCATCTGATGTGACTCCATGATACAGCCCCTGGCATTAATTTGCAATCATTCAGAAGATGATAGTGTAGAATGGCCATGCATACAATTTCCACTTGCCTATCTTAAGAAAAATGATAAATATTAGTATGCTGTCAATGGAAAAAAATAAGATCATAGTAGATATTTCAATTGCTTCCTTTTCTCTGTTGATTGGCGAAGCAACTGAAACAAGACTCATAGAAGCACACAACATTGTCTTGCTAGCTGCAACCATGTAAGGAACTCATGAATGATCCTGACATCTACTCAAATAGTGATGCTGCACTCCATCAGACACATGTATTAATGTACTGGCACCTCTTCAATGTGTTCCAACATATTAAATTTCAAGCATAAGCAGTGGCAAGGTTGATGAAGTTGCTAGACTGGCATTACATATTCTTTACCGTTTTATGTTTCAGTTTGAGATTTGTCCATTAGCAGTTACATTAGTTTCTGACATTTTTAGTTCTTACCATTCATGTCATATGTGTGATCCATGCAACAGTTGACTTTGGCAACTTATGAACAAATGTAATTCCTATTTTCCATTGGGCAGTCATTGCACATACAAGAACTTGATGGAAAACCATGGAAGCCAAATTAGCCAATTTCCGCAAGAAAATTGCAAATCAAAGATGGTTGGTTACATACTCCTATATTTACACAACTACCAAATAAAGGTATTTACAGTTTCACGCTTTCCAACAAGAGCTAGTCTTCTATTCCCAGGAGAAGTGGTGGCAACTATGAAACCTCAGTTTATGAAGAGCTTTGGTCACGCTGAATGGAGAAAGCCATGCCAAGAATGTCATTTATGAGTATGATAAAATTTACTCACTGGGACATCCATGCAAAAGAAGTAGATAAGTTGCCTTCGTTTAATGTTCATGCCATTATTGGCGGCCCAAATTCAAAATATTGCAACGGAAAGAACAAGCTAGAGGACAAACTGCGTTTACACAACTTACATCATCAAGTCCAGTTTGCCCAGTTACTGTATCCTGTAGCATGCTTTCAGGAAGGCTGACAACAGATT
This sequence comes from Aquilaria sinensis, assembly GCA_005392925.1. Lineage (NCBI taxonomy): Eukaryota > Viridiplantae > Streptophyta > Magnoliopsida > Malvales > Thymelaeaceae > Aquilaria > Aquilaria sinensis. The sequence goes on along the minus strand of SMDT01002614.1, from coordinate 188,175 downwards.
GCATCTGGATATCTTCTGGATCTACAACATGAGGTTGACCAGTGCCTTTCTGTAGCACATGCTGCATGCTACGATCTGGCTTATATCCAACCAAGTGACAATGTTGTCTCCTGTTTCACCAGAACAAATCTCAATAAGGGCTATAGAATTCAGCACCGTCATTTTACAAGGAAAAAATCCCTGTAAACAAATCTCAATAAGGGCTATAGAATTCAGCACCGTCATTTTAACCTGTTAATTTGGTGTACACAACTTTTAAGATCCACCAATGTACATGCAATAACACCAAAAAATGAAGATGTGAAAATTTGACATCCTGACCAGTAGTCCATCACCATTTGCTTCAGCCGAGCTTCAAGCCTGATGAACAATGTTGACCTCTCAAAATCCTGCTTATTGTGAGCAGGTTCTATGAAATTTGCTTCCAGAACACCTGTAAGTAAAAAAATCTAAAAGTAAATAAATAGAAACTAAATTTACAAAAGAGTTGCTCAAAGATGCCTTCTGCTATGAGAAAAAACACCTTACCAACAACACCATTCCCTCTTGAATGACCTTCAGCCGTCACTTTCCAGAAGGGCTGAGAAAACATGGAAAGGTATGATCAGTAAAAAGAAGGGGGAAAACAAAGTGGAACACCCATATGACACAACCAGCTATACCATAAACAGCTTACAAGTAATGATGCTTCACTTTCAAACAAGAGATAGCACATAGAGATATTGTCATTAAAAGTAATTTGTCCACATTCAACAATTCAAAAATCTAAAACATACGTCTATGCAGTATTCATTCAATAGCTGCCTTATTTTTTAATTCTTTGTTACAAATTCCTTTCTCGTAGTTCTTACAAAAAAAATGCAGGAATTAATATAAAAATAAACACCTGAACTGAAGCCACATCCTTCAGTCATCTGACTGAAATCAAATAATCTTAAAAATGATGGATATATGGCTAAAGCAACAAATAAGGAACCAACATTATGAGAGAGAGAGAGAGAGAGAGAGAGAGATGACTATATCGACATACCCTGATAAGGCGATTTTTATGATAAACGTTAAATCCGCAAACTGGAAGAGCTGGTGCCTCTTTTATAAATCCAATGGTAGTATCCACAGTCAACTAATTCGAAATAAAAGAAAATAAACAAACAAAGACAATAAAAAGATAAGGTTCAACAGTTCAGAATTATTCTCGAAGTACCAGAGATCAAATTCAAATTGTGAGAGACAGCAGAGAAAGAAAAGTTTAAAAGTTCACTGAGATACATGAATATGTACACATACACATGTACCACACATTAACATATGAGAAGAAAAAAAACTCAAGAATATAGTCTATTGGAATTTCTTGTACGTGCACCAGTAGCATCTGTATAACCTGGATCTTTTAACATTTTTCAGTGCTTCAATTCTAAAGGCCCAGCTCAATAATTTTTCACAATACAATTGTTTTAGAGGGCACTTAATTCTGTGTACTAGCATTTCCAACTGCTATTATTTCCTTGTGCATACAATTTGTGAAGGCATGGGCAAGACATGCAGAGTCCTCACTGCAATATAAAATATAACAAACACTCGGCCATGTGGGATAACATAAGACAGTCACTCATCTCCAAGACAGCAAAACGACTGAAGACAAACTGTTCATTTGGATGATGAAACAGGCTAAGAATGAATAAATAGGGCAATAGAAAACTAGGGCTGTGACAAGGGCATATTAGGCAAAAGCTATATATTCTTCAATCCTATAATGATCGAAACTTTTCAAAATTGTTTCTCCCAAAATAAATGACACCATTAAATATTTACACAGCTTCTTCCAATTTCACCCTGCCACTAAGTCCTAAACCCATCTGGAACGACTTTATGTTGCAATTGTGTGATTTAGTTAAGGGTAATCCTGAAAAAGACATACATAATATGTTTATTTGCCATTACATTCTTAATCTGTAAAGAAAAAGGGAAAATTTCAACCATTTCATGACGGATGAGTAACAGAAATGACATATGAAATCCAAACATAACAAGAACAGAATAACAAAATGAAAAGGAACTCCTTTGCGTCATATATATCACCTCCTTTGAGCCTGAAGCTAATTGTGGCTTGTATTTTACAACTGCTGTATATTTTAACTCATCGGCAATATGAAACTGCATCACAGGTTTTCCCCTTATTATGATTTGGAAGTCCTCAAATTTTCTGAGATACAACACAGAAGCATATGCCTGCAAAAGGAAAACAATATTAAGCCTTCAAAAAATTGTTTCTTGCTGAGCAGTATTGCACAGTTCAAACCATTATTTCAATGGAAAAGAGTGAAGAAAAAGATGCAAAACAAGAACAAAAAACTTTAGTGATTACCCGTAATGAAAAATGGATACGATATGAAATGTGGGACTGGACTTCAAGTGCTTTTTTACTTAATCTCGTCTCTCCACTGTTGGCTTCATCTCTCAGCCGTATATCCTATGTAAAAGATCAGATAGAAATATTTTCAAATTCAAATGTACTAATAGATTTCTCACCAATTAATAAAGATAAAGTTTCAAATTCAAATGTACTTCAGGTGGTGGAATTGCTAGCATAGGACAGAAACATAACATCTCATTCTCAGAAAAGACACAACCTGCTACAGCTTCCATCAAAGTGACTAAAGTCACAGAACACATGATAATTGAATCTTGTCATGAACATAAGGGAAGCATGACTGATAAAAGTCTGCTTCTTATTATATGTTATGATAAAGATAACTTGCATCCAGCACTGATCCTATCACATTCGGGTAACTGATCTGACATGTTACAGAATCAAGACAATGGCCTCATGCAAGTAGCTAAACAATTACCAGCTATACATTGAACCAAGACTTGAACACCCAGTCTTACTGTTAAGTAAAAATTGACCAAATTACTTTCTAGCCCTTTTATCATATATGAACTGTAGATTCCATTACAAGAATTTTTTAAGCTTAGTATTCAGTCATTACTCAAGGCAAGTCTTTTTAAGTTTAGTGACGTTAAATCTCATTCATGTTTTATATTAAATTGTATTATCACACAAATGAATCCTCCTTAATCTTGAATTCTAGAAAATCACTACCACCACCCCTGGACTATTCCCTTAAAAGTAGTTTCAGGATTTAGGTTGGGGCCCCATTGTTGATCTGACGCTGCATTTATGATAAAAACAAATAACCAAAAGTCTAACATTGAAAATTCTGTGACAAAAATTCAGAGACTGAAGAAATATGCAGTTTACCTCTTCATCATCGTCAAAACTCAGTTCGTATACACCTTCATCATTGAGCCATAGGTTGTATATAATCACTTTTGTTCCATGTGATCCAATATCCTCAAACTGAAAATACGTGCAAAATGAATTACAGAAAAATGAGATGTGCACCCCTTGAATAGGCTGAAGACAGATAGATGTTAACAAACATTGTCTTTCCAACAGCACCCAAGGTTGTGCCCCCAATGGTACATGGAGAAGATTTATTGCAATATAGCACAAAAAGTTTCAAGATTTTAATTCCAAATATTAACTGGCAACTTTCATCTTCAAAAAGTTCCAAACCAAAAAAATAGCAAAAGTATTTCCTCAGTCAGCTCTAAGTTTCTAACATCTTCATTCTTCTCCACCAGTAATGCCTTATAAACACTGGAATGAGAGGTATTAAGCTTTGTCATCCTAGTACAAGCTATTTTCTTCTGCATAACCTCCCTACAGTGCCGACTAAGAATTCAGTGGAATAGGAGTCTGGCAGCAACAGAAGCTAAGCCCACATAGGCTTCCATGCCTGTCTTTCCTGTTTGGAAATATCTGTGTGAGCAGTGCATTAAACTGTCATGTAGTATAACAAAGTTCACCAAGCAAGTCTCGTTTGAATATGTGTCATTACTCTATACCTACAAACCCCAGAAACAAACCATGAACAAAGAAATGCTTATGAGGAAAGCATGTAGGTTAGTGACTTGAAGCAAAATTCTTCACCAAATAGAACATCGAAGTCCTCCAGCCTTCCATCTGAATAGCTTCACCAAATACTTTGAGAGGCATGACTTAGCTTTTTGGTTTCTTATGTTGTCAAAAAGCTTTTTGTGCTTTTGATTCAGTGTTACAATATGAACTATTGATGATAAACCAACAAAGTAAGACAGAAGATGATTCTTCCAAGTTGAACATGTAAACTTATCCCACCAATAGAATACGTGCAACGGCAACTGCAACAGCTTTCAGCAAATTAACAGGTGCCAAAATTTTTGTTTTATGAAGCAAATTCTTCAAAAAAAAAATGCAAATACATGAAAAGAATTTATTCAAAAATTAAGTTCCCTCACAAATAAATCTATTTATGCCACTGAAAAACAAAACTGCAAATACATGGAAGCATCACACCAAAAACAAAGATCAAAATCATCTTGAAGACCTGTTCCATCAACTCCTCCTTTGATGAAAAGGGTGACCATTCAAGGATGGTTTTCAAGTCTGACAACCAATCATCTTGTGAACCATAAGTTATTGGGTCTACCCAACCTTTAGAAATGTCAAAATCAATCTGCAGAAGGAAATAAAATGACGTAAAGATGCATGTGCAGAAAAAGAAATGACTGGCAAATCCCGAACCCAGGCCTCACCTAAATGTTCAGAATAAAAACACATGAAAGAAATTAAAAAGAAAAAAAGTTAGAAGAGTCTGAAGAAATCCCTAATCATAAAATAATTACCATAGGGACAATCACATCATCCTGACCAGTTCTCCTCAGAAAGGTATAAGACAGAAGGCCCACACTCTGTGTTGCTTTGCTGAATACGCATTAGAAGTAAACAGCAGCATCAATGAGGGTTCAGTCTTCTTAACAACTTAAACATGTTGAGAAACTACTAAAAAAAGCATAAAGTCAAGGATCCATGCATTTTACTCATCAAAAGCATTAAAGCAATAGCATCTCTTTCGTTTCTTTTTCCACTATCTCTCAACATCTGAACTTAAATTGGACCAAATAAATGAGAAACCATGAAAAATATGATGGAAAAAGCCTCTGACATCCAGTATACGTCATTAATGATCATAATGAATAGGAAGTTTTAGAATATGATCAAGAACAGAGAAGTTCAAACTTCAGAATTATTTAAGAAACAACTATACCTTGCATGAGTTGCCCGACTGAAAACAATAACATCAGCACCTAATCTCATGGTACTTGTCTTAAAACCATTGCCATCTGGAACCAGAGAAGAATTTCATAAATACTTTTCCAGAATTTAGAAGATATCAAACACAGATTTAGGAAAATATCAATAGATGGTCAAACAAGATTCCAAGAGTTACATTGTCCAATTGTTGTGTTAGACTTTTTTGAAGAGTAACCCAAGCTCATACACTTCCGAATTGCCTCAGGGTCCATTCCACCACCATCATCTGAACCAAACCCAGATGTTTCTATTTCCATGATTATTATGTTATTCAAAATGAAGCAAACGGGATAATTAAATAAAGGAGTATAGATATTGTGCCTTGGAATAGTAAAGCTGGAGATTTGTCCTTCATGATATCAACTTTATCGACCTTTACAAAAGTTGCGCCATGGTGTATCTGAAAAACGGGCAGGCATACAAACAATGTCAGTGGAATAAGATACCAATCTAACATCTCAAGAACATTTATAAGAAGAACTTTGTTCATATTCAGAGTGTGTTCTGGACTTGTATTGTTTAGGGCATAGGTTTGGATGGAAGGATGCCAATAAACCTTTACACAATAAGAAAAGGAGATCTAACACAAGATCCTAAAAGTAGTCTGCCAACGTATCTTACGTCTCCTAACAATCTTTGGCCATGAAATTCAAACAACTGCAAGCAATGCTGAAGCAAGCCAATTTCCAAAAGGATTTTCATAACAATTTTAGAATTCCAGGTGAAGGGAAAAACAGTTCAAATGTGTGGAGAAGAAAATCTAGCTTCCAGCATCAACATAGAGGATCGACTGCTAAGCTTGAAGATCCTTTTCACAAAACCAAATACTCCTGATCATACCTCATCAACAGCATTATCCAATAGCTCAGCAATGGCTGCAATTAAGATGAAAACAAAAGCTACATAAGTTGAAATGTACTAGCAATGGTCATGTGCACATATTGGTCTCATGGTGGAACTTGACTACAGTAACTACCTCTATTCATTACTGTATCATGAAATCCTCCACGCAACTGATGAAAAACAAGGACAACGACTGTGTTGGAGTTGCATCATTATACACTCTCAAAAGGGTTCCATTAGGAAGGGCATATGGTGTGAGCTATCACACTATCTGTTTGCAACAATTTTATAATGTCAATATGACTTCTGTAGTCAATTGACATTCTTATTTACCAGCCACCAACTTTAATGTAATTGGGACTTGGGACTAATATGCAATATGATGATAATGATGATGATTGAAATGCACTAACATAACAAGGACTCATGCATAACACGAGCAATTTTCCAATCGAAGAGAATAGGCTTTACAGTATCTCTAGTAACCAAGGCAGAAGTTTGAGTTGATCCAAAAGTTGCGAAAATCAGTCACCACCAACATAAACATGATGAAGACTGACAACCAATAACTTCTAAATTCTCCAAAAAAAAAGGGGGGGGAGGGGGGAAGAAAAACTGCGAGAAGAATGTCCAGCATCCCAGACGCTAGCAAGCTTCAATACAAATGATGCAGAGCATAAAATAAATGCAAGTTAAATGCTGCAAAAATATAATTATGCTCCCAATTCATCAAGAATATTCTCACTCACCTCCAAAAGCCCACTTATGGGAAGTTGCGTTAGAATGAAGAAACTTCGGATGAACACGAGCATGCTCCAGTGAATCTACAGTAAGTTCATAACCCATCATCGACCAAACAAACCAAAACAACAACAACAACAACAACGAAAGTCAAGAGTGATAAGACAATGGTGAGAACCTCCGGCAAGATCGAATTTCGCGGTAGGCGCAACCGCGAAGTTCCCAGCCTTCCAGAAGCTACGGGTCCCTAGGGTTTCCCGGCTCAGCACCGGCGACAACGGAGCTCCTCCCGGAGGCGCATTCGTCCTACCGGAACCAGTTGGGCCATTATCTTCTTCGTCGCTGTCTGGGATTTCGACAACGTCGGCCACCTGTTTGTTCATCTTCGGCAGCATTTCTCCGGGATGATTACGACTTCGATTGAACAAATATAAGTAACTCTACTCAGTTGAAACAAATCGATACCAATTTTCAAATAAATCCTGATTGGAAGACAGATTTCAGGGTCTGCGTCTCCGTTAGGATTGGGGACGCCGTTAATTGATATAGTTCTGCAGAGCCGTCGAAGGCCGAAAAGGCGCGTCGAGCTAAACGGCCGGCACGATGGAATTGGAATTCGCAGCTCTCGCATCATCCAGAGCCAAAACGCCGCGTTTCAGTCCTCTGTCTTCAACAGCTTTCCGGTCAAATGCTCCCCCATCTATGAGTAAACATCCAATTTTGCCACAAACCTATAATTTTGTGATTTAACTCCTTATTCCAAAAAGTCCTAAGTGCTCTCCTAGGTCTGAATTATACCCATTTAATTTTCCATATTTACCCTTAAATAATCAACAATGTGAGTTCGTTTTACATTAATTTTAATGGATGATTATGTATTATAATTATATAAATTGATTATTTACCTAATTATTAATTTATTCAAATTATATATATATATTAAGAAGTCTAAAAAATTATTTTAAAATGCTTTTTTAGAAAATAAGTATTTTTTATTAATTTTATAATTTAAAAAACCTAAAAAACTAATAAAAATATATTTAATTTCCATAAAAAAAATATTGTAAAATTACTTTCTAAAATTATAAAGTGTATAGTTTTAATAGATTAGTAATTTTGGTAAATAATCACTTTATACGTAAATAATATATAATAATGCATTAAAACTAAAATTTCCTAGGGAAGGTGCATTAAGAAGGAATTGAGATTCATTTACCATCACTTGTTGGGACAATTCTGCAAATTTAATTATTAATTCGATCTCCTTGGTACTAAGGATAAGGTGAGCATATGTCTAATTAGACATAGGAGGTGATTTTTCAAATTTACCCATTGCCCTAAATCATTTTTTGTTTTCCTAAACCACGTTCCTCTACTTTCTCCAATACTCTTTCCTAACGGTGCCCAAGCTAACCACAGATTAGTGTTTGCTGGCGATTGCTTGATTCCACGAACTGGCAACCCCATCGAAGCCGGACATCGCTAGCAACTCCTCGATTCGACAAACCTTCAGTCGCACCAAAGCTAGAGACCATCAACCAAGAGAAGAAATCACGATCACAACTGCAGCTGTTGGCTAGGAGAAAAGAAATCAGAGCGAGATATCAATCATCAATGGAGAAAAGATACAGATCGAAGTGAATGAGCGAGAAATAAAAGGGCAACGGACGATCAGACGAGGCGCGGTGAGGCAAGGTGAAGCCAAGCCAAGGAAAGGCCAAGCCAGGCGCAAGGCATGAAGCGAGGGCCAAGGCACGGCAGTGCGCAGCCAGGCTAGGCGTGAGGCGAGGCAAAGCCTGGCGTGAGGCACGGCTAAACAAGGCGAGGCCAGGCATGAAGCGAGGCACAGCAACGCAAGCTAAGGGTAGGCGAGTGATGAGGGGAGGCTGAGCGGGAGGGAGGGCAAGCTCTGGTGGTAGGGCATTGTGGAGAGAGGTTTGCGGCATGGAGGGAGGGTTGCTGATGAGAGATAGCGATTTATTTTCCAAAACAAAAATATTTTTTTTATTAGTTATTATTGTTTAGACATTTTTATATTGCACTTTAGACATTACATTTTTATTTGAACAATTTTATATATTTAGTCAGATACTTATTTTGATTATTTCAGACATTTATTTTCTAAAGATAACAAATTATTCATAAGTTACTTAGTCAGACATTTTTATATATTTCTTTAGACATTTTTTAATATTCAATGAAACAATTTTCACTTATTGATTTAGATATTTTTTTATCATATTTTAAAGATAATAAATTATTCACAAGTTAACTCTATTATTTTTTGTTCAAACACTTTTACATGTTTATTTAGATATTTTTTTTATATTCAATCATACACTTATTCTTATAGTTTTAGACACTTTTAATTTAACATTATAATAATTTATTTTGATTCTGTTATTTTTTGTTCAGACACTTTTACATGTTTATTTAGACATTTTTCGATATTCAATCAGACATTTATTCTTATAGCTTTAGACACTTTTAATTTAACATTATAATAATTTATTTTATATTACTTTATAGATACTTCCGCATACTATATTAGATACATTTACATTTTATTGCAGACACTTTTATTGTTCGCAAGCAACAAGGATGTGACTTGGAGGCAACGATCGGAAGCAAGATTTGGAGATGATCAACGAAGAGATCCGGTGAGAGACGACAAGATCCAACGGGTGACAATGAGATCTGGTCAGAGACAACGAGTTCCAGTGAGTGACGACGAGATCCAGAAGCGAATAGTTATGAGATCTGGAGATAGATAATGACTACAAGATCTGGAGATGGTGGCGGTTCATCGAAGGAAGCGATGGTGGCGGCGACAACGGCAAAGTGAGGGTGAGTTTTGGCCCAGGGGCAAATTAGTCAATTTATTTACTATGTTATGAGTTACATATAGGGAATTAGGACTAGATTAGTATGTCTAATTAGACATAGGTTAACAATATAATGACTAAACATCTGTTCCTACATTGATGGAATAATTATGCTACCATCCTGCTATGTGTGCTGTGTACGCATTTAAGCCCGTTTCCTCTTACATTTTGCAATCATATCTCTGTATTGAAATGTTTGTTTCTAGTGCATTTTTTTTATCGATTTTTTGTTATTCCACTTCATTCGCTTTATTCATGTAGAATAGGAACTTATTTTTATAATAGTTTTCATTATTGTGGCGGAAGTGTGGATGTTGCTGTGGATGTAGTTGTTGTCAAGAAATCTTCGGGGAGTAATTAGATTTTTTAATTGCGTTTATTGGGTCTATTCAGATGAAGTCATTGCTAAATTTCATCTGTGCGCAGGTGAGGCTTCCAATTTTCAAACGGCATACAAAACAGAGTAATTGTTTGGTTTCCTCATCTAAATGCTTTAATCTATTAAACATTCCATCTGTCTTGTAAAACTTGTCTATTTTACTATTTACAACAATTAATTCATGATTTTATTTTTTTCAGAATTTTTTATAAAAATATAAACGTTTCATATGAAAATAGTATCTTAAAGACTTTAGTTTATTAATATAATTTTTTTTTTTTTTTTATAATAACAAATTAATATAAATATATTTAAGTTAAACTTTATTAAAAAAGGTAAAATGACCATCTTTTATGAAATGGATGGAGTAATTCTGACACTTTTGATCTACTTATATGATCTCAATTACCACTCTTATATTCACTCAACCTCAACGTATTTTATTAAGAATTTTGCAGAATCAGGTAGTGAATAAATTGAGAGAAACAACAATCAAGTGAAGCCGCAGCATGAACAGCATGAAGCAGCTATTTTTTTACTTATGTACGTTGACACTATGTAATAGATGAGAAGACCATGTAATATCTTAAAATAATCAATGGAAACCAATTTAGTACACAGAATGAATCGTATGCAATTACTAATTACCAAACAGCTTTCTTAGCCATCAAGTTACAACTACATGATTGCTGCTAAGCGCAGGAACATCTCCTTGTTTACTACAAAGCTTGTACTAACTGATGTGCCACCTCCACTGCATTGCAAGTCAGCTGTTTATGTCTTTTAACTATGTTGTTTCATCCTGGGAAGAGAAAAAGTAATCAAATCTGCAGTCTGTCATATCAATGGATCATCATAACATTCGATTTTAGTATTCTTTTTTTTCCTATCTGAGCTCGTTGCCAACTTCTTGCAGCACAAGGACTATAAAACCAGACAGGCAGGTTTCTTTTATGCCACAATCATAGTATCAACACCAACGAGATACATGTGTACTTTGGACATTCAATTCCATGACTTTGAAATCAGGAAATACCTGTTTTCCTTTTATAACCGGCACGTCTTTTGACAAGTAGCTGTACAAGTGAAAACTTCAAGTTTTCTGCTAATTGTTTACACCATGAGGAGATTACAGATGCCGAACGATCAAAGATTAACTCAGCTGCGTAAATCAGCAAGGGTTACAGAACAAGGTTCTAAGAGTTGCAGTCTGAAAGGCCATCTTTTAGGTTCTCCCAGTAGTTGCAATATGAGCATTGAGAAGCTGTAGTTAGTGTCAGGTACAGTCTGTCCTCTTGAGAAGTACTTCTCTTAATTTCATCACACAGATAGATAGAGCTTTTGTTCAGTGAGGGAAGAAGTGCAGCTGAAGTAGAATCTTCATATTGTCTTGACAGTTTATTCATTAGAGTTAAGAAGCAACTGCTGGACAAGGAAGGATCCTCCTTGAGCCTCAAGTTGGTTATTCTTGGATGTTGAACATGATGCAGATTTTTCAGACACAAGCTTGCTTTCCTCAGACTTTCCCAGAATTACCAGATACAATCCAGTTATGATGAGTGCTGCTCCAATAATCCTGCAAATCTCATTCAGAATTGAAGTACATACTCAATGATTGATCCTGAGTTCTGACCTCTGAGGATGTAACTACTAACATTTGCCATACTTATTACATAGTAAGACTACCCTTCAGAAGAGAACACAAATAAATTATTGGTCAGTCAGCTGGTAGATATTGCTTTATGTGAATTGAATAGATGAAGTGTTCAGTGATTTGAAGACCCACCCTCCCAAGTAGAATTCTTCACCCAACATAACACTGGCCATGACTGCTGCTAGTAAGGTCTGCACAGGTAGGTACATGGATACAAACAGTGGACCTCCTCTATCAACGACATATATTTGTATTGCAAATACCATCGCTGAAGCCACCAAGCCCTGCAGTGACAAGTTCTCACAATTAGCGAAACGTAGATCTTTTCGAAATTATTTCTACATGACAAAATTAAGGGTATGGTGAAGTATAATTGTCATATTTGGCGTTTTGCATGAACTATGAGTTTCTTACCATGAATTGAAGATTGTAAATGTTCAAGAGATTTAAGCATAAAACCATTCGTTGAAGTAACAAACCGTGTAAAGTATAGTGAACACTTCACCACCAGATTGAACAACCCAAGCTTGTGAGTCCCTCTCAATGCATGCTGCGATGGCTGCGAACTGCATGATGGCAAACATGCAAGAAAAAGTGATGAATGAAAGACGAGCAGGGTATTTTTTCAAGAGGGGGGCCTGTAGCACGATCCAGCAGGACCAGCATAGAGAGTGGCCAATGAGACAGATGCAGCCTACAATCCAGTTCTTCCCCCTGGCATCTCCGAATGAAAGTAAATATGATCGATTTGGAAGAGGACTTTGCTTGTAAATTGCTGGACCCTTGTAGAGGGTAATGATTAAGGCTCCAGTTACAGAAGCGAGAGTCCCAAGCACCTTGGCAATGCCATCTTTCCTCTTCAGGTGGACTTGCTCCATTCTGCATATTGCCCAGAAAAGAGAAATACTAGTGAGAGAGAAAGAGAGAGGCTGCTAACCTAGGAAGCTACTTCAGTTGAGCTAATTCATCAAATAATCAAACAAAGAACAGCACTTAGCTGAAGGAAACCACTGCAACCTAGTTGGCCCAAAATCATGTTTACAACAAAGGAAAACAACGAACTCAAGGAAGTGCCTCTCGTTTCTCATGAATTCATTGACAAATGGAAAAAATGAAGCAGAAATTATTACCCGAGCAAAGCAGCCATGACAAAGGTCACAGCAGGCACAGAATTCTCAGTAGCAGAAGCCAATGTAGGAGATGTATTGTCTAAGCCAAATATATAGAATCCTTGGTTCAATGTTATCCTAAAGTCGAGAAAATAGTTAAAAGTGAGAATGTAATCTAGCCACTCTTGATGGTCAAAGGCACTGACAAAGATATTTCTCAGAGGAAAATTATCAAACATAAGCACTCATACCCAACTAGTCCAAGGAAGAAGAACTGAAGCAGAAACGAAACAGTCAAAGGTGGTCTCTTTTTCCTACAGAAACAAGAAACAAAAAAAAAATCAAACAAACCAGAAATGCCACTGAAATTAAGTAATAGAAGTTTCTGATCACATACTTCTCCAAGAAATAGGCGAAGGGAGCAAGAGCAAGCAGAGCTATGGTGTTCCTATAAAAAGGGAAAACGAGCTTGCTTACACCCATGTTAAGCGCAACTCTCATGATCACATGATTTCCTGCGTAACCCAATTGGAAAACCGCCATTGCCAGGTGAAGCTTTGCTCGTTCAGGCACACGCCAAGTTCCCACCTCTGCAAATCCAGCCATTGGAGCAAAGGGAACACAGAATCATGGATGAAATAAAGACAGCAACTGATGAAAGTTTTGTACTTTTCTCCAATTACCAATAGATTTTTAAAAAATGACGAATCTTCACACGTCTAGGGATCTCATTGTCTGATCTGAAGTTAAAACTCCAATCATGCAGTTGTCTGCATGCTCGAGCTGTCCAATGATACGTATCTTTTTTTGGGAAAGTTACAATTACCAAAGGGTTACCTAACCTACAGTTTATCTTTTTTGTTTTTAAAAAAAATCTACACTTTATTTCTTGGCATCTTTTATATTACTTAATAATAACTTCTGAAACTGTAATTTAAACTATACGATAATCATCTTTTAGTAATATTGATCTTTTTAGTGTTTTTTCATAGTTAATAGACATTTTAAATTATCATTTTTCCTTTGTGTAAATACATTTTTCTTCCTTTAAATGCATATCGGTATTTTTTTAAGGTTAGCTAGCTATTAAAAAAATATGAAAAATCTTAAAATTACTGAAACATAGTTATCAGAACTTACTACACCATTTAAGACTTCCAAAACTTTGTTGCTCAGGTAAATTGTACACATTAACCTCAACCTTTTAATTATGTTTTTGTTTTTACCTCAACCTCCATTTTGTTCGTTGTGCCTCCCCAACGTGGTTAAAATGTTTCATTTTGAACTATTTTGGATGGAATCCGTTATCTTGGATGGAAAATAACATATCAACATATAATTATAGGGATAAATATTAATTTGAACCCTAGAAAATATTTTCCTTTACCCAAACAACCTTAAAATTTTGGAATTTAATGATCAAACCACCATGTTTACTTTTGTGATACTCTCACCCTTTCTTACCACCACCCATTCGCCATTGGGTATCAGGAATCAAATCATTGGCGGAATTGAAAATAAGTTTCTTCAAATTGGTAGTTTTTATACTATAGGCCTATATTTAATTAGACATACTAATCTATTCTTCATCTCTTTATATATAACTCATAACCTAATAAAAAATGGACTAATTTGCCCATAAATCAAAACTTACCATCACTCTTAAAAACCTACCTTTGTTACCACTTCCACTGCCACCGCCTCCAACAAGCCATCACCACCTCCAAATGTCACAGCTGTCACAATGTTAAAAGTATATGAAGTTATAAGAATATGTGTCTGATTAAATATTAAAAAATGTCTAATGAAATATTAAAAAGTGTCTAACTAAACATATAAACGTGTTTAAATAAAAATGTAAAAGTGTCTAATATATTTAATGAAATGTTCAAATAAAGGTATATGATCAATGTATAAGCAAGAGTCTAAATAAATGTATAAAAATGTCTAAAGTGAAATATAAAAGTGTCTACACAATAATCAACAAAAAAGTTTAATTTCTTTTGAAAAACAAATTGGTCCACAGATCTCTCATCTTCCTCTTCTTTCTCTCATCCATTTCAGCTCTCATCTCTTCTCGATAGCCGCCGGCCTCCCTCCACAGGCCACAGCTACCACCTTCCCTCCACAGCCGTCATCACCACAGTTGCCGCTCTCATCATTGTCGGTTGTCTCACCTTAGATCGCATTGAATCCCCTCAGATTGCCTCGCCTTAAATCATCACCATACCATCGCTATCATCACATCATCGGCTTCAATCACCTCGGATTTCAAGCTTGTCATCGCGTTGTCGAATTTCAAGCTCATTGCATTGTTGTCGAGGTGTTGTCATCATCACGTCATAAGATTTCAGGCTCATTGTCGAATCTCCCCGCCTCGCTTCGGATCATGCGCCTTCCCTTCGGATGACCGCATCGCCGCATCGTCATCGCACCGCCTCGCCGCATCTTCATTGTGCCGCTTCACCTCAAATCCATGCCATCTCGCCTTGAATCTCCCCACCTAGCTTCGGATCGTGCTCACCTCACCTCGGATGGCCACATCGCTGCTCGGTGAACATCCTCCCGAATATTGCCTCGTTGCCCAGCGATTGCCGCTTAGCCCTACCATCATTGTCGTCTGGACCACCGTACTGTCACCATCGCCACTACACCGTCGTCATCTGGACTAGGCACCGTTGTCATCTAGACCACTCATCATCGGCAGTGGTGGAGCTACGCTTTGCTGGGGGGGCTGTTGCCCCCGGGAATTCTGAAAAAACGTAAATATAGGGTAGTAATTTGATGATTTTGTCAAAAGTTAAGGATAGGGTGTGTATTTTTCCCCCCAAATATTGGGGAAAAATATAAAGATGGGGGGCAATAAGGTAGGCTCTGAAGAAAGTAGGGACCCAGTGAGTAGTTATTCCCTCTACATTAATGGATATTCTAACATGGCCTAATTGCACTATTAGTCCTCAAACGTTTCCAACTCATACGATTTGCTCCTTGATCTTTGAATTAGTGTGAATTAGTCCCAATGTACAGCTTTACCTAACCGCGACGTAGTCTCTCTCCTCCAAGCTCCGCCGACTCTCCTCCGGGCTTGCCCCCCCGAACCAAAAATCCTGGTTCCGCCGATGATTCATCGGTGGTGGAGGAGGAGGAGGTGGTAACGGGAGTGTCACGCCTTTGCTCCATTTCTTTGGGAGCCATAGGGTTTAGAGTGCCTTATTGTGAGAAATTCTTCTCAATAATAAGGGGAAAAAATGTAAAATTATTACTATGTCTAATTAGACATGTGTGTATTATATCTATGTCAACAGATGTTCACAGGCGCTTGCAAACACAAATATAAACGGAAAGAAAACAGGGGAACGCAGCAACCACAAAAACTGGAGATCCAAACCCAGCATTAACCTCAGAGGAAAAAAAAAACACGTGTCAAAGCAGCTTAACCCTCTTTCACTTTAATATTTTGCTAGGGACATTGCCCAAGCTTCGCTAAGGGTAGTTTCCTTTACATTCTTGGTACTGCAAAAAAAAATCAGAGATAGTGTTAAGGATTTATTTTACCAAAAGGGTTCTATAGTACTTATAACAATAACAAAACAAACATACCACGAATTTGTTACATGAAGTTGTGTAAAAAGATAAAAGGTAGTCTAAACATATTATTCATATTATTTTTTTTAGTTGAGTTATCAAAGCTTCTAGTGATAACAAAGGACAAAGGATGAATATAAGAGAGGAGGGGAAATAATATATATATAAAGGTTGGTGATAACAGAGGACAAAAATGTATATTACATATCAAAGCTACACATAAAAATTTCAAAGCCAAGAATATAGAAGTAACTAATTTTTGTAGTTATTAAGTATGATAGACAAATATTTCACTAATATATTTTTGTTACAGTTGATTAGTAACACACTACTATTTTCCTAATTATATACTAATATATCTTTAAAGCTGCTGAATTAGTTACTCCAGTCATGAGCTATGGAAGGTAAGCCGTGAACATAAAAAAAACTAGCCTCATAGTAAGGTGAGTGCTTGGAATTAAGACAATAAAATATTATTGTTGCTTTATAGAGAAATCAAAATAGTGAACCATAATTAAAAGCACATTCTCAGTTATATGCTTACCTAAATTGATATTTCTATTACCATATTTAATTAGCTGGATGGAGAAAAAATTACTATATTGAAGCCCATTTGAGGTTCTATAGCTTTAGTTAATCCAAATAAAACTCAAAATGGAGAAAAACATGTAGAAAATTAGGGAATTGAACCTCAAAAACACTAAGTTGACTCATATGCTGCTTGCAAGAAAGATGCTATATCATTTTAGCTAGTGTAGAAGAATAACTAATAAAATTAACTTTACTTGATTCTTAACACAGCCATAGAGTTTACTTGATTAAGTTGAAGGCTTTTGTTTAATTAGCATTTGGAAACAATTTTGAAGGTGTTTTAAAGTATCAAAATCCAAATATATCCCCAAAATTTTTTGAACAAAATGGCTATTAACAAAAGCACTTGAAAAAACATTTGATTCCTTATCTTCCTCCCAATCTAGCTTCTAATAAATCCCAAAAAACCACAAAAAATAAAACCCTTAAACAATCCAACATAAACTAAGGAATTTCAGAGATAAAATAGATAAATTATACTCCATCCGTCTCAATTTACTTGAAACGTATGCCTTTTTGGAAAGTCCCAAAAGGTTGAAACATTTTCTCTTTTGGAAAAATTTAAACAATTAAATTATCATTTTACACGAAACCCAATAAAGACTCTTTTTTTAATCTCCACTCAATCTCTCACTGCACAAAACCCAAAAAAGAATCTTTTCTTTTTTAATCATTATTTAAACTTTTACTACATAAAAAAATAATACAAATTACATACACCTTAATCTTCGTTCCCAGATAAATGTTTCAACTAAAATAGGACGGAGATAGTATATAATTAGTATTGATGGACCAAGAATTAGTATTGTTATATGACGAACAGACTTAATGGCTTGGAAAAAAAACTGGTATGGTAAAGGAAAACCAGAATCCAAGTACAGCACAGAAGAAATGACTAAACCATCATCTGAGAATAACTTTTCAAAAATTTGTATTTAGTTTCATTTTATAACTTTTCAAAAATTTGTATTTAGTTTCATTTTTTTTTTTTGGATGACTTGTTGAAATTGATTTGGAGGCAAGAGCACAATACCAGTATTCTGTGAGTATGCTATTTTCAATTCTAGCCTTTACTTTTTTTCTTTTCAACTTTGTTCCCTGCATTTTGCCGCCAACTTGGCATAAGAATTAGGAGCAAGCTACTGTATTTGTTGTAGTAGTGACCTTTTGATGAGATACTACTCTATAATTTTCTTACACAATATTTGTATTCGAAAACTGATTGCTATTTGTTGAATTCTTGTGGATATTTCTTCTTTAAGCGTATGTTGAGGAAATTCTCTTGGACAGCCAAAGCTTAATGAAAGTCAAATTTTCTTGTAGAGAAAAAAAATTGTAGAAGGAGTTGATGGTGTAGGACTTACAGGTTATCATTGGCAAAATGTTGTTGGGATAAACAATTATTTGAAGTGCTTATAATCATTGCAATAGATAAGTACCTACAAATTAATTTAGACAAATTGCAAGCATGTAGCTAAGGTGAGTCTGGCAATGATGAGTGTGAGTATCATTTGCAAATTTACAAAAGAATTTGACTCTTCATTCTACTTCACTAAGTTGCACTAAAAAGTGTCAATTTACAGCATTACAAATCTACATTAGAAATGAATTAACATATAATGGACCATGATGAGCATTAACTCAATTAACAAAAGTGCAATGCCATTTTACCCTTATCCTTTTCACAACTTTCACATAAAACCATATAAAATTGATCACAAACATACAACAATGCCTAGTGACAAATGCTCTACAAACTCTCTTATATAAATATACCACAACCACTAACCCAAAACAGTAAAAGAAGTCACAAAAACACCTATATAAATATCAAATAACAAACTTCCTACACAAGGACATAACTGTCACTTTTCCAACCTCAAGAACCTAAATAACACCTAGGAACAACATGAGGACTGCCACCAAAATTAACCCACCAACTAAAAGACAGGTGTCCACAGACTACCTATAACTTATCTGACAATTATCAAAACTAATGGCTCTATTTGCCACAACCAAACAACAATGATGACCAAACCCGTCATTAGCCCCACATCCCTTGGACAACTATCATCACCCCTGCTCCCTCTCGTGCTTTAGTATATACTAGTTGAGCAACTCATACAATGCACGAGAATCATTCCTTGAATTAAAATTAGGTTTATATGTTAGAATATAAGTTATGTTTTCATTATTTGTATATATAATCTAATTGTATAATACAAAACTTATCCAAACTCTTACTTTCTATTAATAGTTTTATTCGATATTAGATATTGCTTTTTGTAGAACCTGCAATTGTAATGAAATAGATCTTGGCTATTAAGATTACAAATCTTTCATAATTTCATCTATATAATCTTGTAATGTTTTAACCATTGCTTTGATTTTATTGTAGTACTTTAACCATTATATATATTCAAATATATAATATAAAATTGTGGGTAGTAACTTATTAATCAAAGTAAGACACATACTATAAATCAAAAATTAGTTTTAGAAACCCACATAAAATCATCCCTTATAATATCAACCTCAAAAATTTGAAGATTTAAATAAATCTTGCTTGATCTTAAAGTTCTTAAGCTTAGTCGACCTATATACAAAAATAAGTTAGTTAAAAAGTTTACATTATAGTAGAAAAAGAAGTAAAGCTAAATGTGGATGAGGGAACATGCAATATGTTAGAAACCTTAAAAAGTTTTGATAACCAAATAAGTGAAAACTCCTACAACACAAGATAATTTATTTTCTTCTTTTTTCACCAAAAAAAAATTAGAGAACTTTGACCATATTCTTACTATAAAAAAAAAAAGAGATAGAAATTAGCAAAAGAAATATACACAAATGGTCCAAGGGAAAATACCTCAAATCCTGTAATTTTATTATTAAGATGTTAACTAAATCACTCTTAACAATTTGTTGTTCTATTGTACCAACCTTCACAACAACTCCCACAACATTTTTCATGCAAAAAAAATTGAAATAATGATATATAGATAGTACATGCAGCATCCAATTGTATTTTGAAAAATTTTTATGAAAACCGGTAAGAAATTCTTCTTGGTTCATGTGTTTGTGAAGTTGATCAAAAGCAACAAACTCAAATTTATACATGGAAAAATCATAAGATTCATGGTTCACATCATAAATTTGTGTATTATGAGTAAGGTGGATTAGAAATAGGTGTATATCTACAATCTAGTAAACCTTCTTTATTTGAAGAATTGTGAAATTCTTGAAAATATACATATTTCCTTTATGAAGCTTTGCGTTAAACTTGTATATCCAAAATTTTTTGATAAACCCATGAATTGTCACACTCTGCATATGTAAACCAAAGACATAGTAGTCAATAATAGATCATGAACATATATTTATAGTAGGGAGAAAAGAATAAATTGCAAAATTCAGTACAATGGAGAAAAAAAAAAAGAATATCTTCTCATCCAAAAGAACAAAATCTGTACTGATAAATTGGTCACCTTTTTAAAAATTTAAAACATCCCATAAATGATACACACTTACTTGAACAATCCAGTCAGTCATCTCAGGAGACAATTTTTCCAATGCAACATATTTTGTCGAAAGACTATAAAAATAAGAAATGATTCATAAAAGAACATATTTGTCCATTGTATGAATTCAAATACTATGAAATAAAAAAAATAAGAAAATCTATCTATCTTTTTAAATAACTACATCATCTATGACATTGGAGAAAATCTAAAAATATAAACTAGTGAAGAAATGAAGAAAGATAACAAAAAATGACAGGAAGAAATGAAAGGAATGAATGATAATATTGGTATGTGCTGAAAGCAAGTATGAGAATATATATATATGAGTTGGTTGGACAATACCATTGAAACCAAATAAATTTTTAATGAAAGCATTATAATAGACTTAAGTATTAATTATTACAAATGAATTCTAAAATTAATGTTATAAATGTACTGTAAACTTAATGCTAAAAGAAGTAGTCTTGGGGAAGTTGGATAGACAATATTAATAGTATTGAAACAAAATAAAATTGTAGTTAGAGCATTTTAATGAAAATTAAAGCTACTAAATAGCAACAAAAAGATTAAATCTATTTAAAACAATTTATTAAAGGACAGTATTATTAATGAGCCATTAAGAAGGGAACAAAAGCTAATGGTGTTTTATTATGCTAAGAGGATAAAAATTTAAATTCAATTACTAAAATATATAAAAAAGTAAAATTTTAAGGGCTTTCTACTATGACACAAAGAGTTCACTAAAAATTATATTTCAAAATCTAAATTTTAGATTCATGACTATATGAGGGCTTAAGTTATTAACCAATACAAATACATTATGTAATTAATAATAAAAGAAGTCATAAGGAAATGGGTGAATTTTATAGTGAGGGCTATATAAGTACTTAAATATTAATTATTATAAATGAATTCTAAAACTAATGCTACAAATATACTATGAAATTAATGTTAAAAGAAGCAGTATTGGGAAGTGGGTGTGTGTGTGCACGTGTGTGTATGTGTTCAATTACTAAAATGTATGAAAAATATTTTTTTTTTTGGCAAAACACCTTGGATGGTGTTTTAAGGACTCTTTACTATAACAGAAAGAACTCACCAAAAATTACAATTCAAGATCTAAATTTTGGAATCATGGCTATATGACGACCTAAGTTATTAAACTATACAAACACACTATGCAATTAATGGTAAAAGAAAAGTAGTCTTAGTGAATGAGTGAATTTTAGAGTGAGAGTTATATAAGGACCTAAGTATTAATTATTGCAAATAAATTCTAAAATTAATGGTACAAATGTACTATTAAATTAATGCTAAAGGAAATAGTCTTAGGAAATTGGTGGGTTTCTCTTTTATATATATATATTGATATAGATGTAGATTAGTAAGTAGAAATAGCACCACCCTTATATTTAATGCATTATTTAATTTTATTGATTTTTCACTTATCAAACTCACACAAGCAAAAATGGAGAAATATTTAATAATCCCAATTGAACTATATAGTTTAAGAAGCCAATAAAAATTTCTAAATTTTTTTTATTTTAAAATTTAAGTATTTTTCATTAAATTTTCTCACACAAATTTTTTTTAAAGTTTTAATTATTTTCTAAAAATATTCTATTCAAGTAATTATTAGCTATATAGAATGTTAAATTAAAATAATATTAATAATAAATAAAAATTAATAAAATAAAAATAATTACTCTTTCAATCACATTTTAGATAATGCATTTTTTTTGGCACAGTAATTAAGATATGTATAATTTATGTTATTTTTTTCATTTTTACCCTTGAACCTAAAATAAAAATTTTTGAATTTTATGTAGTGATAATTTAGATAGATTAAAAAAATAATATTTTTTAAAATTTGTGTTTGTTGTTTTAGTTTTATGCAAAGAGCATTTGAATGAAAGTAATAAGTAAATTAGATATTAATTATTAAAAAATAAAAAATAAAAAATAAAAACAGCTCTTATTTGCGGGACAACTTAAAAGAGAATACTATCATACTTCTTCGAACAAATCAACTAGTAATTACTTTACTAATAGGGGGAGTTTGGACTTTGGATCAATTTAAATGAATTAATGGAAGCCCCTTTTTTTGTGGTCAACGCGAGTCAAAGAGGGCTTTGGGGCTTGCAGCTTTGAAAACGAAGGAGGGCATAAATTTCGGTTTATTTATAAGGGGTGCCACTGCCAATGGCCTCTTCTAGCGACGCAGGGCTATAACCATTGCCGCAGCTACTTGGAGGAACCAATCCAGCCTCACCCAGCTTCTTCCAACACTGCCAGTGCTTGCCGGTGTCAAATTCAGTTCGTAGAGGCTTGTTCCGAGCTACTTGGACTAGAGAATCCACCTTGCTACAATGCTGTCATGACCGAGCACCACTGTCGTGCTTCCATACTACGCATGTTCTCTCACATCGGGCAAAGGTGGAGGAGCTCGGGTGACGACTAATGGTGGAGCTGCAGAATAGGAGTAGCTTGGGCCAACTTTGAAACGAATTGAGAAGTGGGTCTGAAGGTCACACGTAGGATACGGACCCAGGGGACGAAAGGTAGCCGAGCTTGGGGAAGGATCGGCGTCACCAGAATGGCCATAGGTGTATGCTCTAGTGTGCGAGAGGTCGCGACCAGCAGCAGGTGGTAGGTTCGGTAATAAACATGAACTTTGCAATTAATTAGACAAACTAACAAGCGAGCAACCCACAATTAATTGGGCTAATCAATTTAATTGACTGTAAATTTTGACTGGAAAAAACCGTAAGCGTTTTTGGTGAAGGTGAAAATTCTCGTAAACTTCAGTGGCAGCTAACATTCGCGTCAGGCACCGGACGGTCATTGACAAAAGCGACGGAGCTGACGATTCCTCACCTTTCACAGACTCTCTCACCAGCAGATCCCCCACCCCACAATTCCAGGGTACGATCCAATTCCATTCATAAATTGGTCGAAGCTACTTATTTTGCCGTTCTTGATTTCATGAGTGGATTATGTATTTCGCTTCGAGATTCGAACCCGAAGAATCTGGAAACGATGGCTGCAAATTCTTTGAGCAAGTTGATTCCTGATCATGTGTTCCCTCATCTGGTTAATTGAGTTTGAGCTTATGCTTTGTTTAGGAAAACCGTACTAGCGTTTGTGGGGACAAAAAGTTCAAGTAAAAATGGATGCGTAGAAGAAAACAAATTATGGAATTTTTTGAAGTTTGAACATGGAAATTGTCTTGTTCAGCCGAAGTAGGAAACTAGAGCTTACAGAAATTGTGGGTTGGTTTAGATTTTTTTACTTTGATCCATGTGTGTGATTTTTGGCATGAATGGTATGGTAGCTTTCATGCTGGTATTGGTGGTCTCTGGATGTTGTCTCGTTTCTGGTTAGTTGGAGATCTGTATTATTGGCTTTTGAAGTGTTTGTCTATTTACTAAGAAAATGCTAGAAAATTTTACAAGAAAGAAGATTTGGAGTCTCAAGCCTCAACAAGCATGAGTTAGTGTTATCAGCTTCCTACTAACCCAAGAAGGAAGAGTATTTGCCTTCTTTGTTTCACTAAGAATAAAGAAATCTCTACACCTTCGGAGGCTTATCTTTTCTGCTTCCTCTAAACTATCAAAAATATTAAAAGAGGAATAGCAAAGATCTTTTTTTTAGTTGGAACAAGCAGAAGACTAGGCCCAAAATTCACCTCCAATACCCCAGGAAACCACCTGCCTAAGGTCTGTAATTGATAGAGCATTCACCTTAACATCTCTTGCCAAGAGAAGGTGACAAGCAAGCTTGCTCTCCCATTACATATAAAACAGTCCTAACTAAGGTTTTCACAAACTTCTATAAGCTATCAATAGTTTGTATATAATTATTGATGGCACATATATCATCCTGACATTTTGACAGGAAGGAATTATTTAGTGAGGCACAACTGTGGCAATGGATGAAAAAATGGACTCTGAGCACCAGTTGGTGGTCGAAGGAGGCTTTCCCAGTCGTCCCCAGATTGATCCTACACGTGCTCGGTTTCCTTGCTGTATTGTTTGGACTCCACTTCCTGTAATTTCATGGCTGATTCCTTTCATTGGGCACATTGGCATATGCAGGGAAGATGGAGTCATTTTGGATTTTGCAGGGCCTAATTTTGTGTGTGTGGACAATTTTGCTTTTGGTGCACCAACCCGCTATATCCAGATCAACAAGGTAGATTTGGGTTCTCTTGCTTTTTCCACATCATTTGTAGGTCAAGATTTAGCCTTGAAATTCATGAGTTTCAAGCCCCATCCCAGCTTATGCTTGTTTTTTCATGTGTATTGTATCAGCTATTTATTACTTGTGATTTTTTAACGTTTATAAAGTTGCATCTATTGGTGATTCATTTAAATCTTTTACTTGGCAAAATGCTGAAACTATAGGAGATGCTCTTTAAAATTTCATCAGGATTGCTGCACAGTCAAAGCGGAGGATCAGCACCAACAGGATCTTCATGGAAGAGATGCATTAACCTGGGATGATGCACTGAGGAAGAGCACACAGGAGTTCCAACACAGGGCATACAACCTTTTCACTTGCAACTGCCATTCTTTCGTAGCCAACAACCTGAACAGGTTAGGCTTTCGTTCTGGCGGGTGGAACGTCGTTAACCTCGCTGCATTCATTTTCCTCAAGGGTCGTTGGGTGAGCAAAGCATCTGCGTTGAGGTCTCTTTTACCGTTCATTATAGTGTATGCTCTCGGACTTCTCTTTGGCGGGATGGCATTCCTCGCTTTCTTGGCTTTCTTTGCCTTCCTACTTGTTGGTTGGTTCCTTTTAGGTACTCACTGTTTCAAAAATTTGATCCAGTTGTAGTTCTTGCTTCAAGAAATGTACTTGACAGTGTGATACTTTGATATGAATGAAATAGAGTTTGGAAGCTATTAGAAATCTCTCGGTGAAAACTTTTAACAGGCAATCAGAAATAGACAACATTCCTGAACCAAATGTTGTACTTTTTATTGATTTATTTAGTTTTTTATTTATTTTAGAGCTAGGAGGAAATGAAGTTTGTATTTTTACTCAAAAAATTCTGATAGAGGCATTTTCCAACTTCCAACTAGACGGATTGTTAATTGAACCTTTTCCGTCCGTACCACGATCAAAACAAAAGGGTGCGGAAACAGTGTATTTGGTTCAATCATTTCTATTCAGCCAAAAGGGCAAAAAAATTAAGAGAGGAAAAAAATAGGCATTCCAAACACTGAACTATGGGCGCTTCTCATATTGCATTAGGAGCACATAAATTACGTTCATGCTAGGACCCTCGTCCCAACATGAACCTTGGTTAGGGGTTCAAATCTCCCCAGAAGAACAGAAAATTGTCACACCATTACAAGTGAGCTCTTTCATCAGCGCCACGACTGGTTAAATAACCTGATGGCGCTGATTTGAAATTTAACTCAGGACCCGACTTTTCGGAACCAAAGAATTAAGAAACCGTCCTGTTCCCAAGTAAGAAACAACCCTGTCACCCAATCTCAAATCTAAATCAACCACGAAATTTCAAATAATCATTTCCTATGGCCAAACGCCCTTTGCCAGAATTCACCCTTTGAAAGACTGGCAATGGCACCTAACCTAACCTGACCTAACTGAAAAGCCTAATCTCTGGATTCTCCTCTTTTTCGCTTCTTGCTTACTTCCATTCCAGAAAGGCGATAAAAGAAATTAATTAACGCAACGGGAATGGTTTGATCACCTAGTTTGCCTAACTATCTCCTCCAGTTTGGTTCTGCTGTTGCAATAGGAGCACAAACAGCTTCAACAGACAACCGTTTCAACACATTTGGGCATGGATCTTGCCCAAAGTTGCTGTTGGCTATGGTGACAGCACATCTCTGTTTCCCAATACATCGCTGCAAAATATATAGAACAGGGTGAGAATTCAGAAATGTCATTACAGTTTGTTATGTGGAACAGTGTTTACTGTTATTTACCCTCTCTATGATGTCATATGATGCAGGAGCATGGCAAGGGCCCTGTTGATAGCTTCCACAGGTTCCTAAAGGAGTTCCAAAGCTGGCAAATTTAATGGAAGAAATGGCCTGACCATTGCTACAGCGCAAGTGAACCTTGGGCCTGTGGAACTCTTCTGCCTTGCCGTAGCTTTCAATGTGCCAGTTCTTAATAGTAGGGTGGTATTCAGAGACATCAGCACAAACACTGCTCACAGCCCTTTTCACAAGGGATATTCTTGAAGGGTCACCTCCAAGTTCTTCAAAAACCACCAACAGGTTGTCCCTCGGCTTTAACCAAGACCGGGGAACATGGTACCTAGACAAAAATTTTGTTAGGGCCAAACAGTTTGATTTTGTCTCCTTGTTTGGACATGGTTTGAACTTCACAACCATAGGAGCAGTTTGGGATCATTTTGAATCACTAATCAGTAATTATTACCATCTTTGAGTTGGTTGACCACAACCGAGCTGGCATTTTGGTGGCCGAAATGTGGCAGCATAATTACAGGCATTGCAATCTCCATGAGCATATGCGGTCCAGTATCTTCCAATACTCTGCCCATTAATCCATATCTGACCCTTCCCCATACCCTTCATGTCCAAAGCTAACGGTTCATCTCCTTCAGGTGCATTAAAATAAGCCTGAAATTCAATTAAACAAGTTCAGATTAAGTTGCAACACCCTAAAATTGAACCATCAATTTTATGTACCTTATGCCATCTCAAAGGCTGCTGGTTTTGCACAGCCAACGATCCTTCCATCCACTCAACTGAAGAAATACCATTAGGGGAGACAAGATTCATTGCCTCTCCTTTAAGCCCCACCTGTTTAGAGGCAACAATTAGAATGAAATCGTTACAGTCTACCCACTGAAAAGAAACGCTACAAGTTAGAGACTATGTGAAGGCAACCTGGTAAGTCCATTTTTGCCATGATAGGTCCCACTTTCCTTGACCAAGTCCATGCAATGCAACTGGACCAAGGATGCCAGTCGTCCATGTTTCAAAATGTCCTCCTATATTCTGCAATGGCCAAAACAATAATTAGGCATCAAATGGAGTATAAAACAAAATCACTCTCAAACAACTCGTACCTAGGGTAGAGTTCATGCATTTGTTATTCTATGCTTAGACTGTTCAAGCCACAGAATTTACCTAGTTGCAATCAATAAATGTGGTGTCATTTTTTCGTTTTCATTTCAGTACCATTGGTCAGCGACACAACTCAGACTTGCTGATTACAATAATTTAGAACAGATCTCAGGCACAAGTATAAGCATTTTTGCTTATATTGGACCTGGAAACTTTAACAGCAGGCCTAATTTCAAGTGAGGTCACTAAAACAAGAAAAGGTTGGGAGTGAAACTAACAGGAAGTCCAACAGCAATACTCAGTAGTGCAATTCTGTTGGTTCCTGCCCGTAGATTGACCTTTCCTGTAAATGTGAATCGCCTGTTCTCCCTTGTCCCAGAAGCAGAACCTATCATTACATGCATTAAAATTTAGTTTCTTACAGTCATATGAACTGTTGAGAAAGAGAAGCAGTGCTTAACCATGTACCTGAAAGTTGTCCATTAATGAAAACGTGTACAGCATGACCTGTTGATTGAACAATAAGGGTGGGGAGCTCACCTCCACGTAGGAAAGATTCAGATGGACTAATGTCAATGCTGCAGGTACATTGAATTGGATGTGAATGGAAGAGTGAGCTCTTCCCATTCTTTGGAATATATGTATTTTCATTTTTCATCATTACAAACTAAGTACTAGGACCTTAAATAATAAAACATGATCTTAAAACATATGTGCCATAGTTTTCTGCATGCATAAAGTGCAAAAGGACGTAAAGCAAATTAGGGAAGATTAATAGAGAAAAAGTAAAAGCATAAGATCACTATGCTAGCTCATGTATCATGTCAAGCTTCTTCATTTTTAAGAAATGGGGAAAATGCAAAAAAAATTGATGAACATCGGGAGAAAGCTGAAATCGACAAATAGCAGTAGCGAAGTCAGTCTCACCTAGTAATGTACCACAAGTAATCACTTGTGTCCCTTGTAACATTTATCTGCTCTAAGAGGCCAGAAGTTGTCATTGTCAAGCTGTCATCCAAAGAAGAAACGTCTTCATCATAGCTCTCCCATGCAAACAACTCAGCATTAGTTGGCAACATTTCCATTTGTGATGTCTGGACTCCAACCTGAAGAATACCAATTGATTGGCCATTAGGGGCCTTGAGAACATTTTCAAACCACATGGAACTGGAAGGAATTTTTACTTTTAAGAAAAAGGCCCAGAAACCATCTATACCTTTGCCGTGTTAAAGACCACATTTCTACAATCAGGGAGAATGCTGATGGACCAAGGGGGCAAGTTATAGTGCATGTTGTTGAACAGTACTCTTGCTGCAGATTTTGTATCATAGTTGGACAGAAAAGCTGAACATCCTCCTGCTTCAGAAGTGTATACATAAGCCTGCAGATTTTCAAGAAATATGGTTCAGGAACCTGGTTTAAAAGAGGATACACAAACAAAGAAAATCAAGGGGAGCACAGTGTTCAGCAAACAGAACCTGCTGATAGTTTCCTAGTGAAGTGACAATTGGATCTGCTGAGATCAAAACTCTTTCACACATCTTAATAGCCCTATGGAGCTCCTTCAGATGACCATATTTAGGTTGCCTTATCAAACCTATAAAATTTCCATGCAAGCGCATTAGTTGGAAACTTGGGATTATAAAAATTACTGCTTGATAACAAGTCAACTGGTCAAAGGGTAGTTGAAGTTGGCACTAGCAAATTTGAATTATCATGTTTTTTTTTGTGTGAAGCAGTGCTCCATATTCCAAGCAGACTTTTCAAGGTTAATCTTGCCTAAGTATGTCAATTACTGATACACATTTAGACGGAAGAGTGTTACCCAAATGATAATAATAAAATTATGAATCCAATTCATACAGCAAAATGTTTCTGAACGTAAAGATAATAAATATTTCTTTACCATATTCATCTAATGGAGCATCATAGTCGTAGCTAGTGGTGATGAAAGGGCCTCCAGCTGTGCGTCCAAAGTTGGTCCCTCCATGGTACTGTTTCACATAGTAGATGCAGCAACTCAGTGTTCAAAATTGAGTATTACAACATAGATACAGTGGCTTTGAAAGCAAAAAAAGAATGTTTAAAGGAAAACCATGTAATAGTTGATAAAGGATCCTCCTTTTTGTATGAATCGAGCAACAGCAAATGCCAAATCTTCAACTGGTCGCTGGTGAATTGGACCTCCAAATTCCGTGAACCATCCACTCCAAGCCTCTGTCCAGATTGCTGGCTTATAGGGTTTGTTTGGAGCAAACGCATCACAGTAGAAGCCGTTGCATGTGTTTATCTGTCAAGTACTCATAGAAAAATTGGACTGTGTTAACATCACCATCACATATTCATCAGGTTCTAAATGCACATTAATCTTAACTACTTTCAGGGTCAGGCCCTGAGGCACAAGAAATAGATTTTTGAAGAATCTAGAGAGGGAAGCAGCAAAAGAAATAGGAAAAGGCTTGCAAGAACTATGGTTTGCTTTTCAAGATCTCTTTGGTAGTCCCGAAAAGAAGCACATATATAATTCTTTTCCACATATCTGGCGAGAAAACTCTATTGTAAAACAAGGATAGGACTTGAGCAAGTAAAGATACAGCAAGATCAAGTCTCGGCTCAAGTAACGGGTTCTATCACTTTCACAGTTTACTTTGAGAGATAGAATCACTTTTGAACGGAATAGCCATACTCACCACTGGATCTGGGGCATCCTCTTCTTTGCACATCACCCAGGGCACACCTGTTCCCATTTCTACTGCCATTTTTGCTGCCCAAGTCATGTACTTATGCCCAGCATTCCCTAATGACTTACTCTGAGCTCCATATTCATTCTCAATCTGAATTCACAAACAAATTGTAAAGATAGGGTAAAAAACATGACAAGTTCATCTAAACTAAACTGGAGGCAACTAGGAAAACCATAATCCAGAGATCCAAAACACGGCTTTACCTGAGAGAGTATAATGGGGCCTCCCTGGGACTCGAACAAATTTTCACTCTTCATCAAATTCACAATTTTTTCAGTGAAACCTTGCATGGCCCTCTGCAAAAACACAGATCAGCCCTTAATTAACAATAGTAAGCATCTCAATACATGTATTTTTGGGCTGTTTGGAAGTCATGAATTGAGACCTTGAAAGGCTCATTATCTGTTCTGAAGCTAATGCCTGGAACATACTTCAGCCAAACAGGGAAACCCCTGCACAGTGAAAGTGTTGGAAATTATAGGACCCGAAAACATTAAAAAACTAAAATACTAGCCAATAACTTTCTAGGAGGCCAAATTAACATGGTACCAAACAACAAACTTTGGTAGGAACAAAACAAAAGAACTAACCCAAAATTCCACTCTGCACAAACATAAGGGCCAATGCGAAGATGAGCATAGAGCCCTGCTTTGTGTATGGTCTTCATGAATCTCACTAGATCATGCCTCCCTTCAAAATTGTACTGAGAAACCAAGAAAACCCGAAGAATGCTATAGCATCAAAATAAGCGACCCAACTGCCAGAAAGCAGAAGACAAGAGAAAATGGAGAAATACAGGAGTAACAGAAGTAAAGAAAAAAAAAAGAGAATGTACATTTCCAGGAGAAGGCTCATGGACATTCCAGAAAACATAAGTGTCAATCACATCCAGTCCTCCCTCTTTGGCCTTCCGTATTAGATCTTCCCACATCTACGACGAAACCCACTTGTGAGAAATGTGAAAAAAAAAATAAGAGGGGCACTAGCTGGAAAAAGAGGGAAGCAAATTTCTTACATCAGGGGTGCTTCTAGGGTAATGAATGGACCCAGAGAAGAGGATTCGCCTCTGCCCATTAATCAAAATCGCCTTCCTGTCATAGCTCACGTTGCAGTGAACCACCCCAACACCCAAACACAAGAACAAGCAAAATGCAGTGGAGAAGAAGTTGGAAACCGAGTTGGGTTCCATGTCTCAGCGGCTGGAGCCAATGCTGTGAGGTTTGGTCCAGAAAAGGAAGAGTCGAATGGGAGGGGAATGGGGCTGCCGTGGCCTATGGAAGGTGCAGTGTGAAGGCGAGCTAACAAATTAAAGCGGAGTGTGGAAAGGGACCATTGTCAGAGGAGAAGGAGCCTTTGGACAGAGGAACTACTTATAAGTGAGAGAGACGGGTAGTGTGGACTGACCTGTAACGCAAATCTATGTTACCTGTGTACTTACTACTTAATAAAATAAGTACATAAATGTAGAAAATGCTCAAGAAGAATTATTCATATTTTTCATTCAACGTCAAATTGACTGGTATGAGTAATGGGAGACTGTATTCTCATTTAGATTACCTCAGTCCCATATATATATATATATATTGCTCTGTTTCAGTTTTATTTAAATTTAATTTAAATTTATTTATATCATATTTGCTAGAAAATTAAAAAATATGTATTTAGAAATTATATTTCTTCATTTATACATAAAAATTTTGTATTTATATGCCAAAATTTGAAGATAAAAAAGTATAGATTAATTGATTGTGAATTGTAAAAGTTGCAAAAAAACTTGTATGGAGAAAATTATTAGCAAAGAATATGATCAGAATTATATAATTATTTCAAAATTTCAATAAAGTAAAAAAAAAAGCATTTATATTTTTTGAAGGTTAAAAAAAAAGCATTTATAGAATACTCACTTTATCTTAAATTATCTAACCCTTAGGATCGCATATCTTTTAATTATTTTATAGACGAGATAAATGGTGAACAATTATGAATAATAGTTTTTTATACTATTCATGCGTATTTATCATTTACTGAAAATACTAAAAAATAAATTATTATAATTTGAAATTTTCAAATATTCAGCTAATCAGAATGGGAGAAAAGAGGGTAATACATTTTTTTTTTGTACATATTTTTTTAACTGAAAAAATCCCAAACAAAGGCGGCAGTATCCTTCCATTGTCCAGCAGCAACTTGGAAAGATGATGCATGACCGGCTCCGGTAATATTTATAAATACCTGACCAAATCATAACAGATTCTACAGTTACAAACACCAATCTAAATCTATTGCTGATTGCTCCATGCTTCCCGTTGGTTATTAGTCACTTAAGAAAACAAATCTTCATGATCTGCATTACTGAAAACTTGATTTGAAAAGATGGATATGGTTTTTCCTCATTAAAATAATATGTTATTTTTATTTTTACCGAACAAATATCTAAACTAATATTCCATCTAAGTAATAATTAATTGTCCAAAACATGGGGCAGAATTTCGACTCAGGGCTCAGGGCTCCATCTATTTCTCCTAAAATGCCAATATTGATAATTCAATTATCCTTCAAGTCTTGAAAGGCAAATATTTCCTAAAATAGATATCATTGATATATGTCTAATTATACATAATAATTAATCTTACAATTTTACCCCTAAAATTAAAAGAGTTCTCTTTCTCTTATCGCCGTTTCCTTCTACCTCTTTCATTTTGTAATCGCCGTCGGCCAACTGCTCATCGGTATCTCACTGCCGAGCAGCGGCCTTTAATCTCTCGCCACTCTTCGGTCTCTCTCTTTGATCTCTCTCCGCGGCTCTTCAATCTCTCTCGCAGCTCTTCGATCTTTCTACCCTACTCTTTGATTTCTCTCATCGGTCTTCGATCTCTCTCCGCGGACTCTCTAATCTCCGATTTCTCGTTTCGAGCCACTTCAATCTCTATTCTTCATGGGCTCATCGATCTCCGATTTGCTTCAAGTTGCTTCAATCTTTATTCTCCGTTGGCTCACTGATCTTTGCTGACAACGACGACTTTGACTCCGACTCCGATGGTTCCCCTCCAATCTCCGCTACAATCGAATCTCTGCTCTGTCACTCCGTCCAACAATACCCACCGTCACCAAGTCGTGACTCTACTCTATCTCATAATTTGGTCTGTTTGAGCGCAGATTGGTGTTCGGGGAAATTCTTAATTGGTTTAGGTTTTCATTTTCCACCAACTTATTTTTTTTTTCACTTTTAATTTTCCGAAAGCGCATTCACTTACATTTTTTACTTTTTTTAAGACACTTTTACAAGTTCATTAAGACATTTTACCTTAATTTGTTTATAATTTTAAATTTAAAAATAACATATTTTCTACATTTTTAAATATTTATTTAGCTTCTTTTTTATTATTTTTATATTACTTCAGGCATTTTTAAATATTTATTTAGATACTTTTTTATTATTTTTATATTACTTCAAACATTTTTTAATTTTTATTTAGACATTTTTTATTGTTTCAAATAATTATTTTTAAATAGAATAAATTGTTTATATATTGGCTTAAACACTTTTAAATATTTATTTAGACAGTATTCAATATCCAGTTAAACACTTTCTCATTGTTTTGGACACTTCTTACTTTCTGATAATAATAAACTATTTGTAAATTAATTCAGACATTTTTAATATTATTTTCAGACACATTTATTTATTACTTTAAACACTTTTACTTAACATTTTGGCATGGAACAAATAGTTTGTATGTTAAATATTCTGCATATTATTTTAGACAGTTATACATACTTGTTCACACACTTTCTCTAATTTCTTTAGACACTTTACACCTTTACCTTTGACATTTAGGCAGACGAAAGAAATGACAAAAGCTCTAGTGGTGAAGGCAGCGGCAGTGGCGGGATTGAGGATAGGATTTTTTAAGGGAGAGAGAGATTTTTTATAAGGGACAATTTTGTCAATGCTTTTAATGAAAGTGACTTATATATAGAAAATTAAGAGTGGATTAGTATGTCTAATTAGATATAGGTGCATAGTATAATAACTAAATATTTCCTCTTCCATATATAGTATTTCTTGCCCTTATAGGCTTTTAAAAATATTTCAGTATAACAAAAACATTAATTAAACAAAAAAAATTTGAAAGTTATTAATTTTTTATGATTTTTTTCCTGCATCCAACCAAGAGAAATAAAAACAATAAAAATTAATGGATTTTAAAAAAAATTTAAAAATTATTTAGGATAACTTAAAAAAATTAATTTGTTTTAGCCTAACCTACCATTGCCCCCTTATTTTCAAAAACATATACTTCACCTTCCACTTCTTTTACACTATCCAACAATAATTTTTAAAACCCCAATCTAAATTGTCCAGTAACTACCTTTCAGTATTTTTAAAGTTATCTAATATTTTTAATAGTTAACTGACTTTTTAAAAAAAATACTATCTAATGTTTATAAAAATAAAATTTAAAATTTAAAATGTTTATTAACTTAAAGTTTCAAAAGTTACTATCAAATAGTGTAAAAGAAGTGGAGATAAAATATATGCTTTTGAAAATAAGAGAACAAAGTATAAGTTGGTAGTTTTTCCAAACATTTTTTTTTACTTTTTATTCTTAAGGATAAAGTTTCAATTGATTACAAGTTTGACGAATAAACATTATATATCAAAATAGTCACCAATCACTATTATGAAAATTCACTACCGAACCCATTGTTGATTCTTTTTACTTTATCCCCTAAAATTTTTTATTTTTTCAATTTAGGTTTATAAAAATATTTGACTTTGTCCTACTGATAATATTAATTTTTAGTGTATCTAAAGTAGTTTCCTACAAGTAAATAAAAGCTAATCTCAACATTTTCTAACACTAAAATGGAATTCCCCCCTTTTTCACACACAAAATTGTAAATCATTTTTTACATCACAGTTCATTTGGCATTGGAAGTTGCTATTTTGTTTTTTTATCAAGGTTCAATTCCCCTTACTTCCATTTTAAAGGCAAGTTTCCAATGTTTTAAATGTAGTCTATGTTATGGACCTCCTAGTAGCAGGCACTCTCGAGGAAGGTAAAGTGTTCTAAATTAAGTTTGGAACCTAATTTCAAGTTTACATAGCGAGAATAGAGAAGTTAACAAAGTTCACTAAGTTCCGAGGAAGATAAGGCGCTAAATGAGGTTCAGGGGCAAAATGGTAATTTTGCATCCTGAATAACCGAGCGTGGTCCCGAGTGTTTTAAAATTAGTTTTATAACTTAACTTTCAACCTTAACCCAAACTTGAAGGAATAAACAAGAATTAATCAAGAATAACTAAGTTACCAAAGATGGGGGCTTAAGTGACTTAAGTCTAATACCTTGGTGGCTTGTGGGTTAAGGGCCAATTCGTTTCGTCTTAAGTCAACTGACTTTTTTTAACTTTTTCATCTTTTTTATGTGAAACCAATTTCATTTGAAAGTCAATGTTATGTAGATGCAATAATCAATTTGAAAGTAAATTTTTAGGATGTTGTTAAATTTTTATGAATTTTTCTTTTTTAAGACTTGAAACTAGAAAAATTCATAAAAATTTAGTAAGATTATAAAAATTATATTTTTAATTGATTATTGTAACTACATAATATTGGCTTTTAATTAAAATTAGTTTCAAGTAAAAAAGATGTAAAAGTAAAAAAAAGTCATTTTGTAGCCAATTGGCTAAAGTCGAAACGAATTGGCTGTAAGTAAGGGTTTAAGAAGGGGAAAGTGAGGGTGGCTGCCACAATTTTTGTGTTCATCCTCTCCACTCTCATTTCTCCATCAAATTCACCTTGGAATCCAAGTTTCTTGGTGAGAACAATAGCCATCAAAGGTATATAGACTCTTGGAAGGCCAGTTCAAGCATAAAATCATGGTTTTGAAGCTTGGAAGCGTGTTTTCTCACATCCCCTATTTTTGTTACGAGGTAACCAATGTGTTCTTGATTGAATTCATGTTATTTGGTTAGTTTGGAGCTTGGGTTTTGGTTAGGAAGCAAGATTTTAATGGTTGGTGCTTATGTTTTTTATTGGAACTTAGGTGACACTTTGTTGAACTTAGTTGAGTGGAAAGGAAGTTGATTCTTGCTTGTCACTTGGAGTTGAGGTAAGGGAGTTATGGTTTGAAGTTCAATTAGTGCTATTGGCATGAGTTTGCTTGAAGAAATTGAGTGATTCTAGCAATAGCATTAGTTAGAGGATATGGTTGAATTGTGGTGGACTATGAGATTTGTGAGGATTAGAATGATGTTATAAGGCATCATAGATTGACTTGTGATAGTTGGTTGTGATCTATGCAGCATGTTTTACGTGTATGTGAAGTTTGGAGGCATTCCAAACATGTTTGATATGTTTGGGAGGTGTCCAAAGTTCATAGCAGCAAAATGCGTGAGAATTCTGCAGAAATGCAAATTGGTGACGCGTTGCCAATTTTAGGTCAGTGCCCACGACGCGTCGCTAATCCCAGAAAAAGTTGACAGAATGTCACCGCGTCGCTAATCTAGGAGAAAGTTGGCAAAACGTTACCAATTGTGGTGACGCGTCGCCACAAGCAAGTTAGCAGAATTTTCCAAATTTTGCTAAAAGGGTCGAGGGGAGACCTAAGGGGGTTCTTAGGGTACCTTGGGGTCTAAGTATTCTGGGTCTACTCCGGGACTTCCAAAAGTCCTTCAAGGCCTAGGAGTTTTCTTGAGTTTTATAAGGTTTTATGATTACTTGTGCCATAAGCAAGAAAACTAGTTTACAAGAGATCACAACTAGGCATCACTAGCTTGGGTGAAAGGTTTAGAACCCTTGGCGACCTAGCCGTGCCGGTAGCCATGAGGTTGCAAGGTGAAACCTTAGTGCACCTAGTATACAAGGTCTTTATGACCCAGTATACAATAGTCCCACCATAATTCCCCTGTACAACATAAATGGGAGAGGTTGGCCGGTAAGCTTTGCTTGATAGAGGACAAGGCAACACCTTGTAGTTCAAGGACAAGGATGAAGAGAGGTCTCAAGGGACCTAGTTTTATATGTATATATTTCAGACCCTCAGGCTATATGAGCTCACAGTAGGTTACATATGTTACCATATGTGGTGTCCTTAGTAATTTTCTTGCAGGTACACTGAAGACCCTTTACTGAGAATGTTATGTTCTCACTCCTTAGTTATGTTGTGCAGATTCAGAAGTTGTTGGACCAAGTAACCGTTGAGGGTTATTGTGGTAGTAGGTTGGTGTATAGGTATTGTACTTGTGAGAATCTTGATGATTCTAGTATACTTAGTTGGCTTATTGGTCAAGTAACAGTACTAACTAGAGTCTTCCTTTGGCTGCAAAGCCTAATAGCACTTGGGCAAGGGCTTTTGAGACTCGTTACAGGGATTTCCATCCAAGGTAGAAGTTAGTCCCAGAAGATCTCAGTAGAGGCTTGTATTTATGCAGTACTCTTAATTGCCTCCCTAGTCTATGTTATGAAAAGTCCTAGACTCTAGGGTTGTTCTTGGGTGAGGGTATTTGTCCACTTTAGGTATGAATTCTCCCACGAGTTGTTATGTGTAGTAAATTCACACAAATGTTGATTTTGTATGCTTTGGCTATTTGTATTTACTTTCTATAAAAATTACTTGGCCAAGTTAATGCTTTATGTTTTTAATGATTAAAGTCAAAGCATGAAGAGCATGCATTTTGCATATTCTAGGTTAATCAACTAGTATCATGAGATTTAATCCGCGCACATATACAACTAGCCAATTGTAACCACTGTGAGACCAGCTCTCACAGGCTTCCTGGGCAAGGGCCAAGGATGGCCGTGTCAATCTGACACCCTCCAAGTTTTAAGAACTAGGCAAATCAACTCCAACATAATCATGCTATTTCTTAAGATTTTTTTGTGGAAAAAAACTATTTTATAGTTCATATGTTTAAGGAATCCGAATTAATTACCATTTCTTGTTTTTAATGTCAAACAATCCTCAATCCAAACAAAAAGGAATGTATAAATATAAAAGTGTAAAATATGGTGTCTAAATCTACCTTATGGTGTATATTCCTACTATATTATGGTTTTAAAATTACTTAACTATATTTGCAGATGTCCATTTGTTTATAAAAAAAATAACATAGATGTCCATTTGAAGATAACTATCTTTCAGTTTTAGATATTCGTTTACCTGATATAAACACGCAATCTGTAATAGTAGACATTCAGTCACCACAATCAAACATTTACATACCATATAAACCTAAAAATATATATTTAAACATGTAGATAATACACTTTCTTACCATATTTAGACGTTTAAACTATCATACTAAACATTTAACTATCATATTTGAACACAATATGAACTTGAAACACATATTCAAACATGTAGAACAAACATGCTTTTATCAAATTTAGATACTCAACTTATCATATTAGATATTCAAACACCACAATCAAACATTTGGACACCACAAACATTTACACAAGACATTTCCTTGCTAGATTTCACTATTACGAAAAATGCAAAAAAACAACTAAAGTTGGCAACTAAAGTTCAATCGCTCTTCATTAGCTAAGCAGTGGACTTCATTATTATTTTTTTTTTTGGGTAACTAAGGAGCAACTGGTTGCTTCAGTTACCAATTAGTTGACCTTCAGTAACAACTTTTTATCATTCATTCAGTGGCAATGTCAACTTCAGTCGCTTTTTAGTCACGAATACAAAAAAAAATAACACCTCATCTCATTTTTTCTTATTTTCTCATTTGTGATCTCTGCACACCTAGGTTTTGCTCATTCTTCTTTCTTTGGTTTTGTTGCATAAAGATAAAGATGAATTCTTCTTCTTCTTATTCTTCTTCTTTTATTATTATTAAATAGAAGGACAATTTGAAGGAATAAAATGTTTTTTTTTTCATCCAAATGTAAGAGAGAAGTAAAAATTGCTCTCAAATTAAGGAACACAAATGAGTTAGATAATGTTAGAGATGTGAATCGTGTGATAAAATCCTTGCCCTTTATAAGAAGCATACTAGGGCTGTATAAAAATAATGAGCCAAATTAGAAGGTTTTCTCCTTCGAGGAGTTGAGGGAGGCCACCATAGATTTTGTAGAACTTTAAAGCTTGGAAATAGTGGTATTGGAAGTGTTTATCATAACTAACAACATATTTGTAGTTATAGTACCCAACTTTGTAATGACTAAAAAGACAATGGCTATGTTGTTTCAACCTTCTAGTGTTTAGACATTCAATATATCATATTAGACATTTAACCAACATAATCATATGCTTGGGTACTATAAACATATAGACTAGATACTGCCTTACCAGATAGACATCAGCCTATCATATTATATATTTAACTATAACAAACTTAGAAATTAT
This sequence comes from Aquilaria sinensis, assembly GCA_005392925.1. Lineage (NCBI taxonomy): Eukaryota > Viridiplantae > Streptophyta > Magnoliopsida > Malvales > Thymelaeaceae > Aquilaria > Aquilaria sinensis. The sequence continues at coordinate 148,482 of SMDT01002614.1, read as the reverse complement.
TTGACATTAAATGTAGTATACCAGAAGCTAACTGATTTATTTGCCTAAAAAAATATGAAATCATAAAAATGTCACTTTTTTTAGCATAAATATCCTAAAAAAATTAACATGATTATCTTTAAATTAAATGTAAATTTTGAAAAAAAAATGGTCCTATCACACTAGTTGAAAATGATATAAAAACATTTAGGTATCAGAAGCAGACACTCTTAACTTAGATCCAAACACTGTGAAGCAAGTATTCTCAATATAGTGTTAGATACTATTGTCTAACAGTGTTAAGAGTTCCATCCTAGGTAAAAATCTTAGTTCGAGTAGAATCTTAGTTCGAGTAGAATCTTGTAAAATCTTGATTTAACTCCTAAATTTTTTTAAATATTAAAGATTTTATGATTTTTCACTATTGGTTTAAAAACATATTTTTACTTTTAATTGAATTTATTTAATTTTAGGTTAATTTAGACATTTAGTAGTCAAATATTGTAAGATAGATAGAAGCGATGAATTTCAATTATTACGTGCATTGTTGGGATGCTAGGCAGGTACTTTAGTAATCCTGAAATGGATTTTTGGAAAGTAACCAAATGGGTCATGCGGTACTTGTAAAGAATAAAGGATTACATGTTCACATATAAGAGATCAAATCAGTTAAAAGTTATTGGTTATTTTGATTACGATTTTGCTAGATTCCAAGACAATTGAAAGTCCATATTTTGCTATATCTACTTACTTGCTGAAGAAGTTATTTCCTGAAAAAGTGTCAAGCAGACACTTACAGCTTCATCCCACTATGGTAACAGAATAGATAGCATGTTATGAGGTATCCAACCACAGCATATGGCTCAGAAATTTTGTCATTGGGTTGCAAATTATGGATGATATTGAAAAACCACTTAATTTGTTTTGCAACAATAAGTCCATGATTCTATATGCTAATAATAACTTGAGCTCGGTGAAGTCAAAGTACATTGTCATTAAGTTTCAGGTTGTTAAAGAAAGAATTTAGAGTGTTTAGTTATCTATAGGGCATATTAAGATAAACTCCATGATTGCAGATTAGTTCACTAAAGGATTGCCACCAAAGGTTTTTCATGAGCATGTCTCTCATATAGGTGTTTTATCTTTTTAAGATATACAGATTTAGTGGGAGTTTTTAATTTTGGATGCTTAAAAGTTTTTGGCACTTTTATAATGTTTCTATGAATTATTATAGTTATTTTCTATAGAAATAAAGTTTATGGTTTATATTCACTCTGAATTTAATGAGATGTTGGACTAGTTGAAAATAGGCATGTTAAAATTACATTGCATGTAATTTTCATGCTACACATCCACACTTAATCCATGTCATTTGATTATTCTAATACACATGACCATTGATGGGTTCAGCTACACTACAAGTAGTGAAGACCACTTTGATCCCATGTTGATATAATTGATGGACAGAATCAGATAAGATGATTTTGGTGATGATGACTTCTTTTGGAGTACTCACAAGGTTAAAATGCAATATTATAAGTTACACATATAACCAAAGTGGGAGATTGTTAGATTTTTTATGTGGGATAATATGTGAATAAATTGTACATTTTATATGCTATCAAAATATTTGGTCAAATTAAAAGTGATCTAATAAAGTTTAGGTTTGGGTTTTAAACATCTTGTAAAGTGTGGACAATTTCAATATGTAGAGGCCAAAGTATAATTTTTATTTTAATGATGGGTTGAAATAAAATATACGTAAAGCTGACATGGTCAGTCTATATAAAAAGATTATGGTCCCCAAATCATATGTGTAAGGGTTTTCTCTCTTTAATTTTTTGTCTCCTCTAAGTTCCCATCATTAGAGAGAGCAAAAAAGAACTTGCATGTATCGGTTTGGAAGACTACAAGCCATAAAATAATTACTTTAGAATATTCAATGGATTCATATATGCTTTCAGTTTTAATTTCGGCTTGTTCTTAATGATTCAACATGAATGATCTTGGATTTTATGGTTTATTTGATTCAAGGAATTAATTTTTCTAACATATTATTATAAGATAGATAGAAACGATGAACTTAAAGTATTACACTAAACAAGTACTACTTACAATTCAAAACCTATATTCGTATATATACTTTTATGCAATTGATGTTATGTATATCCTTTTATGTCATACTCTATATTTTTCTAAAATAATAACAACTTTTTAAGGCACTTAATTATGATTATAAGTGATTATTGATAAAAAAAAACTTAAAATGATTGCATCTAAAACCCCTATCTGTATTTGTAAATTTAATATCAATTTCACTTTTTAATTATATTTATTTCAAACTCTTTCCTTTACAATATGAACATTGGTTTTCAAATTTATTTTTATATATCAATGGTTGTAATTTACCAAATTGGTTAAAAATTTCAAAATTATATGTGATTTAATAAATATTACTATTTTGATAAAAAAAACTTAAATATTTTAAATTTTAACTTGTTCATTCGTGTGGTGAAAAACAAATTAATAAAGTCTGCAATTCGCAGAGCTTATGTAACTGCATTGGTTTATGTTATTTGGCAGGAACGAAATATGAGAATTTATCACCATAGGTGTAGGTCACCGTTTGATCTTTTGAAGATTATTGAATCTAATATCTCTATTAGGTTTGGGTACTCGTTGGATAATATATTCTAGGTCGTATTACCTAATTTTACTGTGAAGTACAAGTTTAGGCTTTTTGTTTTTTATTTTCCTTTTTATGGTAGACTTTGCCTTTTTTTTCTTCTTGTAGGCCTCTGCCCTTCTCTTGTAAGTGCCGTTGCGATTTTCGATGAAATGAAAATGTGCACCTTCTGAGGTATTTTCTGAAAAAAGAAAAAATTATAACATATTTTTCTATATTCTTTTAGAGAATTTGGTAAAAAAATCTTACGGTTTGATTCGATTTTACAATTTACAATTTAAAAAAATAAATATTAACTCTAGATAAAATCTCAATTCTAATAACATTACTTCTAATAACAAATACAAACCTAAACTATTGTGTCAAAGCCTTGTTTCTTCTCAATTCATGAATTTGATGCAAGTGGCAAGAAAGTCAACTCTTTTTTCTTCTTGTAGTAAATGATTGCAATTGCAAAGTCAAAGGGAACGAAATTGCAGCCACCTGGTCCGAAACTCTGGCGTTTGAGGGTGACCACCGCCATGCGCTAGCAGCTGGTTAAGTGGATGTGAATCAAATTCCAAGACCAACCCAAAAAGCTTCCAGAAGCAATAGACAACGCGCGATCTGCAACGCTACCACTGCCACTAGGGGTTGACTTGAAAATCACTGACCTGACCAGGGGTATTACTGACTTTTAACAAGTTATGCATCTATCAGGGGAAATTATGAAAAAAAGCCCAAGATTTAAGTGAAAATGCAGTTTGCCCCTCATTGTTCGGAAACTCTATACTTAGGAAAAAAATTGTTCTACACATAAATGGAGAAATATTTATATTTTAAATTTTCCACCATGCAATTGTTAGAAGATCTAAATTTACTAGAAGGTGATCACCAAATAATTTAAATTTAAATTAAAAACTAATGTCAGTAGTTAAATAAATGAAATGCTTATGGACAATGGGTAGGCTGTATGTTTTTGAAACAATGGGGGTAATCCCTCTTTTCACTAAATCTTAAGAGATTTTTGTAACTTGCACCCCACTTTTTTTTTTGGTTGCCAAAGGTATTTACCATTTCATTTCAACTAAGGAATTCTTTTTACATTAATTTCAGTGAATTATCATACATTATTTTACAAAAAAAATAATTATTTACAAAATTATCGATTTGTTGAAACTCTGTGCTTTAATAGGCCTAATAATTACTTTTTTATTTTTTGTAAAAATTAAATAATTTTATTATTTTTTTAGGTTGGTTAAGTTAAAAAAAATTAATAAAAAAATACTTTGCTTATTGCATAAAATATCTTAAAATTACTTTTTCTCTTGTTTTTTTTTTGCTTTTCTTTATGCAAAAACAAAAAAAAAACAAAAATCAAAAGCCAACAGAGAGTAATAAAATACTTGTTCAATTTTTTATTTTTCAATTGTATATAGAAAAATGTCATGAAAATAACTTTAAAATACTTATCAAGTTTTAAAAGTTAGTTTCACTGTCTAATTTGTCCAGCTGTGGAACAAAAGCTGGGATTAAAGAAGTGATTAGGAATTGACCCTGTTAGGGGCAGTTTAATAAAGAAGTCAAAGCCGAGATTGATTAGATTGCTGGTTTAGTAAGCCTCGTATCTTTGTTTCTCTTTTCGGTCTTTTTCTTTTGCTTTCTTTTATCTATGTTCCTATTCAACGCCGCGATGGACGGAAGCTGCAGGTCGGAAGTAGGAAGTGGCAAGTGGGAGAGAAAAAAAGACATTACAAGTCTTTAAATTTTGTACCATTTGACGTTTAAGTCCTAAACCTTTGGGACAGTTAATACCGATTTGCATTCCACATAGCTGATCATTTTTGGTGTACATGTGGGTTTTCATTTACAATATCGGTTTACTCTAACTTAGTATAGATTATTAACACATAAAATTTTTCTTGTGTGACAGGGTGCTTTATCACTTTTTCTTTCGAACTTTTTCCAACAAAAAATAAGCAATTATTTCCTGTGGAAGGTGAAAAATAAATTAAGAAGATATAAAACAAAATACTTTTACTTACCAAAAAAGCCTAAAAACTTAAATTGATACCGTAGGAAAAGAGAAACACATTTTATAAGTAATTTTTATTATATTAAGCCTACAGTGTAAACTAAAAAAAATAAACTTCCTCAAACTCACTGAATATATAAATAGTACATTTCATTAATCCATCCCCTGAAGTTTGCTAACAAATAATAGCGGTGCGGCGTAGGGTAGATAGAGTCAGTTTCCAAACTTTAGGGGAAATGATGTACTTATCTTAAAAACCTTAAGGAAAATCTGTAGTTTTTCCCATTTAAAATGGGCCCAAAAGTGGCAGTCCATTGGGCGCGGAATGCGGATTTACAACCTAATCACAAATCACTGAGAAATAAAGTATAAACCAAACCCTAAACATCAAAAGATAAACAAAACGGTAAACCCTAAACCACAAATAAAGTTATTAGTCTTATAGACCACCACATCCACATTTTCCGAGGATAAGAAAGTAAACTCACGAATGTTGGTCTGCCATTTTTAAAATTCGTTCACTCCTCTTTTTTTTTTTTTTTTTTTTATAAAAAATAATATATGTTGATCTTTATCTTTTCGTAAAAAATTAAAAATATTGTCTCATGTAAGTATATTAGACATTTTTTTTTCAAAATAACTTCTTATTTTATAATTATAATAATAAACATTTATGGGCTTTATATATAATTGGACTTGTATATATGCTAAAGGAATATATAAATATTTAAAATGGACAATACATTTTTAGAACACAAAAAAAGAAAACAGACATTTATTTAGGAATGGAGGGAATATTTTTGTTTTTTTTTTTATTTTTGTTCTCTGTATTTAACACCACTTGGAACCTAATAATTTATTTACTTAATAATATTTAAACATAAGTAATTTTTATGTGGTTTTCCTAATTAAAAACTAAAAATTAGTAGTAGAAAATACTACTTATTTTCTTAAAAGATCATTTTAAATAATTTTTTTAGGTTTTTAAAGTGAATAATTTCAATTACATATAAAAATCAAGACATTTTATCATGGTCTAAATTCTGTGTCCTGCTCTTCTATTTGATAAAAAAAAGTGTTTATATTCTTTTTACATACAAAACTTAATCTAAAAATGTATTTTTTCAAAATTTTTATTTTTCAGCTCTTTTTACAAAGACAAGAAAATTTGAAATTATTTTAAAAAATACATTATAAAATATATTAGCGGGGCTTCAAACACAAAATTCTTTTCTTCAGAAAATGACGAAAGTGTTTTATTGAATGGATAAAGAAGCAAGTCAGACAAATGACATGTGAACTAATGATTAGAAGGAAGACCACTCGGCAGTTCATCGTTCTCGTACCAAACGATCAACTCCACATGCTTTAGAAGCCCTAAAATGGCGGGAATTTTCGACATCAACATGGTGGAGAAGAATTCCTTACAGGTCACTGTAAACGTTACTTTTGACATAAAAAAATTAAATATCATATAAAAAATGCTTATGCCCTCTAATATTTAATTAAAAATTTAATGTATTTCATAGTCTAGAGCCAAATGAAACTGATTCCACTTGAGCAAGAAGACGACTCTAAGTATGCTGACCACGGAATTGTCTGTACCATGTGGTTTCATGTCTATAACCCCAGCTAAGAGAATGGTTAACAGCCCATTGCAAACATTAACATCAGTGGAGGAAAGGCATTGTAGGGAATTTTTATTGTGCCAAATCCAGACATGAACCTTCTATCCTTTAGGATGTTTGCCTAGAGACAAACAAGGTCTTTCTTTCTCTAGAGTGTCATTTTGGGTAGTGTACTTTTTTTATTGCACCTATTACCCCCTCATCTAGAAAAGTGAATTTTTTTTTAATGCAGTCAGGCAAAAATAGAAAAGCTAACATAGATGATTATATGTTATGGGCTGAAAATTTTTTATTTTGCTCCTGCCTTTTGATCATGAATATATTGTATCAAGTTAAATGCATCTGTAGTCCTTAACTTTTAATTGGTGTTTCACTTTCATCCTCAAACTCCACTTTGCTTTACTCTTGTCTCTAATGTCACTAAAATGTTTCATTTGTGTTATTTTTATACAAAAACGTTATGATAGAAGGGAAAATGTCACATTAACCCAAAATTGTAGGGAAAATCCTAATTTTGATTCATGAAAACTTGTTCTCTCCCCCAAACACCTTAAAATTTGCCTATCTAACAATCTAGCTACCATCAATCTCCTTTCCACTCTCCTCCAAAACAAAACCTCATGTTCGGCTATGCATGTCCTCATCCTTCATCCGTACTAGATCCACCATGGGTGCTCCCTCTTCAGTCAAATTTGATATGTTACCAAATCGGATTTCTTCATTTGACAATCTCTAATGTTTCAAGCCTAGATCTGGATTCTCAAGTTCAGGGTTCAGCCCATCTAATAAGCTCTGCTCATGCTTTTCTTCTAACCTCTTCACAAAGAATATTTTGACAGACAAGGGTAGCCATGAGAGTTTTAACCAATGATCTAAGTATCATTCTTGTAGTGGCTAGCTTGTCCTCCACCACCTCTACCTTTAATTCAATCAGGGCCATGGTAAAGAAGGACGAGCGGCCGCCCTCAGGCAAGTAGCTACCACCTTTCGCGTGAATGAATTGATATATTTTAGCCAATTTCACTATTGAAAAATGGCATTCAAGGGATTTTTGAACCCATGTCATGGCTAATCATCGGCTTTCCCAATTTGTAGCATAGATTCCCGAAGTAGGAAAATTAGGACTTGGGCTCTGAACTAAAACCTTAACTTGAACCCAACTTTATCAATCCTTGAATGATAACTATGGGGCTTTTCTTTCTAAGATTGCGAAGCCATTCATCTTCTTTAAATAAATTTTGATCGTTGTGGCCATGCCGTAAATTGTGAATCATGGCTATAAGGGCAAAATTTATTATTGGACATGAGGTTTTGTTTTGGACAAGATGACGAAGGAGATTGATGTTGGCTAGATTGTTTGATGGACAAATTTTAGGGTTTCTAGAGGGAAAGAATAAGCTTTTAGAATCAAAATTGATATTTCTCCTAGAGTCTTGTGCTAAGGTGGTATTTGTCCATGTACCATAAACGTTTTCCGTTCAAAATAGGGCAAAAAAGAAACATTTTAGTGATGTTGGAGACGAGAGTGGAACATGTTAATGATGTCAGTGATGAGAATAAAGCAAAGTGGAGGTTGGACACAAAAGTGCAATAACAATTAAAGATTGGGGACCACGGGTACATTTAATCCTAGTTATATCAGGTGTGATAGTTTATATTTGGGAATAGATATTTCACAGAGTTTCTTTACTTTAGTAAGGTTATTATTTTTTAATTTTAGGGACATATATAACTTTTCAAAAAAATAACATTATCCTCAACTATAAGTCTACTTATATTTGGTAAATACTTTTAAATTTAGCATTTTGTAAAGAAATGCGTACGGTGGACATGGGTGGACCGAACTTATATTGGTACCAAGTTAGAAAATGGGTGGGATATCCTAACGATCTAAAGTTGAGTATGGTGATACTTTATCCTCATAGTTACTGAGCGTTATCAAGTCTAAATAACATTTATGAATAATGTGGTTAATTATACTATTGTCCCATAAAGTAAGCCATTAGTACACGTAACGCCCTTCAAGTTTCAAAACTTTCGGCAATTCCCTTATGAATGTTGACCATTTTATGGAAGTAATCACAATTTAAAGTTTTTGCTAGTAAAAATTTTATTGTATCAAATTATTATTAACTTCTAAAGATCAATAATGATCATTGTTGGATGAATAGTGCCATTGTTATGGGTTGGTTGAGCCCAGTTGGTTTTGGGCATTGGTTCCACTGTTTTTTTTTTAACGTTTTTAGGATACGATTTGCTCTTTCTTGAGTTTTATCTCATTTCGCAAGGCGGTTGCCTTTCTGAGGGCTTAGGTTGTAATTTATTCGGTTTTAGTCTGTTTCACTTTTGTCTTGGTTAAAACACAGTTTCAGTCCTTAGTTTTCTAATTTTTTCATTTTTGGACCTGAGTTACGTCCGTGTTGCATTCTTAGTCCCCAAATTTTATAATTATTTAGTTAAATCTTCTATTTGATCTATTGGCCCTCAAGCTTTTCTTTTTGTTATTTTTTATGTACTATCTTCTAAAGTTATTTTTTTAGTTAAATCATTTTTTATCTTCATTAAGTCAATTGTTAAGTCCTTAATACCTAAATTTTTTTCATTTTTTGTCTTGATCCTAACTTTTTTTTTTATTGATTTTCTTTATTGTTGTTCTCTAAAATGAAGTTTTAATCATTATAATTTGCATATTTTTTCTCTGATTCTGGTTTATTAGACTTTAGTTAATTTTTTTTCACTTTGTTCTCTTTTTATCTTATTAAGTTAATGATTAAAGTGTTAATTGATTAATATATATTAAACATAGTTTTGTACTTCTGTCATTTTTTTATCATTATTGATTATTAAGATTTGTAGTATCAATTATTTACTTTAAACTCTATAGTTTAATATAATTATTTGGTCCATAATTATTAAATTTGAAAGTAAATTTTTCATTGATATTAGAAATTAGATTTTGTGTTAATAGGAGATGAAAATTTTTATTATATTGTTTTTAATTAAAAAATAAAATATGCATTGTTTCGAAGCACGTAACGTGTTTTGTGTCACACTGTTATTATTAAAATATTATAAAAAAAATCTACTATGATGTGTGGATCACAAAATCTTTCTATTTGTTCTCTTGGTCTCTAATTTTTTTTTATTGTCTTCTAAAGCAAAATATTGGTAACTATGATTTGTTTCTCTTATTTTTTTAAAATCAACTATAGTGACTTTGTTTAACTTTATTTTTTATTTTATTATTATTATTTTTTAAAACAAAATTTTACTCATTATGAGTTGTTTACTTTTTTGATATGATTCAAGCTAATTCGTTTTATCTAACATTTTCATTTATGTTTTTTCCTCTGTTGAGTTGATGGTTAAGCCTCTAATTCTTAAAATCTTTATATTTACTCTCATGCCCTGAAAACCATTTTTTTTGTTATTTTTTAATTATTAATCATTAAAACCTACTTTTTGTAATTGAAATTCCACTGTTAATCTTATATTATTAAAATTTTCATATTATTCCTCTTTTCTAAAGTAAAATTTTAATCTCCACGGATTATCTCTAGATACTTAGATTTTTTTTTTGCTCTCTTAGTTCCAAAACTTTATCATGACTTTTATCTTGGTTCTTGCTTTTCCTTTTTCTTTTTTATAATTTTTTTTGTTAATGATCATCACTGTTTATATTTACATTTAATGTTAATACGAACTGAACCGCAATAATGCGTGGACACCATGAATCTCGTTATATAGTAAAACTTGTTTTTAGTCCCACATTGTCAGGTCAACCGACAAATGTAAAGGATAAAGGACTCCCTCACTCGCTAGTCCTTGGTTCAAGCCCTCATTCTCCCTTATCTCTCATTTGAAGCCCTTAACTTGTAGTTTAGAGGTTTTGAGTATAACAAAAATTATTTTTAAATTCTAGAAAGTCATTCACATAATTCTGTGCCTATCACTACGAGACACATTTATTAATTTTTTTTTTATAAAAAGAGCTAGAACCCATGATAATATATTATGCTATTGCTTTCTGTAAAAATTTATACCAGTCCAAGCATGTTCCTGCTTGGTATTATCTTTCCATAATCACATTTCCCTAAGCTTCTCACCAACAGCTAAACCTTTTCCAATCACCTTTTGTTTCAATTCTTGCATTCCTCCGCACCATCCTTTTAGACCACCCAGCCTGCCTCCGCCTTGCTGAATTCCCGCCTTCTTTTCTCACTTTTTGGGCCCATTATTGTCCACCAACTTCCTGATTGGTCTGGTTTAAGTACTTTTCTATCATGCCCCTGACGCCACAGACACTATGATGAAATTAACTAACCTGATCATGACCAATTAACAGAATGTGTACTACCCATTGTGTCGCATGTTCATTAGGGTTCGGATCCTAACTTGTGAACAAAATTGATTCTTTTTATAGCCAGTAAATGAGTTTAGGTTGCATAAAGTAAGGTGTAAAATAGTCTAAGTTATAGAAATTTAAATATCTCCTGTAACCATTCTTTTGTAATATTGTGAGTAGCAAATAATAATAATAATAATAATAATAATACTAATGTGTACTACTACTACACCAACATATATTTTTTTTGTTTTTTTTTTCGGGGATTAGTAAGGTTGGGGGAGGAAGCTTAATTTCCTATTTTCTGTCATGCCAAGAGCAGCCCTCCCAAGAAGGTGCCATCGGTAGGACTCAGACCTTGTTCATCTCTTGGGGTCCCAAAGCCGCTCCTCGCTTAGTTCAACCAGCATTTGGTCTACAGTACACTACAGAATCCATATTCGAAAATGTTATATCCACCTCTCGACATGAGATATCTCGCAATATTGTTCCACTTCACTAGAGATTATTCAAGTAAAATTATTTATTATCTTGCCACACGGTGGGTTAGTCTCACTCTGTCCCCAATTATATGAGTTATTTTCTATTTAGGGATGTCTCAAAATGGTTGGTAATTTTTTAAAGGAATACCAAATTTCATTCAATTTCATAGATTGACTTAAAAAAAAGTTGATCATTGATATACAAATGTTTTTGTAAGGGTATATATAGTTTGAAAATATGTTAAAAATAAAAAATTATCTAAAATTATAGAAAAAAGTAAATGGGAAATAGGAATTGGAACGGATGAAGTAAATTTTTTTTTAATAAAAAAACTTTAAAATAATTTAAATAGATAATAATGTACTATAAAACAATGTTAATGTCATGCTTGGATTTCTAACGAACACAGATAAACAAGCAAAATCATTGCTGCCTTCTTATAGCTGGTGCAATAATTTTAATAAATTGTTTAGTGTTCTTAGTATGTAACTAGTAGGGGAGCAAATCAGTAAACAAAAGAACCAAATGTCCCCTACTAATCAAGTGTACTAGGTGTAGTTTATCAGGAATTGGACATCCAAACCTCTTTTTTTTTTTTTTCTGGCTGCAAATTGAACCAATGCTTTTGTCCTAATATTCTTTGTAATTTAATTCCAATCTTAATTTATTGCGCATGCTTGCTAAAATCATCGCAAATTATCTTAAGAGCATACAAGTTTTTTTTTTTTTCGTTTTGCAGATATAAGCACTAGCAATGACGAGTACGTTCCATAAAATAATTCATATAAAACGACAATTGTTATATTCATTAAGGACTTGAGTAAAGTCCATCGGGGTACCTTGGCCTTTATTCTTATTTCAAATGGATACCCTACTTTTACTTTTGTTCTAATGAGATACCTAACTTCTTAATGCACGTTTCACCTAGATACTTTCTGTCAATTTTGTAGTTAAATTGGATGAAAATTGATGTGTGACATTAATATAATACTAAAATAAATTCAAAATAATAACTTTGAACCCTAAACTTTTACAACCACTAATTCTAAACCCTAATTTTTTCCAATCAAATAACTCTAAACCCTAATATTTTGTATTTTCAATCTGTGTTGATTTCCTCACACTACAAGGAAAAAGCCATTTAGTGACGGTTATTAACGACGGCCAGCATTCGCTAAACATGAAATAGTGACGGCACACCATCACTAAAAGGTCCGTTGCTTAATCACTCGTCACTAATTTTTAGCGACGGATACCGTCGCTAATTAGCGATAGCTAAATGTCGCTAAACAGACCGTCACAAATTTTCTAGCAACGATTTCTGCCGGCACGTTAGCGACATTTTGCCGTCGCTAGTTAGCGACGCGTAGTCATCGCTAGTTAGCGACGCATGGCCGTTGCTAGTTAATGATGCATAGCCGTTGCTAGTTAGTGACGCGTAGCCATCACTAATTAGCGACGCGTGGCTGTCCCTAGTTATTGACGCGTAGCCATCGCTAGTTAGTGTAGTTAGTGACGTGTAACCGTTGCTAGTTAGTGACGCATTACCGTCGCTAGTTAGTGACGCATAGCGGTCGCTAATTACTACTAAAACTTTCATCCCTGTAGCAGCCGCTAATTCCATCGTATGCATCCTTATGAATTTAGCTATGTCATGGTCAACAATTTCATCAGCAAACCTTAACTATACATGTCCATTCGATACAACCCAAACACAAAACTAGTTCCCAATTATCCAAAGTTATGTAATATACTTCCAAAAATCATAAACATAACAATTGATATTTAGAATGCATATGGTGTCACAATGTATTTTGTCGTACGTACAGTCTTAATAATTATAGTCAAACAAGTTCATGAGATATAATTCTACTCTAATGACAACCAGTTTTATGACGAATAGTACCTAACCATCAGACTTTGGTGCAGCTGGCAGAGTCTTCCCAATTGCTTGCCATATTGAAGCCATCTGATCTTGGTGTCTGCACTCCATCTGTGCTAACTGATCCTGATACTGACTCTCCATCTGTGCAGTACGCCTATCCATGTCTTCTTGTACCTGTGACTGCAACTGACTCATTCTCTGCTAGACTCTCTCCTCCATCCGACGGTCAACCTTATTCTGGAATTGGGATGTTTGAGTGAATGAGATTGGTGCACTAGACCCTTCCCCGTAGTATGAACGACGATGACGACCAAGTACCAAATGACTTTCTGAACCCATTCCTGGGATGCGCCCCTTATTTTTTCCCCCAGCAATCTCTGCAAACAGCAATGCCTCATCGAACTCAGCCTCACCGTCTGAACGCTGTGTTATTTCCTCTACCTCTACAAGATATTGAGCCTGTATAATGCTCCATGTTAATCAAGCAACCAACAGTAGTATATGGTTAAGATTTTTTTAAGCACTATCTAATAGGTCGTTCATACTTACCTCAAAATTTTTGATTTTCTTATTCACTTTCTTTCCATCTTTCTTTGTGTAGCACTTGTTCCACGGTTTGAAGAAGCCGGGATCCCTTTATCTGGATCTGCCTCCTTTTGTATGGTGATAAGCAGGCATAATTTGTTAGTTACATACTTATTGTGAAAAATTTCAATTAACTCAAAATTTTTTTTCTTACCCTCTTCGGCCTATGTCCTAAAACTAAGACTCTACCTTCAGCATAATTTGTCATCTCTTCACCAGATGCACATCTAATCTGGCTCATCCTAGATGACATATCCTTGAAATCAGGTGAATCCCACCAAGCTTCAAATGCCTCTAATGTCTCTGTCGTCATCCAGTTTGCTTTTTCTTTTCGCTTCATTGGATCTTTTTCTCGTCTTATTTTTTCATATGCTTGCATCAAGCGCCTCTTTCCCAATTTGCAGAAAATGGCAAATATTTGATTATGATCAGCTGGATCCCACGAACATTTTTTCTGAAAATTATCAACAAAGTCAATTAAAGTTTGATTTTATATAATAATTTCAATAACTTTTAATGAATTATGAACCTGGAAGATGCTAAACCATTGGTTAATAGCACCCGCCTTGGCAGCTTCCTCCCATGACCTATATGGTCCATGAAAATGCCCCTTGATGCAATGAGCAATTTGGTCCTGCGCAGCGTATGGAACGAAGCTAAACAATGAAAACATATATCAATATTGTCAATAAGCAGTGCACAAAGAAACAAACAAGTTAACAAAAGGAGGTTTAATAATTGCCAGTACCATGTTTCAGAATAAGGTGATATATGAATACGTCAGGATACCATGCTAGTAGATAGGTCGGGGCTCAAAGAATCCATGCCACCATCCAAAGAGTCTGGCTGATCAGAGGACTCGTGGAAGTTACCTCGAGGCAATCTGCTCTCAGTTGGCGTACCACCACACCGACTTGAGTGCGATGATCTTGAGCCTCCACGTTCCAATGAAACACCCGTCTCTGGTACAATCGTATTGGCGGGAGGTGATGGTCCATGTATATGTCGAGTAATATCGACAATCGTATGCCTCGACGGTGGCTTCCTTCCACTACTGCTCGTTGCTCTGAGGCCAATAGCATTTGCAAAGTCTTTCACAAGGCTCTTATTTGGCAGTCCTCGCCTCCTATATTGGTTTGGAAGGGTACCCTCACCGTCTTCTCTTTCAGCCATTTGCATAATACTGAAACAATCATTACAAGCAGAACAAAATTGTCGGTATATTAAGAATTGTTTTGCTACATACTGGTTCTTTACATGGTGTCTATTATAACAAACTTATTAAGAATACATAAATTAAAAACATTACAACACGCAATCTAGTTTGGACTATAACGTTAAACATCATCAGTATCATACTCATCATCTTCGGTTTCTGACTCATCGAGTTCAACATCACTCTCTTCATCATCCTCCGTGCTTCTTGTGTTTTCAGCCTCTGTCTCATATTCTTCCATTATATCATTAGTGTGACAGATCTCCTCATCAATAGTTTCACCCACATTTATATCACCTAGATTGGCAATTGGGTCATCATGAATCACTTGTGGAACCTGCTCCCTAACTACGTCTTGAAAAGCATCAGTATCTTCAGTTATTTCATAATTCACAATATGTCTTCGCTTTATCTTAAGCACTACCCACCAACCAACCTTCTCTTTTGACTTACTTGGGTAAGGGGTGTAATACACTTGATCCGCTTGTGATGCAAGGATAAATGGATCATACTCTGGGTACCTTCAGTTGTACAGTACTTCAACAATTTTATATTGTTTGTGAATGCGAGTCCCACGTTCCGGTGTCGTGTCAAACCAGTCAAACATAAATAAGACAACGTTCTTATGAGGCATGCCAGGGTATTCCAGTTGAATGATTTCTTGAACTACTCCATAGAAATCAGTCTTAACATTATTGGTTGATCCAGTGCATTTTATGCACAGCCCACTGTTATACGTTGATTTGCCTTTAGCCCATGCAACAGTCCAGAACTTGTATCCATTTATGAAAAATACGGGCCAGCACTCCACTTGACGTGATGGGCCACAAGCTACATCCCATAGCATTTGACTTACTTCGCCATTAGCACTGTCACTAACCTACAAGAAGTAAAACAGTGTTGTGAGAGTCATTGGTGTACTTTATAGTGATATTAGAGTAACAAGACTTACATAATTTTGTAGCCATGTTGGGTGATAAATGTTAATTTTGTGGTCAAACATGTTAACTTTTTGTCAACTTTGACCACAATTTTCTACCTTATCACTCAATATTTTTGGCCAATTCTTGCTTTGATCTTTCATTTTGTAGGTTGGAGAAGTGGACCATAGCATTGGAATGGCACCGGGACAAGCGGAATGAAAAACGGGAACGCAAAAGTCAACGGAAATTATAACTGTGAGGCCTAGGCCCCAGGAGCGCGGCCTAGGCGCCACAGTACAAAAGTTCCTGCCAAAAAAATGCCACCTGGAGGCCTAGGTGCCCAGGCACCCCCTCATGAGGCCTAGGCGCTAGTCACCCGAGAAAGTGGTCCCCTACCTCAAATTTGAACTCAAGCTTGCTATTGGCCAAGGATTTTTATCCAATTGGTTTGGTGAGTAAAAGGGACACATCAAAAGGGTAGAAGGATCTGGAACTAAGGAAGAGAGAAAAGCTTCATCTTCATCTGGGCTTCCTAGAACTAGTTTGGATATATCCACCATAGTTAGATTTTTAGTTTTTCTTAGTTTTTTTCTTGGTCACCATTGGAGCTAGCTTGGGGATTGCTTGGAGTGCTCAATGAGACTAGCTTGGAGACTTTGGATTCAAGAACTTCTAGCCATCTTGGGTTTATTCTTTCATCTTCCTTGTAGTTTTTCATTGATGTTATTATGTTTACTTTCATGATTATATTTTATTTAGTTATGGAGTAGTCTTCTTTTGCACTTTCTATGGATGTAGCTACTTGGATTGATTATGTTGGATGAATTCATGGTTAAGTGATGTTAGTCTTCTACTAAATGTATGTTTATTCTTCTCTTGAGCTTAATGTTGTGCTAGCTAGTTGATGGCCATAATTGGTTGTACTATAAATTGCCTCTAAACTCTTGGATAAGATTAGAAGTAATTGGACCTAGGAGGAGAATTTAATGACTATGGACTTGTTGGAAAATTAGTCTAAGTCATTAGGTAAAGGTAAATTGAGCTTTAATGCCTCTTTCTAATCTTGTAATCGGATGAAAATCCTTATTAAGTTTAGATTAGAGAGATTAATTCTTTCACTTGGAAAAGTAAAAATTTAGTTGAATAACTTTATCAACATACATTGGAAATTAACCTACTCACCTAAGTTCACCAATAAATCAAGACAAGTAGTGAACCCATAGGAAGTGTTCTTTCATGATTTGATAAAAACTACAATTTTTACATTGCATACTTGCATTCTAGGATAATAGTATTCCATTTAGTTAAGTTTAGTCATTTGTTTAAGTTGCTTACATTTCCATCCAACTTTGGTTGTTTAGCTAAAATTTACTTTGAGTAGTGGTACTTGGCAATCAATTTAATCAATCTTCGTGGGAACGATACTCACTCACCCCATCTACACGTCTACTGTGCACTTGCGGAATAGTGGTTTCAAAATTTCACTACATTGGGAAATCCTTCTTAATTCTCTCATCAACTTCTAAGTCAGATATGTTTGGTGCCATCAGATGCAAGAATTGGATAAACTTTCTGTTCTCAAATCGCAAGGTAACTTGGTAGACGTTAGTTTTTTGGTAAACGAATGAGGATAACTTATCAAATTATATGCATTTACTACGTACGTGATATATGGTTTTATCTCATCACAATTGAGAAGGATATACAATGTCGCAGCTTGCAGCTCCATATGATTCAAGTACCGATACTTTGATAGTCCATGTGGACGTCCAAGATATGTGAATATTTTCCACAATGTTGCATCTTGTGGAATTGGTCCACCATCATCATTCTTTGGGATCCTAGTACCCATTCGGGGAATATGGGACTCAAAATAGTGAGAGCAAAAAGTTGATGTCTCCTCAATAAAGTAGGCATTGCATATCGACCCTTCAACATGGGCCTTATTCGAGATTCTATGCTTAAGATTCCCTAAACACCTGCTTATTACAAAGCGTGTTATGAAGTATACAAACTGAACCAATATGGATGTTATTAAATTAAAGCGTACCGCTCAAATGGATACATCCAACAATACTGAACAGGTCCACCAATTAATGCTTCATATGCCAAGTAGATAGGTAAATGTTCTATAAAGTCGAAGAAGGCCAGTGGGAAAATCCTCTCCAACTTGCATAGTATAATTGGGATACTACTTTGTAGTGCCTGAAGATCATCAACATCTAATTCATGCAAGCAAAGATCCCGGAAGAATTGGTTCAATTCAGTTAATGGTTTTCATATGTTCTCCGGGAGTGCCTGAAATACTAAAGGAACTAAGCGTTGCATAAATACATGACAGCCATGACTTTTCATGCCAAACATTCTTGTTGAACTATTGTCGATACACCTGTTGAAGTTTGACGCGTACCCATCTGGAAGTTTGAGGGACTTTACCCACATTAACACATTAGACCTTTGCGATACGGTCAGTGTGAATGTAGCCTTAGGTTTGAATACACCCCCACCTTCTAAGTCTATCACATTTAACTCTGGACACTTACATAGTATCTGCATATCTCTACGTGCCTTGACATTGTCTTTCGTTTTATTCTTCATATCCATGACAGTATTGAATATATTGTCAAAGACATTCTTTTCAATATGCATGATATCAAGATTATGTCGGAGGAGGTTGGTTCTCCAATAAGGTAATGTCCAAAAGATGCTACGCTTTGTCCAACTGTGTATTTCCCCGTAACCTGGCATCTTGCAGATGTTACCAGTTTTAATGACTGATGGCAACTGAGACACACGAGACCAAATTTCTTCCCCTGTTACGTGCTCAGGGAGGGCGGACTTCTCCAGTTTTCCCTTTCTAAAAGAAACTCTATTTCTTTTATAAGGGTGTTCAACATCCAAGAACTAACGATGGCAGTCAAAAAATGATGTTTTACGGTCGTGCTACAGTGTAAATGACTTCGACTATTCCATGCATATAGGACAAGAAAGTCTCCTATGCGTCATCCACCCGGATAACATGCCATAGGCTAGGAAGTCACTAACGGTCCACATGAGTGCCGCTCGAAGATGAAAGTTTTGCTTAAGTGAGATGTCCCATGTTTCAACTCCGTCATCCCATAAAAGATTCAACTCTTCTACTAACAGCTGTGGATAAACATCTATTTTTTGCGTTGGACTACGTGGTCCTGGTATCATGGAGGTTAGGAACATATATGGACGCTTCATGCACATCCATGGTGGAAGGTTATATGGAGTGACTATCACAGGCCAGCAAGAGTACTGCCTACTAGAGGATCCAAAAGAATTGAACCCATCAGAAGACAGTCCAAGTCAAACATTTTGAGGTTCTGCTGCAAACCAAGGGTATGTCTTATCAAAATGCGTCCATGCTTCAGCATCAGAAGGATGTTTGAGTACATTTGTAGAAGGGGCATGTACCTTATGCCATCGCATGTGCTCTGCTGTAGTAGGTGATGCATATAGTCGTTGAAGTCGAGGTATTAGTGGGAGGTGATGCATGGTCTTCAATGCTCGATCTTTTGCCATGTTTTTATTTCTTGGCTTATAACGTGGAACATGATAGAATTTGCAACTACTGGCATCTTGGTCACCTTTCCAATACAGCATGCAATCATTTGCTCAAACATTAATTTTTATATGTGAAAGTCCCAAACGGGATACCAACTTCTTCGTCTCGTACTATGTACTCGACATATTGTTATCTCTTGGTTGAGTATCCCTCATCAACTTTGCAATGCCATAATAACATCCCACGGACATATTGTATTCCAATTTCAGATTTAGCAAACGAACTGTAGCTGAAAAGTTCGGAATGTTTTTCACAACCATCCCACAATTGTCTTGATGTTGAAGCAAGGACATCATAGAAACGTCGGGCATTAGTATTCGGCTCCTCCTCCACCTTATAATTGATGGAAGGGTGATTAGGACCTACAACATCAAACACCATGCTTTCAAACTGGTTAACCAAAGAGCAATTATCTTCGTAATGCTCATGAAACCGGTATGGCTGAGGCAGACCCACTAAATTAATGGGTTTACCATGAGATGTACAATTCTAGTACATTAGCATGAACCCTCACTTATACAGATGAACCCTTACTTCATCAGAAGATCTAAATTGCAGGTTCTTACATTTCCGGCATAGGCACCTAATTTGGTCCCCATTCATGAACTGGAGCTGAGCACATGCGAAGCTTATAAACTGTTCCACTCCCCTATTTCACTCATCTGAAAAACTCTCTTTCTCTCGGATGTAACGTTTACTGTACATCAAATTACACTCATTTTCCATTCTTTTGTAGTCCAAGTACACTACTAAATGAGATAGTATAGTCATTAATCCCTTATTATTTCTGATCATGTCAAACTATATGGATCAGAACATAACAGCAAATATAAAATAATTGTCTAACTCGACAAAACTAATAATTATCACTCAACAAATAACAACACAGAGATGGAGTTGACAACTATATAGATAACATTAACGTTGTATGTAGTGGCGGATTCAAGAATTCAAGCTTGGGGGGGCAAGGTCAAAACAAATTCTTAAATTGTAGAATACAAAACAAACCAAATAATGCAATTTATATAAGTCCATGACATTTAAAGAGTACATAGACATGATTAAGTCTAAATTATAAAAATTCAAATTTATAATGTAACACGATGCTCTTTCATGTCTCTGACATCATCAAGGATAGAATTTAAACTAAAAATCTCTGTAAGGTCCTTCTCAATGTACAAAACCAAAGTATCAGCAAGGAAGTCATTATCCATCTTGTTTCGCAATCTGGTTTTGACAATTTTCATCGCTGAAAAAGCAAGTTCTGTAGTTGCAGTAGACACAGGAAGAATTAATATCAGTTGGATTAATCGATCAACAAGATAGTAATAACTTGACTTTCCAGTGGATACCAACAGTTGACATAATTCAAAAATTGATGATAGCTGTGTAAACTCTGGTAAATCCCTAACATCGGCGTAAAAATGGCGCAACTAAAATGGTAGCAACTCAAGTTCATGCCTTGAGAAATCTAGTGGATAGTATTTCTGTGCAAGATTGAAAATAGATTCAATGTCAAAAGATTCAAACCCATCCTTCGGGTTCAAACATGAGCTTAGTGTCAAAAGCTCAATAATGCGCTCACTGAACCTTGGAGATATCTCTTGTAACTGAAAATTTATCGCCTCATTGAGCACATCAAAGTAAAAATAATGCTCCATAGAAACACTATCTTGTCGACGACCACTACATCCTAGAAAATGCCAAGCATTAAAATCAGGAACAACAATATCATACTTTGAGCAGAATGAAGTGACCTTGTCAATAAAAGAATTTCATCCATCTCTCTTGAAATCCTGAAGTAATATTGAAGTAGTTTCCACTAATTCAATACCTTGACAATATCTTGACCCTTTTGTTGTAATGCTTGACATAGAACTTCCATAATACCAAATATATCATACATTAAATGAGCAATGAAGATAAACTCAAATGATGATACTCTTTTCAAAGCAACTGCAGCATCTCCTCTTGATTTATAATTAGCACCATCTTCTCTAACATTATCAAGAACTTTGTATATTGCATCAAACATATCAAGGTGATTGCTAATTGACTTAAAATGAGAACTCCAACGGGTATCACAAGGTCTCTTTAAGGTATCAATTTGGTTAACACCAGTGCCAATTTCAATCTCATCAATGACAATCAAGTGTGCAATATTCTCAGCATGAGCAGCTTGCAACTCATCATGTCGTTTACAAGAAGCAGTAACAGCATTGACAATAAAAGATAAATTGAGAAAAAACTTATGCACAACATGCAACTCTTTTGCCGCAGTAACTAGTGCCAACTGCAAACGATGAGCTAAGCAATGAACATAATATGCCTGTGGATATTAACTGAGAAATAATGCTTGTAACCATTTCCATTCACCACGCATATAGCTAGCACCATTATACCCTTGACCTCGAATATTTTGAGCATTTAGTCCATAATGAGATAAAATACAACATATCTCTGAATATAAAGTGGCTGCTGATGTATCTTTGACATGTGAAATATGAAAAATCGCTATTGTATTAAGCCTTTATTGTCAACAAATCAGAGAACAAAAGCCATTTACTCCTTTTTACTTTCAAAACCTGCTTCATCAACTATTATGCAAAACATCGAATCACCAATATCCTTACAAATCTTATTCCTAACCTTGTTTGCAATTACACATAAGATTTCCCTTTGAATCGTAGGTGATGTATACCTTGCATTTTGAGGAGCATTTTGTAAGACTACACTAGTAACTTTCTCATTATAAGATGCCAAAAAACTGAGCAACTCAAGAAAATTTCCTTGGTTTCTAGAATCAGTAGACTTATCATGTCCTCTAAATGCAAGTCTTTGGAAAGATAACCACCGAGCAACATCAATGGATGTTTTAATCCGAAGTCTATTCCTTACAACCTCTTCTTTTGATTGTTTCTCCATTGCCTTATCAATATGACTAGACTGATTTAACAATGCAGTACAGCTATTCACCGAATTATTGTGAGGGGAGCAAGGGTCTGAACCCATATGCTTGAGAAAGGCACAATTTTGACCATCTCTAACCTTCTTCCAGTTTTGGAAACCCTTCACAGTAAAAGCATCCCACCCGTTTTGAGCTTTTGGTTTGTCAGTAAAAAAATAACATGGCAAACAAAATGCAGCATTTTTGTTAGGGAATACTCAAGCCAAGGAAAATCAGAAAACCATGAATATTTAAACCTAAGTTTGTTTTTCTCAGGATAATCAAACTTCATTTAATAAGGTCCAGCTTTTAAATAAGCTATTCTTACCTTATCACGTTCATTGATGGGATATGTCCACATGGGTTGCCGTAACCCTGGATCATGCACCATGGAAAAATTTTTAGAAGTTGTAGGTGCTTCACTTTGTTGTGTACTTTCAGCATTTGAAGAATCCCCGAATCCTATGGACTCTGAAACTTCTTCAACCACCCTTGAATTTTCAGCCGCACTTGAATTTTGACTGCTTTTGGGTTGACAGTTAATTTCCGGTGGTGGAGCCATTTTTCGAAAAAAATGAGATAATGTCTTTTGTTTATTAGACATAGCTGAAAAGAAAAATAAAACAACAATGTAAGCACATGATCTGATATTTCTTTTTTCCAATGAGAGTTAGTTTAATCATTAAAGTGACACAAAGTAAATATGTTTTATGTAGGATATATAATATTAATTATCTAAACTAGTCAACCTGATTTTAAAGTTTAATCCAATATAGACATTCTCACATTCACAACAATTTACAATTCCATCATTCAATTTCAAATTCAAAAGGCAAAAATCCAGCAAATTTAAAACTATTCTAAGAAGAAAACTGTAAATAAATGATTTTTATGAACCTTCTGCATGAAAATTAGATGCCATTAGTTTGTATAGAAATTAGGAAACAACAAAATGCAGTCACAAGACTTATAAGTCATAACCCATAGGAATAAAAACTGAATTTATAGCATTACTGCATTAGTGTCGCATTGCCGCTGCCACTAGTTATCAATTATTAGCCAAAAAAGGATTTTGACTATAACTCTGTAACTGTAACGTACAAAATGAAAATGCTATCCAATTAATTAATCAAAGCAAGCAAATTAACCATTTTCCACCACTACCTCTTGGTCCTCTCCGGAGTTCGACTCCGATGTTGCGATCAATGGCGTAATTGGCATTCAGTGGCGTAATTGGTGATCAATGGCGTAATTGGCCTTGTCTGGGGGTCTGGCTTTCTGGGACCAAGCAAATAAGCAAATGTGATGCTAATGTTGCCGCCACGCCGGAGGACGGGAGCCGGGAAGTGATGGATGAGTGATGACGCGAATGAATCGATGATGCGACGATGCCGATGCAAGACGACGATGCTGATGCGAGTTGAGCCGCTTGAGCGAGAGCGGAGAGGACTGGCCCAACGACAGGCGGCCGACAGCGAGGCAGCGAGCACGGAGCACTAGCAGTAGCAGTCGGAGCACAAAGCACTAGAGAGTGGAGTCTGGAGGAGATTGGAGTGGAGTAGAGCTGTAGTCTACAGAGGTCTCGCAATGGCAATGTTAGGGATTCGGGGGAATTGGGCATTTGGGGATCGAATAGTATAACTAAAAGTCTGAAACGGCGTCGTGCGTTTTGAATGAGAGAAAGGGAGAAATACACACTCGGTTCTCATTCTTTTGGATATGTGCCTCACTGCCCCCCCATATTTATATTTTTCCACAATATTTGGGGGGCAAAATACACACCATGTCCTTAACTTTTGACAAAATCATCAAATTACTATCCTATATTTACGTTTTTTCAAAATTCCCGGGGGGCTGGCAAAGGGTAGCTACGCCACTAGTTGTATGTGAGGAACTGTAATCATCAATTACTATTCTCAGGGCATTAAGCAAATAGTTGAATAATATCAATGCTGTACATTCTTCTTCATCCTTTTTAACAGCATATTGCACCTCAATAATGAAACGTTCTTATAAGAATTGACTTTTATTAACGGGCATACTGGTCCTTCATATTTTTATCTGCTTATGGTAAACGAATAAAACAAGATAAATTAACTTTACTTCCTTACATAGTATAGCAATTTTTAACTTAAACTGAGGTGATTACGGATTGGAGTTCAAGTTATAAGCTTGTGGCTTTGGATTCATTCTTGAAACCCATCAATTATATACATGTTGATTTTGTGGTTATTGTTCGCTTGCTTTTCCAACAATATGATAGTAGAATTCATATCTAGGGGATAGGTGCAGTCATCTATTTCCGTCTCCCATAAAAAATCATTCCATCTACTCCGCCTTACATATATATAGTATATATTAGCGTTTTTTTATAACCAAATCTCTGCCTTATATAATTTCAGACGTCTCTCTGTGTTGTTGTCATTTATTTTTTTTTCAAAAATGAAACATGACTTTTTCCTTATTATTACCAATTAGTGTATCTTATTATTATGAAAATTAAATTTTAACATATTACAGGGTTTGCCTTTTTTTTTTAAAAAAATTATATGATCATACTTTAATTTAGTTTTTTAAACTGTAACATACCTGCGACATTTTTAGGTATTCTACACCAACACAGAACACTTGAACTAAATTTATTTCACACTTCAAGCATGCCTTATAATGTAGCAGTATAGGATCACTAAACCATGCTACCAACAGATACTATAATAACTATATGTCAAAGTGTTGGATAGCTAGTACAGGATGTTACCTCGCCAAATTTAACACAGTAAAAGTTATCATACGTTCAATAGTCTTTTAACACAAACTTTCAACAATATTTGTTAATTCTCTACCCAAACAAGAGGGGTACTGCTACATTTTGTGTTAGATATACATGTGATTGAAACTAGCTAACTATATGTTTAATGACTACAACAAAAAAGTAAAGAGACTTACAGTTGGTATTAGATATACAAGCAGTACCAAGTGTTTGTCTGTCCCACCCAAAACCAGCTTGTAGCAGAGGTAAAGTAATTCGCTTCAATTCGTTGTAATCATAGTAGTTCAGTTTACACATATTCTCAAAAAATTTTCCAGATAAGAGAAAAAGGAATAAGAAGCATGGAAGACACATTACCTTACTTCTCTATGCACTCTTAACAACACTATCTGTAATTTTATGTCTCTGTACTGCTCCTTAAGTTGCTATACATACACAGATACAACATTTCAGAAAATTTCAGAACTGAAAAATGCTTTATTCAATCAACCTAAAAGCCCTGCAACAGAACTTCCTTACCATAAGTAACTTTCTGTAGCATTTACTTAAAAAAAAATGTTGGGAATTGAATGACAAATGTTGGTAGGATTTAATATATAACATGCTTCATATTGCAGGGAACATGTTAGAAGCACACGGTCAAATTAAGCATACTACCATAACAACAATGGAGGAATTGTGAAAAACATTGTCTTTTTTTTTCCCTATACTTATTTGACCATGGAATGTACTAATAAGTAAATAACCATGAGGTTAGAGTAAATGAGAAATAATAAATTTATTATCAACCAATATTATTTCTGCTGTAATCACCTTGTCAAAATTTTAAATTATTCTTTCTTATGAAATTTTTTAAACTTAATTATGCAGTTATATACTTAGGACTGTGCTTTTAGGAAAACATTGTATATATCGTTTATTGTTAAACACGTTATTTGTGAATTATGTTAAAACAATGAGCAGAGATCCCAAACTTTTGTTGAATTAATTGGTAAACTTTTGTTGACATAGACCAAATATCTGTTTTAATTTTGGCAATTTGTAAAGTGAACATTTCGAACTTTTGTATATGTGAACAAGAAAATTAAATTAATTTTCTAGCTTCCAGGTTGTCCAAGTTCATATTTTCCATTCTACTAGCAATGTGTGGAGTTATCATGTTGTTTCGTGGTTATGTATTGCTTCCAAAATGCATTTTTTGTAATGGTGTAGATTCACCAACTAATTACATTGCAACACCCCCCACACTACCCACACACACAAGACAAAACATGAGCTTGGTATGCTCACCAATGCCTGAATACAGCGGCTGGTCCCAACCCAAAACATGAGCCACACGACCTCTACTACCTAATCTGTGCGTGTATAGGCAGGGGTCCTTAACTATTTTACATGGAAGACTCAGGATACCTCTTATGCAAGTCAAAAATACGAAATGAAGGTTGTTTGCCAAAGAAAAATAGATCTCTGCAGATGCAAGAAAAGTATGACTTTTTAATGCTTTTGTAGAACAGCATACACAGTTAACTGTGATAGCACGCATAAGCGGGCAGGTGCGCACACAATATTGGTATATAGGGTTAATTTGATGGTAGGTTTGCTTTTGTACATTTTGGAGAAGAAAGTGGAAGAACTTGAGCATGAAGTGAAAAGGTTGAGAAATAAGCTTGAGACCGAGAAGGTATAAAAGAATTTATTTTGTGTATATGGTGACCTGCAGTCATATATAGTGGTTGCTGCAAGTAGTTTTTACTAGCTCTTTGCAGTTTATGGACAAGATTTGGGTCTATGTTCATACTTTTAGAATATAGATACAGCAGCATTTTTATTGTTTTCTAACTACATTTGTAAAGTATTTGGCCTTTTTCCTTTTAACTAATTACTCAAATATTTAAACTGAGGTTTCCCTTTGCTGTTGGTAGCAGGCAGCCGGAGAAGAGGCATGGAGAAAAGTTTCTGTTCTTGAGCTTGAAATAAATGCTGCTATGAAGGATCTTGATTATGAGATGAGGAGACTGAGAGGTGACAGGGAAAGAATCATGCTTCGGTAAGAATTGGTAAACATACCTAGAGTCTCCAAATTTTCTTTTTTCAAATATTGCCTAACTTGTTTTCTGAATTTATGAGAACATTTGACTTGTTTTAGCATTTTGTTTACTTGCACTCATATCCTGAGGTTAGAACGCAGACTTTGGGACATTTCAATTGAAACACTCATTTTCGATCTTATCTGCCAGATCTTCAATTCTTTTCTTATTCCTTCTCTCAATTCACCATCAGAAATCTTTTTGTTCATTTTGTATGATGATATAATTTTAAAAAAACTAGCTTTTGGTGGATCCAATTAAATTCCAATCCTCTGCTTGAGTTTTGCATTATGATTGCTAACTTTGTTTTGCAGGAAAAAATGCATCTTAGTTTGTCATTCCATTTGACAACTATTATGAGCTTATTTATCTTGGTTTGTCATTCCATTTGCAGAAAAGTATGGCTTCCTGAAAAACATATAATTTGTCAGGCTATATATTTAAGTGATGAAGCAGAATTTTATATTTAAGTGACTACATATAACATTTATTTAAATTTCAGCCATTTATCCGTTCTTTGGTCGGGATGTTAGTTGCACCTTTTCACAGTTGGCCACAGTTTTAATTGTTCTTTAAGTTGAGAATTGGTTTTTTTTAAGGGAAAAAAAATTATGTACATATGGGAGGGCCAAGGAGGAAGTGTTGGTTTTTTTGAAGCCTGAGACTTGCTGGTATAACCAGAGGCTGTGCTCTATAACTGTGAAATCAAGAAATTGAATGAAGTTGCTAAGGGACTACACTAGGACCTGGAATTTACAGGTTTTGGCATTTTGACCAGACTGCTAACTTTTTGCTGCATGAATCTGTTGGAGTTGAGCTTTATGCTGCATGTTGTCTAAGTGAATTGGAACTCATTACGCCCAATTTGGGTGGTACAAAATCTGCTCTAGTACGAAAATCCAGAAGAAGCAGAATTCTCCAAGATTTGAATGTTGATAGGAACCAGGAGAAATATACTTTAATCTAGCTGCCTAATCCAGAGTTTCTGGTGATAAGCAAGTTTTTTTTAATGGTAGAAACATATATGGAAAGTTTATGTTCCAGCTACTGATTATTGAAGCCAGTGTTTAAAGGCAAGAGTTATGACTAAACCAGTTTGACTGGGCCATTGACTTCCTGTGGAAGGAAGTGATTGATCATGAACCGTTGCAGACATGTTCCTGAAGCAAAATGGAACTTGTTGAGGTCAATAAGAATGCAAGAAAGTCTGGTTTAATGGGAAAATGAAGAGTTTTTGTTTCAGCAGAAATGAACAAAACTTCCTGAGATTTAAGGGTCAAATGTTGATCTGCGTAGCCAATCTGAGATTTATGAAATTGAACATGTTTTAATGAATAAGAGAAGTATAAATGCCAACTTTTGCAAGGATATGACGAGGAGAAGTCAGTGAATGCGTTAAAAAATCTGGATTCCAGCCATAGTGTTTAGTAGAACAAAACATGCTTCAAAATTTACCTAAAGGATATGTAAACAAAGGTCTCAGGGCTGAGACCAGTTACTTATGTCTAAGGGATGTTCCCTAATAAGTTTGAACCAATTTGGAAGAGTGGAATTCGAAATCACCCTTTAAGCTCCAGTTTTTTAAAGCTGTGACCAGCAGAACTGGTCAAATACAAAATTCTGATTTTGAAACATTAAACTAAGTTAGTGATGCATCAATATGTTTCATTATGATAATGGAACTTGACTGGAAAGTTTGGTTGGATTCCGAATTGTTGAGGGCAGTGAACTCACAAGAAACCCAACATTTTGGCTTATCTGACTTGCAGAACTATTTATGCTTCAAAGTTTAGGAAGATGACATCTAAATTGAGGTATATGAATGGAGACATGTAATTTATGGCCTAATGAAGATTTTGTTGAAAATGGAGTTGATCTTATTTGCAGCAGCTGAAGACCTGTACAAGGATATATTGTTGGGCAACTTTGACTCAAGTTTGACTTTGAGTTTGGAATGGAGTTTTGGTCTGATATTTTGCAGCAAAGTTTATGAACATATTTAGGACTTATCTGCAAGTTTTGGTACCATTTGAAGCAATGGAACTCAAAATGGCCTCTTAAGATCAAGGTTGCTACTAACATAACTTACAGAACTTGGTGATCTTCAAACTCTAGGAGAATGACTTCTAAATTGAGGTCTAAAGTGATGAATAGGTTTCTTATAAACTAGCAAAGTATATTGTTATGTTTGGCTAGATTTGGAGCTGTAGTAATAAAAAATGACCTCTTAAGACCCCAAGTGCAAGTTATAAATTTGCGGGAAAACAGGTTTAGGATGATGATATGGATTTGAGGGTGTTGGGTGTTTGTGGCTGTTACATTGAGGTCTAAATTGCTATGAGAAGATTATGAAGTAGTCCCTGGACATTTGCAGCAAGAGGAAGAAATCTAGACCCAATTTCGTGGCTGCCAGTAAGAAAAATTAGCATGAGAGCTTAATTGACCAAGTTTGACCCAACTGTTGACTTTGAGCTTGGAAAAGTTTTGAACCTGAGTTTATACAGGTATGATGTCATGGTTAAATTAGAAATTGTTGAGAAATTTTTCCCTAAAACTTCCCGGTTATGAAGGAAGTACTATAAAATACAGGAAATTAGTAATGTTGAGGAAGTTTTATGGAGATTTTTGGGGCATATCTTGAATTAAGCCTCCGAATTGGAGTATTTATTTGGACAAAACTTCCTGATAACTATAGAAAGGTGTTTCCATACTTTGAACCTAAAATTTCAAGTGGAGCTTAAAATGACCCTTTCAAGTGCAAGCTTCTAATTCTTCAATCAGGGGCTATCTACTGAAATTCTTAGATTCAAATGAATTTTATAATGAGAATAAATCATGTCGACAAGGACCCTATTGAGACGATGAGTGCGGAGATCAAAGAATGACTTCGAAATCAAAAGAAGTGAATAAGTTGAAATCTTGAATGACAGATTTGTTAAACAGAAAATTGGAGACCATATGGAGGGCTTTTGAAGTTGATATACATGACTGATGTCTATGTTATGTTATATTGTAGATAGAATATGTTGGAAGCACGCATTAGGGTCTTGTTCTGGGCGTGGCCAGCCTTTTACAAAGACCTAGAGCTCTATGTGTTCTAAACCAAAAACCTGAAACTTAATAAGGGCTAATATGAAAACCTGAGTTTAGGCCATTTTGTTGGTAGTGCGAGCAAGCAAATCAGGGAAACAAAGCATGGGCTATCTCAAGCAGAACATGTTTACCAACCTTTTAGGACACCTCTTTCCGAATTCAGCTTCAACCCATTATTTTCAACAAACTGATTGAGGCTCTTGATATCTCTCAAGTGAGATTCCAGCCAAACTTCCTGAAATTGTACTCGGTTTAGGCCCTCAACCATTCACAAGAGTCCATGCAGCATACTCATTTTCCCTGTATTCAAAAGAGGGGTCGAAACATAAATAAATAAATTGAAGTTGTGATTATAGTTGTATATTAATGTGTCAAGGTGATATCATCAGTACAATACAAAATTCATAATCCTAAGTTTCTAAGTTCCTTTCAGTTAGGAAGCAAAGTATTTTAATACCTTGCCAATTATTGGAATAAAGAGTATGAGGGTTTATCCCATGTTAAGGATCCCAGACAACTGGCAGTAGCGGCATGTTTATTCCCAGCGCAATAAACTGTTGTGTACTTTTGGATGACCTCCTGAGCGAGCAAATGATGATTTTGAAAAATACTGAGAAGACATAGCAACAAATATTCGAACAAAAAGAAAATCACAAGAGACTGTACAAATCAGAAAGAATGCACAGCAGACACTATATGCATATCGGTTGGCAATTTCTACAAGAGCATCTCTTTTCACCTTCTTTTCTGAAACCCTTCATTCACATTCAACCTAAATGCATTACATTGGCACCCATTCAACTCAGTAATGCCAATTGTCTATAATACCAATCAATGATAGATGTAAGGTATAGACAGTTTTCGTAGAATTTATTTGAGAAAAAGCTAAAAGGTAACACATGTAAGAAACAAAGAGAAAATGTCAAGTCATAGAGTGAACCCAGCAAATGTCAAAAAGTAAACTATGAGAAAACAATTGGCAGTATCACAGAGGACAAACAGAAGAGAAATAAAGAATAAGAAGCGTTGGAAACGACATCCATATAAACTAAAACCAATGGCTTCAAATCCTTATGGAAATTAACAATGTCAGAAATGAACAACAAAATTAACAACATCAAACTTACTGTCGCAGCGTTCAAATTGCAAAGCAGCAATGGATGAATCGCCAGTCATCGCTCCTAATGCGGCGATTAAACCGTCAACAACAACACAGCTATGTCCGAAACTACCATGGAAGAAAGAGAAAATCAAAATGCAACGCAAGTGAAACCCTAAATAGAACTAACGATTTGAGCCCAAAATCGATTTCAAGTGAAAATGAGAGAGATTTACCTGAAATAGAAACGACTTGTACCATGATTCCATGTTTTAACATAATCATGCCGGGTGGAGAGGACCGATTACGGAGAATGTAGATTGGGAAGCAGAGAAGGGACTTCTGTCTAACTATTTCAAAGTTTGGACGGTGAGTCTCACGTATGTGAGAAAGGCTGGGGAAGGTGAGAGGGAATTTTAATTTCTAGTAGCGACAGTGTACCCTCACAACAAATAGTGACGGTAAAATGTCGCTTAATCCTAGTGACGTGTGGCCTTCGCTATATCATCAAAAAACATTATCCTAGCCATACTTGTAATAAATTTTGGCTAAATGAGATCCCAATATGTTATAAAATGGCTAACCCTCATGTGCCAATAAACCTATTCAAATTAATTTAATTTTAATTAACTAGATTTTTTGTTAAATTACCTAAAATTTCTTAAAAGATTTTAGCTCAGTAAATAGCAAAAAAATTCTAATTACCCAAATTATAATTTGTAAATATTAAATTTAACAAGCTACTCACATATAACTAAACAAAATTGTGAAAAATTTAACATAAATAATAACTAAATCAAATTTAACATAAACAATAAATATTATGTTTATTGATCAAGAAATTAATATTGCTAAGGCCTAGCAAAAATCAATTGAAATTCAAGAGATTTTCACTTCTCTTTTTTCTTTTCTAGAAAAATAATTGAGATAGATAATTTTGTTAACCTAAATTATAATCTATATTTTTTTCCATAAACACATAGATCCATTGATCCATATATCTGAATTAAAAAAATCCTAAGAGTTGGAATTGATCTATACTAGTGAGGGTTATGTGTAGAAAAATCTACCTGACACGTAGCGAAGGCTAATTGTCAATAATATTTAAGATTTTAGCCAAGGCAAATCGTCACTAAATTTAACGACGGCTAACCGTCGCTAAATTAGTGAGGGCAAGCCGTCACTAGCACTATCTATAATTTAGTGACGGCTAGCCTTCATTAAATTAGTGAGGGCAAGTGGTCACTAAATTTAGTGACACCTAACCATCGCTAAATTAGTGAGGGCAAGCCGTCACTAACACTATCGCTAATTTAGTGACGGTTAGCCTTCGCTAAATTAGCGAGGGCAAGCCGTTACTAAATTAGTAACGGTAAGCCTTCACTATGTATGATCATAATTTTGTGACGGATAGCCTTCGCTAATTTAGTGAGGCCAAACCGTCTCCATAAGTTAGTGACAGCTAACCATCACTTTTAAAACTTTGTTCTTTCATTTTATGAAAAATAACTGAGATAATAAATTTTTTAACAACAAAACAAAATTTTAGCCTAAATTATATTCCCTCCATCCCATTTTAATTGAAACATTTCTCTGGGCACGGAGATTAAGGTGTATGTAATTTTGTATTAATTTTTTATGTAGTAAAAGTTTAAATAATGATTAAAAAAGAAAAGATTTATTTTTGGGTTTTGTGCAGTGAGAGATTGAGTGGATATTAAAAAAAAGTCTTTATTGAGTTTTGTGTAAAATGATTATTTAATTGTTTAAACTTTTCCAAAAGAGGAAACGTTTCAACCTTTTGGGACATCCTAAAAAGGAATATGTTTCAAGTAAATTGGGATAGAGGGAGTAATTTTTTTTATACACATATGGATACATCAATCCATACATTTTCATCGGAAAAGAAACTGAAAGCAATTAAAATTTATCATTATCAAAACAAATGAAAAAAATGGAGAATGAAAAATCTCATTAAAAGCCAGTCATAGTTAGTCATCGCTAGTGTTTCGAATATTACAAAGGGCAAGCCGTATGTAATTTTTGAACCACTCACTAAAATTAGCGACAACTAATCGTCAGTAAATTAGCGAAGGCAAGTAGTCGCTAAAATTAGCGACTGCTAAGTGAAGGCAAGTAGTTGCTAAAATTAGCGACTTCTAACTGTCGCTAAATTAGCGACGGCAGGTAGTAGCTAAAATTAGCGACTGCTAACCGTCGCTAAATTAGTGAAGACAAGTAGTCGCTAAAGTTAGCGACTGCTAACCGTCGCTAAATTAACGATGACAAGCCGTCGCTAAAATTTAGCGACTGTCAACCGTCGCTAAACTTTCACCGGACTTTTAGTGACTGTTTACCGTTGCTAATTTGTGACTGTTTTTAGCCGTCGCTAATTAAACCGTCGCTAAATGAGGTTTTTCTAGTAATGTCCTCTCCGCCATTGGTTCAATTCCAAATCTGTTTGATTTTCAATCTTCCATAGGATGCGGGCGAGGCCAACCCGCGTCAATCTCACCATCCCATCCATCGGTGAGGGCGATGGCATCGCCGGTGAGGTTGATCTCACGGATGAGTCTAGATATGTCAGCTATGGTTAAGGCGATGGCATTGCGGTTGATGGCGAGGAAAATGGCTTCGTGGGCAAAGGCAATCACGAGTATGATGCCTAGTAGGGACGCATCGTGAGATGGTGGGAGGCAGCTGAGAGTGGCGCCTTTTTTGGCAACGAAGGGCGGGGATGAAATCTGATGCACGAAGACAGCAATGGAAGGAGAGGTTGAGGGTCGAGCGATGGTGGCAGTAATATACTAGTGAAAGGAGAGAGGGAGAAGGAGAAAGAGCAAATTTAGGCTAGGAAGAGTAAGTTTAGAAATTTAGGGCTTAGAATTATCGACTTTAAAAGTTCAAGTACCAAAATTGTAATTAAAATTTTATTTTAATATTATTTAATGTCACATCATAAATTTCCATCAAACTTAATGACAAAATTTATGGAAAGTATCTCAATGAAACGTGTATTAAAAAATTAGGTATCTCATTGGAACAAATGTAAAAGTAAGGTACCCATTACATTTAAAGGGACTAAAGTAATTAAGAAAGAAAGAAAGAAAGAGAATATTAGTTAATGGGTATGGGACTAAAGCAATTACATTTAAAGGTGATCTTCCATTTCAAAATTTTTTCAATACCGTTATTATTAGATGTATCATATTATGTGTTACCATATGGAATAGTATGCCACATGTCATTATGGATTTTACAAAATAATATAGGTAATTTTACCACTAAAATATAGGACCCAAAGAAGTTTTGCCATTAAAGTTTTATTTTGGAGAAATTTGGCACTAATATTTTTTAAATAGACATATTTGTCACTGCCGTTAGTGACGTGTCAAGACATGTTGACAAGGCGATGATGTGGCAGTATTTTATCGAGATAAAGCACACATGAAGGCACAGATGTAAATGGTAAAAAAGAAAATTTATTGTATAGTCACTCAAGTTGTGCTTCTTTAATATTTTTCACCTTAATCTTTCATCTCTAACACTAAAGCCACCATCTTCAACTTGTCTTCCTTAACTCGTTGGAAATAAGAGGCTAGGGAAGTACGCTGATGAATTCTTCCACCACGATTTTCCTTTAACTCGCTCACATAACTGTCGCACTCTCAGCCCCAGCCTTAACCTTAACCGCAACAATCTAAACTTATGACTTTGCTCAACTTCAGTGGCATTAACTACTAAATAATTGTTGCTTGCTTGCCATAATTACGGGCCAATTTTTGCTTGTCATGTCTCGTGTACAATCTGCCATCATTGGACAAGCCCCCACTTTGTTCGCCCCTCCTAGATGTTGCCACCGTCACCAGTGTCAAAATTTGATAATAAATATACTTGTTTTGAAAACATTGATAGCATGCTTATTTTGAAAACATTGATGGCAAATATGCCATATATTAGCTGATATTATGATAGATTATCCAACTCACTCCCACTCTGATGAAATATTCTTTGTGATAGCGGAATATTTTCATTATTAACTGTCATAGTGATAAATACCCCATATTCCAAAACATTGAGGGCAAATATACCTATTTAAAAAATGTTAGCAGCAAATTTCGCCAGAATAAAATTTTATTGGCAATACTACTTTGGGCCCTGTACTTTAGTGGCAAAATCGCCTCATTTTCCTAGTAATATATATTAAAGTATAAATCTAAGATGAAAAACATCAAATATAATTTTTTGCACATTTTTATATGTGTTATAATTATTTTTTTATCATAATTTTCCTAATATGAATAAAATATTTATGGGAGGCAATATTATAATATGTTGAACTATGTGTAGTGTATTAATCATATTTTATAATTTTATATATGTATATACTTGGTACTTTGATGCATAATGAAAAAAAATTTCACAAGATGCGCTATACGGTAGACCGTAGCAAACCACAATAATTTAAGAAAAAACACACAAAAGTATTGCTACATAAAATACCACGATATTTTGTGTAAAAACCCAATAAACTGTAAAACTTGTGTACCGCACACCACATGCCCGTGGTACTTGGTGTTTTGTTGTACCGTGTGAAATTTGAAACTATGCTAATAATTTAGAAAGTTTGAAAATTAAAATTCGTTTGGTAGATTTCATCATTCGTAATTTTATGGTGATTATTTTCCTAATTCTAAGGTAGGTAAACTTACAATCCACAAAGTATTTATGTTTTTGAAACCTAGAGTGTATCCATAAACTTTACAAATGTTTTCAATTGGCTCCCTAAAAATTGTAATTTGGTCCCTAAGATTATGAAAATTTTACAATTTAGTCCCTAAACTTGATTTTATGAAAGATAGGTGCCTCTTTATACAAGTTCATGAATCGGTCCTAAGCTTTTTACATTTTGTTCCTAAATTTAATTTTACAATTTGGATCATAAAAACTTGATCGGCTTCTTATAAATAGGGCAAACAAAAGTTCTGGTTTCTTTCATCTTAGATGAAATTTCTTTTTCCTTTTTTCTTTTCTTTTAAGTTTCTTTTGATTGTTTTACTAGTTCGTTTAACTTAATCGATGGCCCTGAAACCTTATTTCAAGTGGTTGAGGTATAGTACATTAACCTGGAGGTTAGGGATTTGAACGCTGTCCCCATCAAATTTCCCAAAAATTGCCAGTTATATTGAATCAGCAACCTGTTGGATCCTAGGAAAGATGCTTTACCCTATTCCCTTAACTATAAAGTATATTCTATTCTTATACTTGTATAGATGATTCTAATTACAAAAAAATTTTAAAAAAACACTTAATTGGAGGTTAGTTCTTAGTTGGGGTTTGCCCCTATCTTTTTCTTAGATGCATCATTTTTTCCTAATAAAACTAATTCGTTTGGCTGATCAAAAAAATGTGAGCCAAATAAGATGATAAGTATAAGGGTATGAGATGACAAAAGTTAGGGTTGTTCATCCAATCCATTCAACTCCTGAAACAATTGACCCAAACCAATTTAAATTGATGGTTCTATAGATTTTATGTGGGTATGACTTCGTTTTGGTTTAAAAAATAGACAGCTGTGATGAATGTGGGTCAATTTGAATTGAGAATAAGAAACTTGGTAAACCCAAACCGACCTTAGTTTAGCCCAATCTCTCCCCCAGCCCAAAAAGAAACACAAGCCCAATCTCCCCAGCCCAATTTCTATTTTCTAATATGTAAGTCCACCCACACACTACTGTTTCCTCCCTCTCGCCTCACCTCTCACCACTAGACCAAAGTAGATTGCAGTCATCATTTTTGCTTCACTCTATTACATCGTCGCTTGCTTGTTATGTCCTCAACCTACCCCAAACATAACATGGCCTTGAGCTTGAAGTGACATCGAAGTCGAGCGAAGACGATGATGATACCAAAACAATTAGAGAAAAAAATGGGTTGGTGCTAGCTTGCGTAACTCCTATTCTTAGCATCTTAGCAATCGATTCTTCAATGACATCAGTCTGAGTTGCAGGATATCCATCCTCACATTGATAGGCTTGGTCTCGGCCTTAAAGTTGATTTGATGATCATAAGCTTGATGATGAGGAAGTGTGGAAGGTTCAACAAAAAGTCCATCAAACGTTTGCAACATTTCCTTCATGTCCGGTGTATAATTGGTATTCATATTAATTTCATGGTACTCGGCATCTGTTAAACGTGTTTTATCACGTGGTCATTATCTCAGTTGTCTAGTTATCTTCTATTTTAGATACACTTGTAAGTAGAGTTTAGATACATACGAAACACTTGTACAACCCAATCACCTCTGTTGTTTCTGTGTATATTTACAGCAGCCAAAAGCTAATGAAACATACTTTCGTTGGTGCTTGTTGCACATGAAAACCTATTTGTTTATATGGTATTAGAGCACTATCTTTGATCCTTGTGCTTACAATCTCTTTTAAGAATGAGAGATGAAAATAATAACATAAGAGGAGGCGGCAGAAGTGGCTCTGGATCAAGATCGATCAACAGCAGCGATCCTTCTTCTCCCTTCTTCTTGAATGCCTCGGACAATCCAAGTGCTGTCCTTGTTATTTGCCTTTTTAAAGGAGACAACTACCCCACTTGGCGTAGGGCAATGATCAATGCTCTCCAGGCCAAAAACAAGGTGGGATTTGTTGACAGATTCATTGAACAGCCAATAGATGAATCAGAAGGGCTCCAAACTTGGCAGAAGGTCAACTCCATGGTGATTGCCTGGATTTTCAATTCTCTTGCTCTTGAACTTCACAGCAGTGTTGCATATGTTGATTCAGCAAAATATATGTGGCTGGACCTACAGGAGAGATTCTCCCAAGGTAATGCACCTCTAATTCATGAACTAAAGAGAGAAATCTCTCTTTTACAACAGAACAACATGGCTGTGATTGAATATTATACCAAGCTTAAGGCCTTGTGGGATGAATTGGCGACATACACCAATATTCCAGCATGCACGTGTGAAGCCTCTAAAGAATTTATGTCAAAAAAAGAAGGTGAGAAACTACATCAGTTTCTTATGGGTTTAACTGATCATTTTAATGTCATTAGATCTCAGATACTCAACATGGAGCCATTACCAACAATCAACAAGGCTTATGCCCTTGTTGTCAAAGAAGAAAAGCTACAAAACGTTGCTACAATAAGATCCTCTCCAACTGATGCTGCCGCCTTTGCTGTGAAACCAGCAAAAACTCAAAATCAGCAGACAAGTAAAGATTCAAACAAAAGTAAGAATCGCTGCAATCACTGTGGAAAACTTGGCCACTATGTGGAAGAGTGCTTTGAGATAATCGGTTATCCTGATTGGTGGCAACAAAAGGATAAAAGTGCAGCTAAACAGAACAAGCCAAATCCAGGTTGGAAGCAATAAAAAATCGCAGCTAACTCAGTAGCTCTTGAACACAACCATTCGACAGCTTCCACACCCAATTTCAGTCTTACTCAAGAGCAGTATGACCAGTTAATGTCACTATTGTCAATATAGAAACAGGAAAGTTCAATGAATTTTTCTGGTAAGACTTCTCTTAAGACATCAGACTGGATAATTGATAGTGGTGCTTCCAAACACATGACACCATATTCCTTGCATATGACTAAAGTTCGAAAACTAGTCTCACAGTCACATGTTCAACTTCCAAATGGTGAGAACATGAAAGTTCACTCGTTTGGCAATGTGGATTTGAGCCCAAACTTAAAACTAAACAAAGTTTTACATATTCCTTCATTCACTTGCAACCTTTTATCTGTCAGCAAAATAATCCATGATCTGAACTGTGCAGTAATCTTCTTCCCTACCTTTTGCATTTTACAGGACCTAGTGTCGAGGAAGTTGATTGGCATGGGTGAACAATGTGATGGTCTATATTACTTCAGAAAGCTCAAACCACATTATGCAGCAGTAGTAAAATCTGAACAGTCTCCTACTCTTTGGCACTGGCGTTTAGGACATGTTCCTTTTGATAAGTTATCTCTTGTTCCTCAATTGTCAAACTTGTCTTTCAAAAATAAGAACAACTGTTGTGATTCTTGCCTTCGAGCCAAGCAAACAAGAAAGCCATTTTCCTTGAGTTTCAATTGTTCTAAAGCCTCTTTTGATCTTGTGCATATTGATGTTTGGGGACCTTACAAAACCCCTTCTTTATCTGG
This sequence comes from Aquilaria sinensis, assembly GCA_005392925.1. NCBI lineage: Eukaryota > Viridiplantae > Streptophyta > Magnoliopsida > Malvales > Thymelaeaceae > Aquilaria > Aquilaria sinensis. The sequence continues at coordinate 108,981 of SMDT01002614.1, read as the reverse complement.
TGCTCATTATTTTCTAACAATTGTGGATGATTATAGTCGATGCACGTGGGTGTACTTTCTTAAGCAAAAATCAGATGTGGCGGCATATTTTGCCATCTTTCACGCCATGGTAAAGAATCAATTTAACAAGATCATTCATCTTGTGAGAAGTGATAATGCACAAGAATTCGTTGCTAGGCCTATGCTTGTCTTTCTTCAACAAAATGGCATTATTCTTCAAACCTCATGCATCAATACTCCTCAACAAAACGGTATTGTTGAAAGGAAACATCGTCATCTTTTAGAAGTAGCCCATGCTTTACGCTTTTAAGCAAATTTGCCTATTAAATTCTGGGGGGAATGTGTTCTAACTGCTGCATATTTGATAAATCACATTCCTACACCAAAACTCGATGGCATTAGTCCATATGAAAAGTTGTTCTTTAAGGCCCCCTCACTTGATCACTTACGTGTTTTTGGATGCCTTTGCTATGTCCATAACAGGCCAAGAGTTCGAGACAAATTTGATAGCCGGTCCAAAGCTTGTATTTTTGTTAGTTATCCAACAGGCCAAAAAGGATACAAAGTTTTTGATCTTAAGTCTCAAAAACTTTTTGTCTCTCGCGATGTCGTATTCTTTGAGACCACTTTTCTTTTTCAGCCTGGGAACATGCATGAAAATGTGACACCAACTCTTGTTGAACCTAACATTTGCTTTGATGAAGTCCCAGTTGAAAATAATACCTTTGAGGCTGAAAAATGTGAGGAACCTGAAAATGCCGAAACAAATGAAGTCACAGAAAATCATCCCCCTCGACCTTTTAGGCAACGTCATATTCCTAACTACTTGCAGGACTACATTTATGAGCTTCCTGGAGTAAATACATCATCACAACCCACTGCAAATCTGTCTTCCTCAGGTAACCTTCACTGTATTTCACATCATCTTTCCTACTCTCATTTTTCCTCCAAACACACAACCTTTCTTACAGCTATTGATGTCCAACAGGAACCAAAAACATTCCATGATGCCATGAAAGATCCAAGATGGCGTGATGCCATGAAAGAAGAAAAACATGCTCTTGAGATGAATAAAACCTGGACAATGGTAAAACTACCTCCAAACAAAAGAGCTATTGGTTCAAAGTGGGAGTTTCGAATCAAGCATAAATCTGATGGAAGCATAGAAAGATACAAAGCCAGATTGGTTGCCAAGGGCTCCAACCAAGGAGAAGGAATTGACTTCAATGAGACATTTGCTCCTGTGGTGAAACTAACCACAGTGCGTTGCTTGCTAGCTGTTGCTTGCTAGCTGTTGCTTCCATGAAAAATTGGGAACTCCATCAACTAGACGTTAGAAACGCATTTCTTCAAGGTTATCTCAATGAAGAAATATAAATGGTGCTCCCACCAGGCTTCTTTGGAGAAAACAGCAATTTTGTGTGCAAATTGCAGAAATCACTATATGGGCTCAAGCAGGCCCCAAGACAGTAGTTTGAAAATTTTTCTACTTCCTTACTTTAGCTTGGTTTTATCCAATCTAAGGCTGATTACTCTCTATTCACACATAGAACTGATCAAAGTTACACAGCTATATTAGTATATGTGAATGATATCATCATTGCAGGCAATGATTAGTCATACATTCAGAAACTGAAGCAACAGTTGCATGATATGTTTTATATAAAGGATCTTGGAAAATTAAAGTACTTTCTAGGATTGGAAGTTGCAAGATCGCAGAAGGGAATATTCTTGTCACAGAGGAAATATTGCATTGATATTTTGAAAGACTCCGGAATGCTTGGTTGCAAACCAGCTAAGTTTCCCATACAGCAACAACACCAGCTTGGTTCAGTAAAGAGTGAAGTGTTCAAGCATCCTGAACAATACCGAAGGCTCATTGGAAGATTAATTTATCTCACCATCACACGGCCAGACGTGACCTATACTACCAATCTATTAAGTCAACTTGGGAAAGAACAGAAGGTAGCCCATTTTCAAGCAGCCATGCATGTCTTGCGTTTTTTGAAGAGAACACCAGGGAGAGGTATATTCTTTCCTTCCAAAAGAGACTTTATTTTGAATGCATTCTGTGATGTAGATTGGGCAAGTTGTCCTCAAACGAGAAGGTCAACCACAGGATATTTAACAAAACTTGGAGAAGCTCCAATCTTTTGGAAGTCCATGAAACAAACGACAGTAGCTAGATCTTCTTCAAAGGCCGAATATAGAGCTATGTCAGCTGCAGCAAGTGAACTTGTATGGCTCAAAAGTCTTCTTCATGATCTAACTGTCGATTTACGGCATCCAATGGTCTTACATTTTGACAACCAAGCTGCACTTCACATAGCCAACAATCCAGTGTTTCATGAACGTACAAAACACATTGAGATTGACTGCCACTTCGTTCGTGAAAAAATCTTGTCAAAAGACATAGTGACAACACACGTTCGATGCAAGTTTCAACTGGCTGATGTACTCACAAAGGCTCTTAACAGAGACCAGTTTTTATTTCTTACAAGCAAGTTGGGTATCTCGGATCTCCATACTCCAACTTGAGGGGGAGTGTTAAACGTGTTTTATCACGTGGTCATTATCTCAGTTATTTAGTTATCTTCTATTTTAGATACACTTGTAAGTAGAGTTTAGATACATACGAAACACTTGTACAACCCAATCACCTCTGTTGTTTCTGTGTATATTTACAGCAGCCAAAAGCTAATGAAACATACTTTTGTTGGTGCTTGTTGCACATGAAAACCTATTTGTTTACAGCATCTTTGTCCTCGAGTTCCCCAATGAGTTGTAGTGTAAATGCTTGGCCCCTTGGATACTTTGCTGCATGCTCAACCATTTTATGCACCCCCTTTCCATTACTGCTTTTGATAGAGATAGGTTGGCCACCCTTTAGAGTTATTCGTTTTCTCTGATGGTTAAAGGACATTTTTAACTCATCGAAATTCCATCAAATATCTCCCAGCTCCTTGAGCCATTGAATGCCCAAGATCATCTTACAACCCCCTAATGATAGTATTAATGCATCAGATTGAACTCTACTAATCTTATTGACCACTTAAGGTTATCATAGCACAACACTTAAGCACTGAAACATTAGCAACCTTGATACCTACATGCTCAATAATTTGGACAGGGCACCCCAATCTTTGAGCCACCTTTGAATAAAGGAATATATGGGTGCTTCTTGAGTCAATCAAAATGTGGACTAGCTTGTTGTTAATCTTCCTTGTGACCCTCATCGTGCTGAACATTGTAGCCCCAGAGACAACATTAAGAGAGATTAAAGGAGGTTGGTATACTTCCTCACCCTCGGGTTCATTTTTGTCCACCTCCATGTCACTGGGAGGCTTTTCCTCCTCGAATACTACTTCAATCTTGTGTACTTGTCATTTTTTGCAGCTGTGGTCAAGTTGTAAATTGCTTGGTATACCAGAAGTATTTATTCCTTGCTCTCTTCTCACTCAGCTCCTTCTCTGTGAGTCTCTTGACTCCTTGTCCCATCTCTTTGTTTTTTGGTGGTGTTGGTAGGGCCAATCGGGGTGGGAGGTGACGACAAGCCAAGCGAGGAGCACCGGGACTAAGGACCCTTTCCCCTATCCAGGTTTCGACTAACTCTAGTATGATTGACCATTTCTTGAAATTTGGCAAGGCCTCTAGCTTGCACCAGTGATCAGGATATGGACAAAAGGACTCTGATGATTCATTAACTGGGATGTTCAGCTACATACACTCGAATTGAGCTAAATGACATACAATGGGAGGAAACGTAACTAACTTGACAGCTAAGGAATCTAGAACATTGCATGGTCAGCTGGCCTTCTTAACATGAAATGGTCCATGGTGGCAAATGAGACGTCCACGTCAGGTTGGCTTGGTAAACCCAAACAGACCTTAGTTTAGCCCAAACAGAAACATAAGCCCAACCTCCCTAGCCCAATTTCTATTTTCTAATCTGTAAGCCCACCTACGCACTACTGTCTCCTCCCTCTCGCCCCACCTCTTGCCCCCAGACCAGAGCAGGCCGCAGTCGCCCTTCTCGCGTCCGCTCCGTCGCAGCGTAGGTCGCCTGTTGTAGCCTCAACCTAACCCCAAACACAACAAGACCTCGAACTCGAAGCGACGCCGAAGGCCGAAGTGAAGACGAAGACTACGAACGCGTCGATTCCAGCTCCAGCCTCCAATGATTTGAGGTATTGTAGAAATTGGATATTTAATTTTGTTAATTACACTTTTTAGTTCCTGCACCAGCTTTGTCTTCGTTACCTGCAAGCTGCACCTGATCTCTAGTTCCTGTTCCTGCCGCACCAACCAAATCGAATTTTGCTGCAATGTTTGTGCGAGTTAATTTAATTTGCAAGTCTGCTTCAAACAGAATGCCATGAACCTGAAGCTAATTTATTGATTCTATAAAACGTATGTACAAGAAGAGGTCATTGTAAAAGTTACATTGGTATTTTCGTATATAATCCCTGAACATACTAATTTTAAGGTACCAAAAATTTTTACAGTGAAAACCATTACTTCACCGAGGAGAAAGCTTCAAGAAATCCAAAAGGGTTCACTTGGAAACCCTATTTGTTGGGGATCCTGCGCTAAAATTTAACTGACCTAATTGTGACCTAGTTATATTTTTCACATACTAACAGTCTGAACTTAGTATAATTGTATAAATGGAGTAATATCATGATTTAGGCTTTGTGGTGTAGAGTTAATTGTTTGGCTATGAGCGTGTTATTTGAACTTGATTTGGTGACTTGATGTCTAGTTGCTAGTTTCAAATTCCTTCAGTGTTATTTTTAATGAAAGTTAATGGTAGGAATACCACCAAACCTGTAGCCTGAGAATATTGTAGTTTGATTTCTGGTCTGATCTAATTATCACAATAATTCTTGTTAGAAGACCATTACTGAGACAATTTATCTCATTCTGTAGGCACTTCTCTACAGGTCCTTGTGGTTCTGATAGGGAATAACTGCCAACGTTATTTTGGTTTTATAAACTGAGCAAGGGTTAGGTAAGCCTTGTTTTAGACTGCATGTATCATAGTAAATCTTGGTAACTAAGCTGGTATCAAATTGGTTCTGTTACAATATTGGTGTCTGTTCTGCCTTAAACTGTGTTTTTTTAATACCAATTTGTGAACTCAGTTTTGATGAATGAAAACATGTGTTATGAAGGGAAAAGGTGGCTGAAACATTGCTTGGTTTGTTTGCAGAAAAACCTGAGAGCTCTGATAAGAGGGACTGGGCATGTCTGTAGCTGTAAAGACTGCAATTTCTCAAACATAAGGTGCAAAATTGTTTTATTTATTTAAAATCAACAAGAAAGGACTTCTGTTTATGCTGTTACCCTGGTACTTCTGTTTTGGATTTTTGGGTTTAAACTTTGATTCTCATGTCTTTGCAGGTTAACTGATGAGAAGGTTGAGTTTGCCCTGCAGAGCTTCTCACCAAGATGGGAACCAATGTGATGTGGGAAGGCAAGAAGATCTGGGAGAAAAGAAAAAGAAAAGAAAGCACAAGCATGAAAAGGATTGTGGTTGCATCCAAGAGAGCCAACAAGTTGAGAACCTAAAGGATGTAGGAAAAGAAGAAGATCTGGGAAAAAGGAAAAAGAAGAGAAAGCACAAGCATGATATGCATACTGGAGAAGAAGTGATAAAGAACGGGAGTCCATCAAGTGACAGCTTCATGAAAAATGTTGATGATTCAAGAAAGGATAAGAAGAAAAATAAGCACATAGAGAAGGAATCTCTGGCTGCTGAAGCTGAACAATCCATAAAAAGCAGTGGAGCTAGTGGTCCTGAGTTTGGAGGCAGTCAAAAGAATGAAGTGAATGGTTTAGAGAATGGGAACTTGGACAAGAAAAAGAAAAAGAAGAAAAAAGGGAAGGCTGTCAAGAATGGTTCTGAAAGGGAGTCCAAAGGAAATGCCAAGCCTAAGAAAGTTAGTTTCAGTGGACATGTTCAGGTTTTTCCTTCACCTGATAGAACTAGTGATGCAGATGAGTGTGGTAGAGAGGAATTGGTGCAAGGAAAGCGGTTTTCAAAGGAGGAGGATGAGTTGATTTGGAATGCAGTTCATAACTACATTGAGGGTCATGGGTTAGGTGAAGAAGGTCTGCACAAAGTACTGCACTGCAAAAAATACCCTGAAGTCAAAAACTGCTGGAAGGAAATAGGTGCAACCTTACCTTGGAGACCTCGTGTAAGTGTGTATGCTAGAACCCATACTATGTTTGAAAGATCTGAGACACGTTCATGGACTCCTGAAGAGTGTGAATTTGTCCGTGAGCATGTTGACAAGCATGGACCTCAGTGGAAAGCTTTGGCCGAGGAACTTGGCAAACACAGGTATCATGTAAAGGATACATGGCGAAGAATCAAATTGGTTAATAGGAAGAGAGGTCGTTGGTCTCAAGAAGAGTACCAGAAATTGTTTGACTTGGTAAATCAAGATCTGCGTTTGAAAGCTTTTGAAGAGAAGAAATTAAAGTATGGCATGCTACGTGATAATATTTGCTGGGGGGCGATTAGTGACAAGCATTCAACCAGAGCGGTTCCATCTTGCTGCCTTAAATGGTATAATCAGTTGTCATCCCCGATGGTTGCACAAGGTATATGGGCTGCTTCTGATGACTACCGCCTGCTGGATGCTCTTTCAAAGTTGGATGCATGCTGCATCGAAGATGTTGACTGGGACAGCCTTCTTGAGCATAGGGCAGGTGATGTATGTCAAACGCGGTGGGATCAAATGGTTCGCTACATTGGACATTATGTGGAAAAGTCATTCTCTGAGCAAGTCGACATCCTTGCAGAACGATATCTTCCAGATTTGCTAGAAGCAAGAGTAGCCTATGAAAACAAACCTCCAATTGACGGGCCATAGTATCTCCACTTGGAGAAAAAACTGGTATATATTGAGACTTGCCTTTTCTCCTGCGTTATCTTTTGATCCTGATTTACTTTAAAGGCAAAATGCCGACTGTTGGAGCTTGTATTATTGACTTTTTCACAAATTTACCGCTAACTTGCTAGTTTTTTCCCCTCCTCCCCTTCCCAACATTTGGTATGTTCAATGTAAGATGAGCGTTCTAATTTTTTTGTCTAGTTTATGGAACGGAATACGCCTCTCATTCTTCCAAGGCCAAGCACATAAACCTTTAAATGGATAAAAATTTCCCAGCATGTGAGACTGACGAAGTTGTGAAATTTTAGTTTGAAACCAAGTTTAAGGCTTAGTAAACTTACTTCAAAAGTGTGCCATATTCTACTGAAAAGCTGTGAAATTTTTGTTTGAAACCAAGTTTTAAGGATAGAGCATTGAAGACTATTGCTTCCGATTTCCTGAGAGCCAAAGCGAGTAACTTTGTTTTATTAATTCTTTGGGAAGAATTATACTATGTTCTAAAAGAAGAATACAGTTCACTGTTCATCAACAGTACTTACTGTGGATGAACACTGTTTTTTTCCACACTTGCTTTACCAGGATGCGATTTGCACTTTTCTTAAGCTCAGTCCTCTTTTAGCAAGGCTCTCTACTTTATAAGGGCCTATGTTGCAACACGTTTTGTTCCGGTTAAAATGTGGTTTCAGTCCCTAACTTTTCAATTTTTTCATTTTAGGCTCTGAGTTATGTCCATGTTACATTTTGGTCCCAAACTTTATAGTTATTTAACTAGATCTTCCATTTGCTCTTTTGGTCGCCAAGTTTTTTTTTTGTTGTTTTATGTACTATCTTTCAAAGTGAGACATTAGTAACCATAATTTATTTATTTTTTAATTAAATTATTTTTTATCTTTATTAAGTCAATTGTTAAATCCTTAACAACTAAAGTGTTTTCCCTTTTTTATTTTTGTCTTCATCCTAACATTTTTTAATTGATTTTCTTTATTGTTGTTTTCTAAAATGAAACTTTAATTATTATAATTTATCTACTTTTGATTTGGTTCTACTTGATTTAGCTTTAGTCATTTTTTTTTTAAAATTTTTTTAATCTTTGTTTTTTTTAATCTTTGTTAAGTTAATGATTAGATTGTTAATTGATTAACATATATTAAATATAGTTTTGTATTTCAGTCATTTTTTTATCATTATTGATAATTAAGTTTTATAGCATCAATTATTTACTTCAAGCTTTGTAGTTTAATAAAGTATTTTGATCTATAATTGTTAAAATTAAAAGTAAAATTTTCTAAATAAATTTTCCATCAATATTAAAAATTAGATTTTTGAGTAAATCACATCCGAAAAGGCCAAAAAAAAAAAAGAGAGACAAAAGCAAAAAAGAAATGCGGTTCTAGTCACTAACTTTTTAATATTTTCATTTTAAGTTTTGAGTTACGTCCATGTTAAATTTTGATCACAAATTTTATAACTATTTAACTAGATTTTCTATTTCCTCTCATGGTCCCCAAGTTTTTTTTTTTTATGCACTATTTTTTGAAGTAAGACATTAGTGACTATAATTTGTTTATTGTTTATTTAATTCAGTTTTTATATTTATTAAGTCAATTATTAAATGCTTAGTACCTAAAGTTTCCCCTTTTTTTTTTTATCTTAATCCTAATTTTTTTATTAATTTTCTTTGTTGTTGTTTTATAAAATAAAACTTTAATTATTATAATTTCTCTACTTTTGGCATGGTTCTAGTTTAAAATTAGAGACTAAGAAAATAAATGGAGAGGTTTGATAACCCGCAAATAGTAGTGGATATTTTTTTGTAATACATTTTAATAATAAATAAATAAAAATTTATCATTAATAAATTTATGATAATTAATTAAAATTTATTTATTTTTATCTATTGTCTTCTAAAGTAAAATTTTTGTAACCATGGTTTGTTTCTTTTATTTTTTCAATCAATCATAGTGACTTCGTCTAGACTTTTTTTTTACTTTTTTTTTTAAATTATTTTTTTAACAAAACTTTAGTCAATATGAGTTGTCTATTTTTTTTGTATGATTCGAACTGATTCATTTTAGAAAATATTTTTATTTATTTTTTTTCCTTTATTAAGTTGATGGTTAAGCTTTTAATTCTAAAAACTTTTACATTTTCTCTCTTGGCCTAAAGACCATTTTAGTCGCCACTTTTTGTCATTGAAATTCCACTTTTTGTCTTATATTATTAACTTTTTTATATTATTTCTCTCTTCTAAAATAAAATTTTAGTCACTCACTACAGATTATTTCTTCATACTTAGAATTTTTTTTTTTTTTGCTCTTTTAGTCCTAAAACTTTACTTGAATTTTTTTTATCAAGGTTCTCACTTTTCTTTTTTTCACTTTTATAAAACTTTTTCCTTCACTAATGATTACCATTATTTATATTTATATTTAATATTGACATGAATTGCATTGCCGTAACACGCGACCATGAAGCTCATAATTATCTATTTCTTGGATAATAATATTATCTATTTCTTAGATAATAATATATAATTTTAAATGTCATTTCGAATTGTCATTTTGCGGAGGTTTTTCAAGTAGTGATTAAAATAAGTCTCAATCAATCATGAAATTCAGCCACTCAAAAAAGCCTCCAACTGTATACTTGTTCTTTTTGTTGCATCTAAGTATCGAGCACATGCTTCTTAACTTATTCTCCAAAAGAAAACCACCAAAAAAAGAAAAGAAATGCTTGTTAACTCATGTTAGTGAGACTTGTAAAACAATAAAAAGTTCCACGTCAAATCACAATAAGCCAATTTATTTTAACTTAAGTCAACTTAATTTAAAATAGTTTATTTTTATTTTTATATTTTTTTTATCTAAATTTAATTTCATTTGAAAGTTAATATTATGCAAATGTAATAATTTATTTGAAAGTAAATTTTTATGATATTACAAAATTTTTATAAATTTTTCCTTTTTAATACCTAAAACTAGAAAATTCATAAAAAATTAATAAGAATATAAAAATTATATTTTTAATAAATTATTACGTTTACATAATATTAACTTTTAAATAAAATTAGTATTAGATAAAGAAGATGTAAGAATAAAAATAAATCATTTCATATTAAATTAACTTAAGTTAAAACGAATTAACCGTAAGATTTTTCCCCGTTTAAAGACAAGAATCACCATCCATTCACTACCCAATGGCAATCTCTCCCACCTGATTTTCTATTTCATTTTTGTTCATCTTTGACTGACAAGCACGGTTTTAATTGAGACCGAAGACAGCTACTTTACTTGTCGGGTCAGCAACAATTTGCAGACATACCAGCAAAGCAGAAGACGGCGACCAATCATTATAAGGAGCGAAGATTCCTTCCTAGTACTGACATAGCTCCTAAAATGTTTATCAGTTATCGTTGTGACTGATATAAGCCACAGTGCTTTGCCGGACGAGAAAACAATTGGGTCTTTCTTAAAAATCCTCCTTTTGAGGAACCATGGCTAGATCATTATCCGAAGTTTTAGTTCTACTTGTTGGGGTTTCTCCTTTTCTGCAGATTTTTGTCCATGGGATCGATCAAGTTGGGATTTTGGTTAACAGCCGAAGGTTTCAATTAACTCAGAGTTCACTCCCATCACGGCAGCCTTATAGAACTGGTTATCACTTCCAGCCTTCTAAGAACTGGCTTAATGGTAACCAGTGCCCGTTGTCAGCTTATTTGTGCCATCTTTTTCTCAAAAAATTCCTTTTTTCATTGTTACTTCCAACTGATGTTTCTGTCTTTATTGGCTGGTTTTGATATGGCTGGAATCATGGATTGAATTGGTGTTATTACTCTTTTAGATCCTAATGGTAAGATAGCTAGCAAATCTATGACTTTGCTAGTATGTTTAGGCGTAGTTGAGTTATGGTACATTGGTTATGATCTTTATTGCATCTATTTAATGTAGGGCCAATGTACTATAAGGGGGTCTATCATTTGTTCTACCAATACAATCCATATGGTCCCTTGTTTGGAGATATTATGGTTTGGGCACATTCTGCATCGTATGATCTTATCAACTGGTTCAGCCTGGATATTGCCCTTTTCCCATCTGAGAGTTTTGACATAAATAGCTGCTGGTCTGGTTCTGCCACAATCCTTTGGGGGGATAAACCGGTCATTTTGTACACTGGAATAGATGCCAACAAGCGCCAAGTTCAAAACTTAGCATTACCAAAGAATCTATCAGATCCATTGCTGAGGGAATGGGTGAAACACTTGGGAAACCCTCTGATGACTCCACCGGATGGGGTTGCTATTGATGATTTCAGAGACCCTTCAACGGCTTGGCAGGATAAAGATAGGGCTTGGAGAGTGATTGTTGGAAGTAAAAGGAATAACAGAGGGATGGTGATTTTGTACAGAAGTGAAGATTTTGTGAATTGGACCAAGTATCCTGAACCTCTTTATTCAGCGGAGAAGACTGATATTTGGGAATGTCCTGACTTTTTCCCTGTGTCTACTACCGGCAAAAATGGGCTTGACACATCTGTCCAGGACCCCAGTGTCAAGCATGTGTTGAAAGGAAGTCTCTTGGATTTCCAACATGAGTTTTATGTATTAGGTAGTTACCATACTGAGTTACAAAAATTTCTTCCTGACAAAGAGTTGACAGGAACCAGTTCAGACCTCAGGTATGATTATGGGAAATTCTATGCCTCAAAGACATTTTTTGACAGTGGCAAGAGAAGAAGGGTATTGTGGGGTTGGGTAAATGAGTCAGACAGCTCTGAAGACGATATTGCAAAGGGCTGGTCCGGAGTTCAGGTGATATGAACTAAGATTTTATAAAAAATGGAATGGCGTGCCTTTTTCCAGTGCAGTTGTGATCAATGTTCTAAACTGTATCCCTGATTTTTGGCATTGCAGGCAGTTCCTAGGCAAATCTGGCTTGACAGGAAAGGAAAACAGTTAGTGCAGTGGCCGGTGGAAGAAATCAACAGTTTGCATGATAATGAGGTCACTGTCCATGGGAAGATCCTTGAAAGTGGTTCGGTCTTTGAAGTTTCCGGAATCACTGGATCACAGGTGTTGATAATACTTTGACAGGTTCAATCCTGTTATACCCATTAATATGAAGTGTTAGCATTAACAACCAATGCTTGTTTGTGATTCTGTCAGGCTGATGTGGAGATAGTCTTTGAATTACCAAAACTAGAGGAGGTTGAGTTGATAAATCCCAGTTTGGTTGAGCCCCAACTAATATGTAGCAAAGCAGATGCATCTGTAAATGGAAACTATGGGCCATTCGGGTTATTGGCTTTGGCAACAACTGACTTGACTGAGAGAACTGCTATTTTCTTTCGGCTGTTCAAGAACAATGAAGGATATGTGGTTCTCATGTGCAGTGAGCAGAGCAGGTCACTTGCTAACCAAGAAATATCACCCTTCCTTGAATGAGCTGTCATAGTCATTAGATTATACTTTGCGCTGCAGGTCTTCTTTGAGAGAAGGAATAGATAAGACTACATATGGAGCTTTTGTAGATATCGATCCTCGGTTTGAAAATATTTCACTGAGAAGCTTAGTAAGTTGGACATTGTCTTTCACTGCTTTCATTCCCTTGTTAGAGTTCTGATACTGATTATATGATGGGTATTTGAGTCTTGCAGATAGATCACTCCATTATAGAGAGCTTTGCTGGGGAAGGGAGAGCTGTCATCACAGCCAGAGTATATCCAAAGTTTGCCATTGATGAAGAAGCTCACTTATACGCCTTCAATAATGGAACTCTAAGTGTGACAATTTCAAGATTGACAGCCTGGAGCATGAAGCATGCACAAATCAATACCAATGAAGGCTTCAAGGAAAGAAGAACCAATTAGAAATTGGGCAACAAGATTGAAATCTGTACCAATTTGCATTTCCCTTTCACCTATTGATTAGGGATAATTAATTGTGGAAGAATTTGGCAATAAAACGATGGTCTTTTATCAGATTAACGTTTATGATTACTTGTACTTCTTTCTTGCTTTCAGATTCAAACAAAAATTTTCTAATCTTTTGAGACATGATGTTTTAAGCTTTTTATTAGATCTCATGTTTAAGTGACACATGCTTCGGATTAGTTGGATCTTGTCATAAAAAATTGAACATTTGCATTTTCATATTCTTTGCAGTTTCTAACATTGCACTACAAACTCACCAGATTTTGTCTGTCATTTTCTTTTCTTTCTTTGAAACTGTAAACTGTGATTGGATCATAATTAAGATTTCATGCAATGGATGATGAGAATGTGGAATGAAGATCGATGTTACCGTTGAATAAGAAATGCTTAAACCATTGCAAGTTGCTACGAGAGCCTAACTAAGACACATGATCTTTTCAGTTTAAATCTAATTTTCAAATGGGCTTTGATCTATCATCATCTATTATATGTTCATGTGGTTTTAAAATATTCTTCTATGACTGAGTTTTAAATTAATCTGGAGGAGTCACATGTGCATTTGCCCTTTAGATGCCTGCGCTTTCAATTATTCCTGATTAGATAACAACAATGGAAGTAGAGGGAGAGTATTTACCTTTTTGATGAAAATTTTGTAACCTTTATCCAATCTAGCGGAAATATTACTTAGTTTGGTAATTTCCTGATTTACTATTACTGTTTTTTTTTTTTTTTCACTCGAAGATCAATTGTAATCATTGTCATGCTTGTGTTTTACATTGTGCTTTGTCTGAATGGTGGCTACTCATCTGTATATACTTCTTCAAGAACAGGCTATCCAAGAAGGTTATGGTCAATGGTCAAGAGTGCAGCTGATAAACAAGTCGTGTAAAAGTGGAAAGAGCCATCAAGAGAAGATTGTTCTGCTGTTATTTATGAGGAAGACCTTCTAAAGTGAAGAAAAAGAACGGAAAATACAGAAATTACAAGGATTTTGGTGGCATCCAAGCAGGCATCAGAACCGGTATGAGCTGAACAACCCCAGAAAAGCAATGGAGTTGGTGTTCCTGAGTTTGGGGACAGCAAAAAGAATGATGATTCAAGTTGTGAAGAGATAGGATTTGGTGCAAAAGATTCAGAAGATGGCAATGGGAACAAGGAAACGAGAAATAAATAAAGAAAAAGAAGAAGAAGAAGAAGAAGAAGAAGAAGAAGAAGAAGAAGAAAAGGTCTGTCCAAAATGATTTCTGAGAGTGAGTGCCGGGAAAACATTAAGCCAAAGAAAGTTGGTCTTAATGAAAATGTTCAGGTTTTTCCTTTATATACAAAGGACGATGCGTTGATTGGAGATGCTTTCGATAAGTAGATGGATGTTCATGCATTAGCTGCCAAAGCTATGTGCAAAGTGATGGCCTGAAAACAATACCCTGAGGTCAAAACTGCTGGAAGGAAAGAGGTGCAGCGACATCTCGGGGCATCAGCTCTGCAGGTTTTATCTGTCTTTTTTTTTTTTCTCTGAACTGTAAATTGTGATTAAATCACAAGATTTTCTGATATCTGATGATAAGAACTTGGGGAATGAAGAGAGATGTCACAGTTTAATAATAAATGCTTAAACAATTGCAAGTTGCTGTAACAGCCTACCTAAGACACATGATCTATTATTAGCTATTACATGTTCTTGTTTTCTTGTAATGTTCTTGTCATCTTCTCTTACTCTGTGTTTCAATTAATTTGCCTTATAGCAGACAGCGCTTTTGTTTCCATCCGGTTAGATAACCTCATTGATACTCGAAGTAAAAAGAGGGCACCTTTGTTCTTATGAAAGCTTATAATTTTATCCAATTTGGCAGTAAAATTACTTCATTTCAGATTCAAGGATTCCTGAATTCACCATTACTGTACTTCTTGTTTGTTTGGAGAACAATTCTTATCCTTGTAATGCTTGTGTTCTGCTTTGAGCTTTATCTTGAGGGTAGCTACTCATCCCTATATACTTCTCCAAGAACAGGCTATCCAAGATGGTCACAGTCAGGAGTATAACTGATAATGAACAATTGAAAAAGTAGTAAGATTTAATCTGTCAATTTTTTTCTTGACAAAAGCTATTGCTAGAGATCTGTGTGTTTGCTCTTTTTGTTCTGCCTCTTGGATGATTGTTTCACTGAGACATACCACTACGCTCAAAGCACCTGTGAAGTGAGAGTGATTAGTGGGATATAACTTTGCCAGTACAAGACGTAGTCTATAATGTCTCACATTCTCTCTTCTCCTCTCTCCCTCCGTTCATCTCCCTAACGTGAACTATAAACTGTGATCAAATCATAAGATTTCCTAGACTGGTGATGCGAACATGGGAACAGCGATCAATGTCACCATTAGATGAAAAAAAGTACAGATACCATTGCAAGTGGCTTGTAAAGAGAAAACTAGCCGTAACAGCCTACCTAAGACACATGATCCGTACAATCTAAATGGGATTTTTGAAGTGCACTTTGAGCTACCATTAGCTATTAGACCTCAAGCTGGTTTTATGATGCTTGCGTGACTATTGAGTGTGGATGGATAGCTACCATTAAGTGTGGAAGCTAAGAACGACAATGGAGGCTTCTGTTAGTTGGATCTTCTTGTTGTGCCTGCAGCTGATAGCGAATGGAGTTTTGTCAACAGGGCAGCCTTATAGGACTGCCTTCCACTTTCAGCCTCCCAAAAACTGGATGAATGGTATGCCTTTGCAAACCTGAGATATTTTTGCAGTTCATATTCATTTCAATCAGCTTTTGTTCTTCAGCATTGACTTTGTTCTCCTTTTCTGTTTCTATCTAACATGTGCATTCAAAATGGATTCTATGGTCCTCCAAATCTTAATGGTAAGGTAACCACTTTAGGCTTCCCTTGTCAATGGACAGCAAAGCTGTCCAGCTGTCCAAATCTTCTTTCCTTGACAACTTTGCTGTCCAGATGCCCAAATCTTCTTTCCTTGTAATTGTTTCCTTTATTTTTCCTTTTATTTAGAATGCATTATGACCAAGATTATAGTTTACATTTATAGGGCTAAAATCATGAGGGGACTCATTTACTTTCCATGTATATCATTCTTGTAAAGTGTATATAATGTATATAGAATAGAAGAATAGGCATTTAGTCATTCACACAAACTTTGTCATGGTATCAGAGCCATTAACTAACAACTCAAGTGCTCTTTAGTCTATTTTTTTTTCTTCTTTCTTGGCTTCTGTATCTCGGTGCAATTTTGACAAGTTCTTCTTCCTAGTAGCTTTTGTTCTAGTTCTGATGTAAACTTTTTTTGTTTCGGTGATCTCCTATTATTTTATTGGTGTCTTTGGTGTCGTCCCAATTTTTTGGTGCCAAATCCTTCTTTGGTCATTTATTGTAACTCTTTCGATGGCCCTTTTTGGGCTATTTCAACATCTCTATGGCTATTTGTGATGGATTCAGCACCTGTGTGTGTCAAGTTTACAGGCAAAAATTACTTTATTTGGGCTTTTCAATTTAAATTTTTCCTCAAAGGAAAAGATCTTTGGGGTCATATTGATGGCACGGATTGTGCACCTGATTCGGACAAATCCAAGTATCCGGATTCTTCTCTTTCATGGGTTGTGCTTGATGCTCAGATTATGTCTTGGCTTCTTGACTCGGTCGAGCCACATATTGTTGCCAACTTAAAGCCTTATCGCATTGCACAAACCATGTGGGTGTACTTAAAGAAGGTTTATCTTCAAAACAATGCTGCTTGTCGTTTTCAGTTAAAGCATGCAATTGCCATGTTTCAACATGACACTCTTTCCATCTAAGGCTACTATTCAAGTTTTCTGGCACTTGGGAATGAATATGCTGATCTGGTTACTGCAAATATTCCTCTTGCCACACTTTCCTTTATTCAGAATCTTCATGAGACAAGTCCCCTCTTCCAAGCTCTTTCACTTCAAAAGTATTCAAACCTGAACTTCCTACCAATTGAACAAGGACTACATAAGAAAACATAATAAATGCCAAGGAACTAGTTAAAAGATAGAGTAGAATGTATTGAAAATTTCAATACATCAAATACCCAATACTTAAAACTTCGCTAGTCCCTAGCATACATTAACTAGAAAGACAAAACAGTCAAAACAAAGAAGCTAAAATAAATACCCAATATCAAATTATGAAATTATCCAAGTCACAAAACCAACTCAAGAGAAGTTAAAGTAAATAAAGAAAGAAAAACCTTGTCACTAATGGTAGGTGGTCACTCCTTCAGTGTTTTACTTATAATTTTTGAACTTTGTGCTAGTATATGAAGTGGCTCACTTTGTGGTCTTCATGCATAAAATTTGAAACTAGATCCAAACTACTCACTAGTCTCCTTAAAGAAGTTGCATGCAAAATACAAGTTCAATGGCATTAATCAAGGTTGTACTGAGGCCAGACTTGGTGTTGAGAGGCATCAGATGAAGGCACTTTTATGGTGGAGCTAAGAAAACTAGTTAAGCATCTCAACACTATGGGCAAGCATAAGATTTCACTATAAAACCCACCTAAGGCATTCTTAATAAAAACATGTATTTTCTTAGCTTCAAGGTAACTTCCCAAGATGACTTTTCATGGTTCATGCACAATTTTAACAAACAATTGAGTAAATTTCAAGTCACTTATTAAAACATTTTACTTTCTCTCATAGAGACATTTTTTTCCTTTTTTACTAGGGTTTTTTTTTATTGAACTCGTGTTTACCTTTTTTCATAAGGGACAAGAAAGATTTTTGGACAAAGCTCAAAATTCACTTATATTTTCAAGCACTAAAAATCATACATGTTTTATCACCAACACATATCCATAACGACACATTTTTATTCCAACCAACATACTTAACCCAAAATTCCCTCAAACTTGTTATTTGTTCAAACTCACGTATCCAATTTTTGTCCTTCCTATGCCCAGAAGTAAAATGCTCAACTAGTTTCAAGGACTAAAAGAAGGCAAATGTGAAAGGTTATGGTGCATCGTGTGGGTTCAAACAACAAATAAGGCTTTAAGGCTCAAAGGGGGTTTATCTAAGGATAATTGCATTGTTGGCCATTTGGATATGTAGCAAACCTAAGTTGTCATTTTTGTCTTGATTCACATGCAACTAAGTGGATTTGAAAGGACCCATAATCAAATTTAAGATTCATCCCATAAAGCAAGCAACAATCAAAAGAAAGAACAATCCCTAGCAACACACAAGGCCCAATATGCTTATTGGGTTAAGTTTCTATCATTAATGACAAATGAAGATCTTTCTCTACTTAACAAAACTTACAAATGATTTGACTTTGCAAAAGAATTGAATCAAACATGATAGAGGGCATACATTGGATCTCTAAATGCACACAACCTAAAAATGCAACTATATGCTTCTTAGATGAAACAAACAAGAAAATAAATATGACACATGCTAGTGATGAACAAGGAAGAAGAGCACAATCACCCTATGTGAGCATTAAGACCTAAAATTAGAGTAACCAATCTAAACTTACAACTATCCTAAATAAAACATACTAAAGTGATCATAAATACCAAGCAAGATCAACAAGTGAGAACCACACACACAATCCACCCCCACACTCAAAATTAACATTGTCCTGAATGTTAGAAAAAAAAAAAGAAGTAGGAGAATAGTACTCGAGAGGCAAGATAACCTTGCCTCCTAATCATCTTGCATGTTGGATGGCTCGCCTCCATCACTATTTTGTGGTGGCGGGAAGTGATACGATGGTGCATTAAAGGATGGGTAGGAAACCGCACGCTCAAGTGAGATGTACCAAGGATATTAGGTTGGATTGAATTGGGGAGGGATAAGGGGGAATAGCAATATTCTTGAAGTGTCAAATTTTTGTTGTCTTGTCATTTCCCATTGATTGTTAACACTAGTGTTGGTGCATGCCACTTAGGAAGTCATTCCCCCATTAAAATTTTGAGCGAGCTCATCCAACGTTTGCTTCATCCATTGCTTTATATGAACATTATTCTCCTTTGCCTTAAGAACCTCACCTCCTAATTTGT
The DNA here is from genome assembly GCA_005392925.1 of Aquilaria sinensis. NCBI lineage: Eukaryota > Viridiplantae > Streptophyta > Magnoliopsida > Malvales > Thymelaeaceae > Aquilaria > Aquilaria sinensis. Next base: position 90,103 of record SMDT01002614.1, on the reverse strand, counting down.
AAAGGAGCTTGTGATAAGTCTTAAGCCCTTTAGCTACCACATTCATTTTGGCCATCTTTGGGTTGAGAAGTGGTTGGTAATGAAGCTATGGATTTTCTTGTGGGTTCTCTTGGCCTTCCTATTCATCTTGATCATCTTTTGCTTCCCTATTGTTTCCTTGAAGCCTTGTCACTTGTCGGTTGAGCTTGAACATTAGGCATATTGGGCAATTAAAATGCTCAACCTTAATTTGAAGGAAGCCAATGAAAATAGACTTTTCCAATTGAATGAACTTGATGAGTTTGGCTAGGAAGGCTATAAGAGTGCCAAGTTTTACAAAGAGAAGACAAAAATGTGGCATGACAAGCTTATTATAAGGAAAAAATTTTGTTCTAAGTCAAAAAATGCTTCTATTCAATTCAAGGCTCAAATTATGTTTGAGCAAGTTAAAATCAAGGTGGTCGAGTCTTTTCGTGATGGAAAAAATCACACCTTATGGAGCCATTAATTTGAAGACGGAAGATAGAAGGACATTTCAAGTCAATGGACAAAGGTTGAAGCACTATTATGGGGAGGAACAACAAATTACCAACAAGCTTCACTTGGCCGACCCATCTGCATGAGTCATTAAAGAAGAAAGTTGTCTAGCTAAAGACGTTAAATTTAATGCTTGTTGGGAGGCACCCATACATTTTCATTTATCTTCTTTTCATTTGTGTAGATTATTTAGAGTAGTGTTTGAATTTTTATGTCAATAAGAGCTGTTTCCTTGATTTTGTAGGTGGTAGATGTAAAAAAGATCAACACTTGGTCAAAATTTTAGGCATGAAGCATGTTTTGGTGAAAAATGGGGTGATGACACATCTTTGATAAAAAAAAAACATAACTTTGGATATAAAGAGTTTGATTATTTTTATGAGCTCATACAAAGTTATAGCTCCACAAATTAAAGATGCGACATTGTGGGCACAGAGGAGAAGCAAATATGCCATTTGTTCATCCAAAGATGCAACATTGATAAAAAAAAATGAGTCTTCAGTCAGCAAACGCGAAACTACAGCTTCAATGGATAAAGATGCAACATCGTGGTAATAGAAAAGAGTGAGTGAAGTGTCTAATCAAATAAAGACACAATTCCAAGTGTTGAAGACATGTCTTCAAGTGCGAACCAAGAGAAACACGTCTTTGAGAGATAAAGACACAACTTTAACGCTACAAAAAAAGAAAAAGATTGAAGGATTAGTTCAGGCAAAGATGGGGCGCCCAAAAGAAAGGATGCATCCCAAGTTAAAAAAAAAAGGTTAGGTGAAGACGAGTCTTAGAGGCATGAGGACATAACTTTGTAGCATTAGAAAGAAACATGGTCAAGGTTCGGTTCAGGTAAAGCCACAGCTCCAAGGGGTAAGGATACATCTTCAGGTAAGTTAATAAAAAAAATTAAATTAAATTTAATTAATTAAAAAAATTAATAAAAAATATAAATAAATAAATTAATAAAAATTATATATAATAGCAGCTGAAGTCGCACCTCCAGTAGCTGAAGTTGCAGCACCACCTGCCCCTTGCCTTTATAAAGCCGCAATGCTGCGACTTTGGTAGCTTGAAGTTGCAGTTTTCCCCCACCACCATTTATACGATTCATTTCTTTCCTTCTTACTCACACACACAATGGTTGCTTGTCTTTCTTTGCTTCTTTCGCCAGACTCATCCCCAATCATCCCAAAACTCCAACTCTCACATCAAATATTCATTCTTCCTTAATTCCTTCAAGTTTGAACATCAATCAAGTAAGTCTATCACTCCTTTCTCCTTTACATTCCTTGAAATTCTTGGTTTTCTTAGTTATGAAGATGTTATGGGTTATGTTGATTATCTAAATTTTTGGTGTTCTTACTTCATTTTGCTACTTGAAATGGTGTAGAAACATGATTTTAGAGACAATATAGCTTCTTGTTCATGAGTTTGAAGTGGTTTGCTTGATTATTGAAATTTACCTCCATGAACATGGAAAAATTCTAAGGGATTTTTCATTGGTTGTAATAAATGCAATATGGTGGTTTTCTTTTGTTTAATCCATGTATTAGATAATGGGTTACCATTGATTGCATCAATTTGAGCATTAAATTAATTAAATTAGATTTTTCTTGATTTAACCACCATTTTCTTATGACCAATTTTGTGCTAAAAACTTGGTGAATTTATTACGTGATTTATTGATCACCTCATTCAATCTAGTGTTGATCCTTATTAATTGAGCATTACGTGCTTCAATTTTTTATGAGAGTTTTATCATGCTTGGGATGGTTACCTAGTGATGGGGGATAGAACTTTAGCTATGGACATACTGTCTTACTAAGGGTTGTTCTTATGTTTGGTAAATTTTTAAGTGGTAATTACTTATGAATATATTATTTATGCTTAGACCATATTCTTTGTAGGACAATGCCTCCAAAAAGATTGAAAAAAAAAAAGAACATTGAAGCTCCATCTAAGAATACATGTGCTTCCTCCTCCACCCCCTTTAAATCCTATGATTGTAAGATTTTTCAAAGCAAGCAAGCGACCACACACTTTCATGCAATAAGAACCAAAAAGGTTGCTCCAGAAAAAAGCATTGATCTTACATTGGGGAACTCTAATACTCCTTAAAGTGTCATCGACTTCATTCATAGAAGGGGGTGGATGAGATGGCGTGGAGATTTGGAGCCTGCTTCAATGACCTTTGTCAAGGAATTTTATGCTATCTTGAGTGATGCATTATCTTTAGAGAGGGACTTGATATCAATTACTATGAGACAAAAGCAAGTGGATTTCTTTCCTTGATGCCATTAATGTTTCTTTAGGCATTCAACTAGACCCCTCTAGATTTGAAGGGCCATATGAGGATATCACTCTCGAGGATCTCACAGAGTCGTTGTGTGGCAGACTCACCAAATGATTTTTTGACCTTTAACCAAGGTGTCAAACATTTCTCTTCTGGCCAACTCACCATAAAGTTAAAACTTTGGCATCACTTTATAGTGTCCCGACTCACAACAATAAAGCATTATTGACATGTCACTTAGGACTATGCAGAATACTTATATTGTATTGCCAAGGGCTTGGAGCTCAATGTTGGCCAAATCATTTGAGAGAACATTACCAAAGCAGCCAATATTATGTGGTTGATCATCCTAATCTTATCACCCGATTGATCTGAAAGGAAGGAGTGGTATTTAAAGGTGAAACTGATGTTCTTGATCCTAGACCAATCATAAAGAAGAATGAGCTCAAAAGAAAACATTTGGATGATGTCCTATAAGGAGGTAATGAGGAAGCAAAGGATGATCAAGATGAGGAATGAGGCCAAGAGGACCCACAAGAAAATCCATTACTTCATATGAAAATTATGCCTCCCAATTTGTGGAGGAGCTTGTGATGAGTGTTTAGCCTCTTAGCTACCTCCTTGATTTTAGTCGTCTTTGGGTTGATGAGTAGTTGGTAATGAAGCCATGGATTTTCTTGTGGGCTTTCTTGGCCTTCCTTCTTGTATTAATCATCTTTTACTTCCTCATTGCCTACTTGTAGGACATCGTCCAAATGTTTGCTCTTGAGTTCACTCTTTTTCATGACTGGTCTAAGATCAAGAACATCAGTTTCACCTTTAAAGAGCACTCTTGCCTCCTAGGTCAATCGGGTGATAAGATTAGGATGAATCATAATGGTTTTTTGGTAAGATCCTCGAAAGTGATATGCTCATATGGCCCTTCAAGTCCAAAGGAGTATAGTTGAATGCCCAGGCAAGCATTGATGCATCGGGAAAGAAATCCACTTACTTTTGTCTCATGGTAATTAATGTCAAGTCCTTCTCTAAAGATAATGTATCTTTCAAGTTCGCATAAAATTCCTTGACAAGGGTCATTGAAGTAAGCTGCAAATCTTTACACCATGTTTCTTACCTCATCCTGTGAATGAAGTTGATGATGCTTTGAAGAGTGTTAGAGTTCTCTGGTATAAGATCAATACATCTTTCAGGAACATCCTTTTTTGTTTTCATTGCTTGAAAGTATGTAACTACTTGCTTGTGATGCTATCTGGACCAATCAAAGCACATGTACACTTTTTGTTGGCACCTAGATCCATAATGATTCCTACCCATTCTACTAGTCCTCCACCTGCCCCATGCTCACCAACCATCCTTAAAGCCTTCCACCACTATGACAAGGTTGTCACATTAGACGTGGTGAGGTGATGGTAGTTCACTAGCTCCAATATTCACTCTATGACACGATTAGATTGGACTGGAAAACAATGATGCCCCTCTAGCAATTGTCCTCGCAGATCTAGTTCTAGAAAGGTTTGTCGGTCTAGATCCCCCAATTTCTTTCTTCCTATCTGGTTCTCACCCTCAGTTGAGAGGCAACTTCTTAAATTACTATAGTGAAAAACGTAAACCTTGGTTAATTGCTAGTTCTCAACAACAAATCTGGTGGGTAGCTCTAAAACTACATCACCATTATTAGTGGCTACAACTTCATAGCTGCAATGATGGGCTTGTGTGAATCATTCCCCGTAAAATCATGTCTTGAATAAAATAGGTGAAATTTAGTGAGAAAAATTTCTTGTGGTAAATTTTTGGTGTGTTTGAATCCAAATTTTCTATGAATTCATAAGTTAAAAAAATGGCAGAAGCAAATATTAGTTCAACTTTGGCATTAGCTTGTACATTTTTACAGGTACCAAGAAACATAACTTTATCTGGTTTAGTTTTTCTTAGTAATCGAGCACCATTTTTCACTCTTTCAATACTTGATCTTGATCTGATTTTTAAAATGAATATCCAATTTCTTATGTGCTCATTTTTTAAATTGACAATCGGCACAAAAAAGCAGCAGTTAGTCCTTTTTTTAGATCTCCTCAATTAATGATGAAGGAATTCAATTGGACTAAATAGTGGCTAGAGTTAATATTGGATGACCTAGAAGACAAGTGGTAGTAACGTTAGATGTTCGGGTGGCTGAATCGGCTACAAGATTGAAGGAGGACGAGGGCGGGGATGAGTCGCAAAAGTGGCAGTGGTAGAGGGAAAAAGTTAGGGCTATGGACGCAAAGGGGTGAAAAGTATACGGACAATAATTGGCATTTGCCACAAAAAATTGGTCAAAATTAACTATAAAAGTTATGGAAAGACCACAATTAGGACAAAATTTAGCATTTTGAGGGCTTTAGAAGGTCAAAATACAAGTTAGGAACCTATTTAGAATAATGTGAAAAAGCTGGAGCCTACAAATAATTTTCACACCATTAACAATACTAGTATCTCATAGAAGTTCCGTGCACTTTAACTTAGTGATTAAGACATATGCATGATGGCAAACTTTTTCTTAAATGCTGCATATGTTGATTAGGTAATCTTCTGGATCTCGAAAAAACAGATATCTCATTTCTCATAAATGTCTATAGTAATAAGAAAAACAAAAACAGAAGAATATCTCACATGAAGTCAACTAGAAACCTAGTCATATGCTCTTTAATTTTTTATAACCATCTCTAAAATACTGTTCCAAACTTGAAAATTTTCATTCGGTCAAGTTATATAAATATACCTTTTAAATATTAAAACTCACAAATGGAGCTTGCCCAGTATAAAATTAATATAATAATAGTAACTTTTTAGTAAATTAGCATATATATATGTACGCACAAATTTTGTGTGTAAAAATTACACATTGAAATTAATTGCAGCATGAATTACAAGATTGAAATTTAAAACAAAGATTTTGGGGGATCTACTCTCGAGCGTGCTTCTCATGTGCACAATCCTCTGATTAACACTTCAAGCTTTTGGTGGAGACGTGAACGGCTTATTCACGAACACGGACTCTGGAGTTTGTCTTGTACAAACACGAACCGAGGTTTCTACTGATTCTTTTGGTTTGAGATTTTTCCGTCATACTCCGTAAACTTAAGGGCTTCGAGTAATGTCTGCCACTTGTTTGCCTCTTTTCTTGGAGTTTGACTTAATGCAGCACAGAAACTAATCTTTCATGTTCCCCATTGCTTTTGTCGGATCTGAACTTAAACTTGATGTAGCACCGTCCAGCGTTCTTTATGTTCCTCGCTGCATTCTTCAAATCCGGCCTTAAAACTGGGATTTGATCCTTCTTGGGCTTAATTTCTTCTCTCGCCGAGCATTTGTGCTAGATCAATTGAAGAGCTAGAGAAAACTTCTTGTGGGCAAATTTTCCTTCTCCCTGGTTCTGCTTCTCCAATTTGTTCTTCCTTTTTTGGCCTTGGGGGCCTATTTATAGATGTAGAGAAGAAGTTGTTTGGTTTAAGAAAACCATATGTGATAATTATTACATATTTATCTTTTATATTTATCTCAAGAGAAAATAAATATGATAGTTACCCCTCCTTAATTATCTCAATTATTTAATTTAAAAGGATAATTAATGGAACATTCTAGAGTATTCTAGAATATTTAGGCTAAATGATAGGTATGCATGGGCTTTGATCATTTTGAAGTTTAAGGTCCAATTTGCCAAAAATGGACTTAAGGTAACATAATGAGTCTTTATTCAGGACCCTCAATTGTGCACTTTTGGGCTTTAAAAATTGTACTTCTTGAATCTGTAGTTTCTAAATTCAATAGGCTTTTGAATTTTAGATATCAATCTTGAAATGGGCTAGACAATTTAAATTGGGTTTAATATATTTTAACCCAATTAAATTTTGATGTCTATAATATATTTTTGTTAATTCTCTAAACATATGTCCCTCGCTAAAGTGATTATTTGGTTACATGCATGAGTCATATTACCATCTACACTTGACCGTTATTTTCCATTATAGTTCGTTACAATATTCTTGGTGGCATAAAACATAAATAACAATTCTACTAACAATAATAACCAATTTTTTTATGAGTTTGTATTCAAATTACCTTTTCTTTTTATATTTATCATGCATTATGAGCACTAAGTTACATTACCAGTACAACATTAGCTAGCTAGGGCACAAAAATTAAGGTGTAAAATTTTTAACATTTTCACTCCCATGAAAAAGTTAGTGACATAAGTGTCACCTACCAAACTATCATAGCTCACTCATAAATTTTTATCTAATTTTATGGATCATTTTTTTTTCAAAATATAAGAATTAAAATAAAATTCACTATAAGAGAGATGAGCTTTTGTGATGATCCATTGTGATGAAAAAAATCAAGGCAAATAGCTATCGATGCAAAATCATAGCAAATAGTAGCGTGGACCAATCAACTGTTACAATTATGATAATTTTTCCATGAAATCATTTGCTATGATAAAAATCATTGGAGTTTGCAACAATTTTATGATGAACTTTTTCCAAAAAAAATAATCATCTCAAATGATTTGATGGAGATTTTTTGTGGGAATAATAGTGATAAAATTGCTATGAAAATAATCGTAAGAAAATTGTGTAGCAATGATAAGCTTATATTTAATATATTTATTTCTCTCATATTTAGTATGTTTTAATATGTTTTAAACCTTAAAGATATGTTTTGAGTATGTTTTGAAGCTTAGAGCATATCTGGACTCAATTGATTAAAAATGGATTTAATTGCAATTTTACAAGTTTTAATTTGGTTGTGTTTTTTCAGGATTTTGACAGATTGACGATGTTCTGATAGAAAAAGCACATCTTCAGCTACAGAAATCAGAATCAAGTGATTCTTGATTCACTAGAAATTTAACATCTGGAGTTAAAAATCACATTCAGACCATGAAACACAGTTTGCACGTTAAGAAGATCAAATTTAGTTTCAAAGTCGCGATTTGGGGGTCATCACTGGTCGGAAGCAGTTGCGGTATTTTAGGCATATCTTTGGCTGTAGATGTCTATTGTGTATGATTCAGGTGTCATTTCGAAGCTAAGAAAGAGCTATGAAACTTTTATACTTTGAGTTTTGAGAAATAATAACTGCATCAAAGTCGAATTTCAGCTTGAAGTTGCTACTGTTGTTCTGGAGCATTACTTGGCTAACAACTTTGAAACCTTCTAGTTATTTGAATCTTTTTATTTGTTTGGGTACTGTTTGTAATAATATAGAAAGTTTAAAGAGATTTTGTACATTTAACACACTAGGATACTGTTGTTTAGGTATTTAAAGGCAAAGGCTGCACCTCTTCGAGGGAGCTCCTTTTTGGCAGCCTTAGGTTTTTTGTTATTTTCTTTGTTTTTCTTTTAAACATGAGTGGGTAATTTTTTTGGTTCAGTTTTAGGGATGATTTCCATCACCAACACCGGTTGTGATGATTGATTTTACTTGCTTAAATTCTCTTTAAATTCAAGTATTTACTTCTTTGTTTTTAAGATTTATTGTATTTAATTTTCCTGTTCTCGCTTGTTGGATTGGTGCTGCGATTACAAATCTATTTGATTTTCTTTCAACCGCTTAGGTGAAGAATTTGATTTAGAAGCAAGTGAATTGACTATAGATTACTTTTATTTCTGGTTAGTTCATATGGAGAAGTAAAACAGATTAAATTGTTCAAGTTTTTGGATTGTTGCCTGAAATAAACTTTTGTTCATTGTTCCTAATGCTAATTTTGGGTTTATTATAAATTACTTTTCAATATCTGGTTACTCAAAATTAAGAAATTAATTTGAAGCTTTTTCTGGTTAATTTTACTATTGAATTCTTTGGGGTTCTTTTTAGCTTTAAAGAGAATCCTGTTTATTTGTTTGGATTTAAGAAATATTTTCTTTCGATAATCAACTGCGTGATTGGAATGGATAATCAACCCTGAACTGAGCGTTTTTAGTATTGGTTAATTTCATTTTGATTCTACAGTTAATTTAATTCAGCATTCAATTCAAGAAAACCCTCAAACATTTTATTTCAGTTTTCCGACAGGAAGCTTTCGGTTAATAAATTTTCCTTGGGATTCAACCTAGTTTTTACTATTATAATACAAATTTATTTATTCTGAGTTATTAGGGACACCAAAATTATTTTTGACAATTTCGACAATTGACCAAGCAAAATCTTAGGAAAATCTGCTACAATCTCCACACAATCTAACCCTCAAGCACTAAATCCCCAACATTCCAAACCCTAAAACCCTAAGTCCCCAACTTCCCAAACCCTAAATTCTAAACCCTAAGCCCTAAATCCTAAACACTAACCATAACTCTAAACACTAACACTAACCCTAAATCAGAAAATTATACACCCTAAACCATAAATCCTAACCCTAACCCTAAACCCTAAACACTAACACTAACCTTAAATCCAAAAACACTAAACCTTAAATCCTAAATAGTAACCTAAACCCGGAACACTAAACCCTAAACCCTTAACCTAAATACTAACATTACTAACACTAACTTTAAATCCAAAATCCCTAAACCCTAAATACTAACCCTAACCCTAAACCTTAAAAGTAAATTCCTGAAACCCTATCACTAACTTTAAACACTAACATTAAATCATGACCCTAAACATTAAACTTTAAACTCATCCTAATACTAATTCTAATACAAACCCTAAATACTAACCCTAACTCCAAACTTTTTGGAGACATCCAAATTTAGAAACTGCAAACTTTTGGAAGACTAACCCTAACCCTAAACACTAACATAACACTGATCTTAGACACTAACCCTACATTAACCCTAAGTAATACTAACTGACCTAACCCTAAACACTAACCCAAAACCCTAAACTTTCCACTTTATAAGGGGTTTCTATATTTGGAAAGTAGCATCTCTTTTGAGGTTTCTATGTTTAGTAAGTTTAAGAATCTTGTAGAAATTTGTGAAAATTATGACATTGGTTGTTAAGCTATTTATTTTCGTTAAATTAGATTTCTAGTAATTTTGAAAATTAGTTTAGGGTTTAGCCATTAATAATAATTACTGTAACATATTGCATAAACTTTTCATTAATTTTGATTTTAACACAAGATTTTTAAGATTTTGCAGTGTAATAGTAGTTGAAGGTCATTGGAAATTTGTAAGAATAAATAAGAAATCAAGAGTAAATCATAGGAAAAAAAATAAACAATTGAGGCTAAATTGTAAGAAGATCATAGGAAATTTTTTAATATTTTGTAGTTTATTATTAGTTGAATATTGTGGGAAAATCATAGGAATAAATAAGAAATCAAGGATAAAAAAAGTGGGAAAAAAGTAAGTAATCTCATAGGAAAAATTAAACAAAGGGAAGGAAATTTGGGCGGGGGATGAAAAATTTTAACTGAAATTTTGGGCGGGACATTTGCATCGATTCTGCCTTGATTCTGCCATAATTGAGGCTAAATCATAGCTGATGTAATTAAGGCTAAATCGTCATAATATCAACACTTAAATTAACAATATGTGGTCTAACCTCTCATCTTCCCAATTTGAAAATCTCACCCTCTCATATCCTCCACTCGTTGCCTCTTCTCACCCACTCTCTCTGTCCATCTGTCATCCACTATATGATCTTTCCATCTGTTGGCCTCCATCACCATCTCTTCCATCTCCGTTCGATCTCTGTCTGTCTCCTCCATCTCTGTGCGATCTCTCCATCCATTCTCCTCCATCACTGTCTCCTCCATCCACCGCATAATCTCTCCTCTCTATACGCCTCTTCGGTTCTCTCCTCTCCTTCCCCCTCCACTTTGTATCCTGGCTGACTTTCTCATCTCTCTCAAATGTTTAGATTTTTTTAAATAGAGTTTAGGTTTTTTTTCATATTTCTGTAATTAATTGATATATTTATGTAAATTATTGATATTTTTATTCATAATATTTTATTATTCAGCTACAATTAATTTACTAGTAACAATTAATATAATATACTAATTTGATTAATTAAATACAATAAAATCAATAATTAAAAAAAATAAACTAAGAATCGTCGCAAAATTTTCAAAATTATTTATCTGTAGTGAGGCAAAATCAAGATAAAAAAGAATCGTCGCAAAATCATCACAATTTTTTTTTGCGACAATTAAAATTGTTGCACTTTTGCTATCATATTGCGACGATTACTATTTGCGACGGAGATTTTTGCAATGATTGTTTGCGATGGCATATTTCATAGCAAATGCATTTTTGCTACGATTCACCTACGATATTTTCCATAGCAAGAGTCTTTCTCTCTTGTAGTGGTTTTTTAAAAAGTATGAGACCAAGTTATATTTTTTTTCTAAAAAGTAAAGAACTATATTATGTAGTAACTCTTTGAAGCTTTAGCTGACACAACATGCTCAACAATCAAGAGGGCCCCTTACATATGCACGCATGTACATCATATTGGGAAGACAATTTGATTACACATAAGCGCGTCCTATGGAAATAAAATATACTCTTGATACTTTTTCATGGTATACCATTCATTACAGGATATTTTGGAGCCAGAAAGCATAAATGAAACAGTCCAATTGATTAACTAATTAACTGATTATAAATTGAAATCAAAACCACAACAATAGGAGATTAACCTAATATTTACAAGCCCCAATATATCAATTGGGTTAATTTCAAAAATAAATAAGTGGATCACTTATGCTAATTAAAAAAGAAGCATGCTTGAAAGAGTTGAAATTGGTCAAGTACGTTATAAATCTGATCCAACAATGAAAATTAAAACTTTCTGACATCTTCTGAAAACCCAGATAAGCAAGGTGAAGAAAACGTGGGTTCCTAGTTTGAGATAATCCTTGGCTTCACATAAACGGGCCGGGGCTTTTTAGCAAGTAAAAAACAAAACTAGATTCTACCGTACAAGTTATAGCAGCAAAAGTATCTTTGAAAAATCACATGAACTTGCTTGCTAGCAAGATGCCATTTTAATGGCGGTTCTTTTCATCCTTAAGCAATTTCTTTGGGTCCCTAAATATTCACATCTCCATTACCATTACATAAGGCTAAAAACGAATTGAGTAGTAGGATGACTAAGTTGAGCTTAAATTGAATGAGTTTGATTGAAGCTCAATTATTTACTTAAATTAATAGAAAAAGTTAAAATTGAGATGAGCCGAATAATATGTAATTCGGGCTTTATTTGAATTATGCATCAAGTTTGAAATTTTGTTCCAACAAGACTTGGTAATAATTTGAACAAGCTAGTGAATGATGTTTAAGCTAACTTGATTTTGAGAAAGCTCGTGGTGTTTATTCAAATATTTTCACCCCTATCATCACAATGGTCAAAAAGTTTCTGTTTGGGTTTCTAAAACGGAAAGTGTAATCAGATTATCATCTGTCACATGTTACATAAACTGGCCATTTCTAAAATGGGTTACAGTTTTTTTTTTAAACAAATTGGAGTCTAAAAGGAGCAATTAATTTTGAAAAAATTCAAAGAATTATCCTAGTTGCAAAATTCTACTTCTCATTCTTATTTCTATCGTACACAAACACAAGAGTATTGCAATAGGAATTAAAGAGATTAAGAGATGAAAAAAGTTCCTTCTCTTTTCTTTACAAAACAAAACAAAACAAGAAAAGAGTTTATGACAGACCGACAAAACTAATTAACCCAGCAGACACATGCAAATATACATAGAAACCTAATACTGATGATCAGATAGCCTGCAGTAATTAAAAACTTTGACTGGGATTTGCTCAGGAAGCTTATTATCTGAAAAGAGAGAAAATATCATCAACAGTATACTCCTTCCCATGGTTGGTGTTGGCATCGAAGCTGAAAGATACTTCCTGGTAGATGATGCTGTTGTTATTGTTGTTAATCACTTGTGGAAAATCCACTGGCGGGTTGTAATTGTAAATCACCGGCGGGATGGGCAGGAATCCAAAGTTGATTGCTGGAGGGAACCGGAGTACTGGCGGAGGAGGCGGCTGCAGGGTGTTGGCTGCGGAGAGGGAAGGGGTGTAGACGAAGCTGCATGGGACGGAGGGTACTGGTGGAACCTGAAGAATTTCTGGGTGGAGAACAATGCCGAGGCTGAAGACGGAGGCAGCAGCCTGGCGGAGGAGCCAGGTGACGGTCTCGCCGTGGGTCTTGTAGCCAAGGCGTTGGGTGAGTTGGTAGATGGAGTTGGCGCAGCTCTTAGGCAGCCTGACCCTACGGTCCCGACCCCCCACTCGTGCATGGCGGTCCTTGATCATGCCGCCGCCGGTGCGGGTTCTTGTTTTCTTCGATCGGGATGAACTTGGCTTGTCGTCAGGGCAAGTGGATTTGGGTGACAGCGCCATCCTTGTCTGTGCCTTTAGGGTTCTTTCTAGAGAGAGGGGAAACAGCCCGAACAGGGGAAGGTTTTTTCTGTCTCCTCGGTTTCAAATTTATACTGGATTTAGATGGAAAATCATAGGTTTATTAGCAAATAAAAAGTATAGTTGAAAATAAAAAAGAGAAAATAAAGAGATTGGGCCTTTTGATTTTATGAACAAGTGTCACCCTTGAATCTTAGAAGTGTGAAATGGGAGTGGTCGGTAACTTTATAAATGTCTGATGTTTCTTCTGGATTTTGTCTTCCACCACCTGTTACTTGCCATGCATGGGATGGGAACAAAAGTTGGCAAGTAGCCAAGAAATTACAGGCTTAGAACTTTCTTTACCCAAAAAAAAAAATTTTAAAAACTTAAAAAATTAATCTTCAATGAAACAAATATATATTGCAAAGCTTCCCCAAGTATTTCCCGTTATAGGTGGGTACAAAAGATTTTGTTTAACAAAAGATGTTTAATTTTAATTAAAAGTAAGTTAAATGGCATCTTACAGACCAATAATGGATAAGACTCTAAGGAATAAGAACATAAATTCAGTCACAAAAAGGCTACATGTTCCCGCGACACCGAATGAAAAGAATTGAAGTGGAAGTCAAATCTTTCAAGTAAGTCCGAATAAATTCAGAGTACAAAACTCACAAATAACTGGAACAAAGAACAAACCAAGCCAGCAATAACTAAGCAGTGCTAAAACTAACTAGGCATCAAAGACTTACATAAAACTATCTATAAAAATAAAAAGATTACCTAGAAAACCTACAAAAATAAAGACTGAATTTATTCTATACAATTGCCTCCATATCTGTTGCAAAAAATCAGGACACTCTTATAGAGCCGAGATTCCTGTGAATTCAAGAGAAAATCTAGATCCATCATTGTTCGCTTCCGATTGAAGATCTACTTTGCAAGAATCTCAAATAACTCTTAAACGCAAAAATTTGAAGGAGATTGCATTTATTATAAAATTTGATAAATAACATCATATAAGGTCAGTCAAGCAATAAAAATATTGAAAGATAACAAACCAGATCCGGACTAAAGTTTGAATTTGGCGGAAAATGACAGAAAAATATGGTAGAGGCGGCAAAAGGTGTTGACACCCAATTTTATTCTAGTACTAATTTTTGTTTAGTTATATGTTAGGAAAATTAGTTTAAGGGGGGTATTTTCATTTGTAGGGATAATTTCATCAATTGTTAGGACATTTGAGTTAGCTTTTTTCATTTTAGGGTTAGTTGGTCTAGTCATATTTAGGTTACTTTGTTATTCATGTTACAAATCATTATGAATTTAGGATGATCATTTAAGGTCAAAATAGGAATTAATTTAGTTTATATACTAATTAGGGGTCTTAGGGATTTTTCGGGGTTAGTTTACGTAAAAAGGAGAAGTTTGGGTGTAAATTGGAGGTTTTTAGAAGATTCCAAGCAAAATTGAAAACTTTGAGGTAAATCTGTCAGTTCTAGAGAATTTTTGGCAAATCTGGCAAATTTATAAAGACCAGGGAAAATCTGAGAATTTTACAAAGTTTTGGGCCAATTTGACAAATCCTGAAAGATTTAGGTTGCATTGAAATTTTTCCAAAATTCTGGGTCAGATCAACATCTTAAGAGTTTTTGTGGACTTGGATTAGTAGTTAGACCAAATTGTATCCTAAGAGATTTAAACCTCTAAAACTTCGATTTTTTATCAGACTTAATATCAAATTTGCTTGTTAATCCGTTCAAGACATTGGTACTATAAATGGAGTCACTATTCACAGAAAAAATGGGGAGGACATGCTGAAAAATGAACATTTAGCCCCTGGTCTCGCCACCTATCTCCCCAGAGTTCCTAAACTCTTCACCCTGCCGCCGCCACCATTGGCCTTCCCCTTTGTTGCCCGACACCAGCCTCCAACCTTAAGCCTCCAGCCACACGCCGCCAGCTAGCCGCCAACTCCACTGTCAGTGCCCCTGGTCGCCGATCCCAGCCCACGTTGTCGCCACCACCTGAGCTGCCACCGACGGTTCCCCAGAAGGAGAGTTGACTCTCCCCGCCGTGCCGAATCGCATCCCTTGCCACCGCCACCGTCCATCGCAGCTCCTTGGCATTCAACCTTCTTGTTGGTCGCCGCGTCACCACCGAGCAAAGTCCAGGCCGCTGCTCCTTCTCTCGTTGCCGGTGAACGGTGACTCGAAGATGACCAGCCTCCTTAACCCGAGGCCAACCCGCTTTCATCCGAAACCGATCCAATCAATTTTCCCTCTTTTTGGTATAACTACTGTTAGTCCCTAACCCTCTTATTTTTGTTCGTTTAAATCACTAACATTTCTTCATTCTTGCAGATTGGTCACTGACAGCAAAACATTTCCATTCTTTGTTTATTTATTATTTATTTATTTGTTTCAACCATGAGTCAATTTGACAATTATTAACATAGAATTATAAGTTTAGGCTAGTTAGCCAATTATTTAAATTATCTAATTTTTTGCATTTTTATGTTTTTATTTATTTAAAAAAATAATCGAATTAATTGATAAAATTTTCAACAAATCTTTAAGAATCTGTTCTTGTTGGATTTGATAAAATCCCAAGACAGATTATTTGTTTGAATCCGATTAGTCTAATAATATTTACGATTTGAACAAGATATTCATTTCAAATTCTTTATAGATTTGGTAAAGTCTCGAGATTTCAAGAACATCTAAGATTTCATATCTGATTAATCTAATAAGATTCATGGTTTGAAATTAAATTTAAAATTAAACATAATTAAATAGAATTCATAAAATTATTTTATCAAATATTAGGTATTAAAAGAAACAAGAATTTAGGAAAAGATAAAATCGAACTCCCATGATACCACTTTCTGGGACTTTAATAAGGTTATTCTTACGATCTTAAAACCTCTCATAAATTATAACAGGTATCTAAGTGACTTACATGTAAATTGACTAGTGGTGACTCTTATACATATTGATATAGAAGGTAATGGGTCAAGAAGAGGGGGAGGCTAGGTTTTTTGGTACAAATGATGCTCAGTGCGGAAAATCGTAAAATTATTTTTTGTCAACCCACGGCTAGCTAATCTACATAACAAATTAATCCTGTTTCTTTAGGTAATTACCTCAAAAAAGATTTTAAAAAAAAACAACATACAGGAGTAATCAGTAATAAGTCTATATCTAAAAGTATTGGAGACAAAGGGGACTCCAAAAACTTAATCAAAACCAATGTTGTTAAGATCCCGATTTGAATCTTATGGTTCCACGATCTTACAATTTAATATCATAAAATCCTGTTGAAAAGTAATAAGATTGGTAATATAGTAAAATTTGGTAAGATCCCGATTAAGATCTTAATACCTCTATGATGTTTCGATCTTATTGATCCTACTTGGTATTGATTTTTGTTTGTTACACTTGTATTTTAGTATAAATTTGAAAATTTAAGTGATTAGGTCCTTATTGCCCAAATTTAGCTACCCAAGCTATTGGTTATATGACTTAGATAGTAAAGTAAACTAAAAAGGAAAAAAAATTGTCTCTTTCTCATTCAAGAGCTAAAACTCGGCATCTCCATAAGTTTATCATTATTGTATTAGTTATGTTTGTTTACGATTTTTTTTAGACTTGTGTTAGTTATTGTATTAGTTATGTTGATGTATGTTTTACTAGGGCTCTAGTTGTATTTGTACTATAACACTAATTGTGTTTGTATCATTGTTATGATATTAAAACTTTATTTAGTTTCTAATATAATAAATCTGTTATATGAATTATATTATGGGAAACTTACAATTACCCCCTGAGGTTTACCCTAACTTACAATTTGCATTCTTTATTTTTGGAAACCTACATTTTACCCCATGTTTCTTTTACATTGTCTAACAACAACTTCTAAAATTGTAATTTGAACTGTACGATAGTCATCTTCCAATAATTTCAATCTCTCCATTATTTTTTTATAGTTAATAGCCATTGCAAATTATAATTTTTTCCGTTCTGTAAATCTATTTTTCTTTCTATAAATGCATATCAATATTTTTTTAAAGGTCAGTTAGCTGTGAAAAAAATATCAAAAATCTTGAAATTACTGGAACATAAATATTAACTAGTTTAATTTAAAGTTTCAGAAGTTATTGTCAAACATTGTAAAGGAATAATGGGATAAAATGCATATTTCTAAAAATAGAGGAGATAAAGTGTAGGTTAGACCAAATCATATGAGGGTCTTTGTAATTTTCCCATTTGATTATTTATTACAAAGAATTTAATCTTTTAGTAGAATCTTACAATTTACGATCTGATTTTATAATCCCAATCTTCTATCATGAAACACAATTTTTTAAACTTACTCAGGGACACTATGGGTGGCCAACATCAAAGAACCAACTTTGGTGGTGGTGATCATGGAGTTGGAATCATTATTGGCAAAAGGTATTGCAGAACAAAAATCAAATAGAGCAATGATACCTATGCCAATATCTAAATGTATGATTGCTATATTCAACTTTGAGCTTCATTGTCTCTCCAATTTGTGGGCAATTTGCAAAAAGAACTTGTCGCTGACTGATTAACCTACAAATTTGTTTAGAAAATAATCTGTTGTCAGACAAGCCATGAGTCTTGTTCTTCTAAATCAACCAATAATATCAAGATCAAAAATTTGGTTTTTTTGGGTTTTTTTTCCAGGAGTTTATGAGAAGATGGCAATATTAGCTAGGATGCACCAACTACAGTTGGAATTGTGAAGATAAAGGGGACAAAGGTTAGGATAGAACAACAAGATGAGGCCAAGATCAAAGTGATCAAGAAGATGCAGTGAGATTAGAGGACGATGGGAGGTGGTGAACTCTGACTTTTGAGGAATTGGAGGAGAATTGTTGGCGGAAAAATAGGAGGATGACGAGAGAAGAAAGGAGAGAGAGAGAGCTTTTGGGTGGAGGAGGCGTAGATGAGAAAAGGATTGATTAAGGGTGCTTTGAGTGGGAGAAAAAAAATGTAAGGATAAAAGTTGACATTTTTCCCAAAATTTTGTTAAATTTAATTGTGAAATTGGCAGAAAAACCATGATTGGGATACAATCTGACACGTTGGGGACTTTAAGACGACAAAATAAAGGTTATGAACCCGTTTAGGACAATACAAAAAGGTTAGAGATAATAAATGAATTTTACCCTATACACACATACGTCTTCCATACCTAAGATAAGTCATTACATTTTTTTTCCTGAAATGCCTCATGCTCACTCCTTCTAAACCAATCAAATTTGCATAAGGATAAACTAAAACAAATAAAATTAAATGAAAACATGTTAAGCAAAGCTAACAACTTCGAACCCGAGTAAGTTAGAAGCAAAAAACAGCTGAAGAGGAAATGGGTCACCTTGAAACGAATTTGGGTTTGCCATTTCTGAGGATTTGATAAGAAACATAGGTGAAACAGAAAGCGAGAGAATTTTTTAGTTTGGATATGTGATGGAAACAAAATCTCTAGTTGAAGTGGAGCGTTGAGCAGATGGTGATGAAATAGACCAAAAAACTGATATATCATCTTTAAATGCTCTTTAATCACTAGAATTCTTAAGATTTGTTTCTTGCCAAAATTTTCTACCAAACTTCAGAGGATCAAGAAATTGGGGATTGCAAGAAGTTATCGAGAGAGCAAGAGCAAAGAGCAAGTGTAAGGGTTTTAAGGGTTTTACACTTGAGGTAAAATTCCACCATTACTCCCCAAACTATATTTCATGTTATATATTGCTGTCACAAAATGCAAAAGATTGGTTATTACTTTATAACATTTGTCTAATTTGACATACTAATCCACTACTAAATCACCATATATAACTCACTACGTAGTCCAAAATTTGGCAAAATTGCTCATGGATATAATCTCTCTATACTTTTAGAAATCTTACCTTGCTGCTGCTGCAACCTCCAATGGATCATCATCACCTCTGGATTACAGCTTTTCTAATCGATCATCCCCTCTAGATCACACATTCTCCAACCGATCTCACCTTCATTACTAGCCCCTATATCACACCATCATCGTTCGCTTCTAGATCGCAAAGTTACCATTTGCATCTAGATTACTCCGATCATTGTTCTCCTCCAGATCGCACCACTGGCCTCTAGATCACGCTAACCATTACTCACTTCCTGATGACAGTGATTGTCGCTTACTTCCAGATCTCATCGATCATTGCTCGTCTCCAGATCCTCATATTATCACCCTTAAATTATGCCACATATCACCTCAAGATCGTACAAATCTTTGCTTCTCATTCACCTCAGTCATTGCCACTCTAGTCAGCCACTAGGCAACTTCTCCCTTGTCTCCGCACCGTATTTTATGCAAAAACAATCTATAAAAATGTCTAAGACAAAATGATTAAGTGCCTAAACAAATAGGAAAAAGTGTTTAAAGAAATATGTAAGATTGTCTAAAACAATATGTAGATAATTTGTTTCCTTCAAAAAGTAATTTATTCTTTTCAAAAATAATGTATAAAAGTGTTAAAGAGTCTAAAGGAATATATAAAAGTATCTGGAGGAATATATAAAAGTATCTAAAGTAACATGTAGATAATTTATACTCTTTAGAAATAAAAGTGTCCAAAGTAATAAGTAAAATGCTTGAATAATATGTAAAAACATCTTATGCAATATCTTAAAGTGGTTTGAGCAATATGCAAATGATTTGTTATATTTGGAAATTCGTTTGTCAATTTTTAATATTAATTGATTTGCCCATTTTGAGCCATTGCCGCACACTCATGTCCAAATCCAACAGTTATGGAGTAAAAAAGGTGGGCTGAGGCTTGAAAAGGCATGGAGAATATTTTTTGGTTGATAAGAGAATACTAGATTGCAACCTACACCCGCAAAGTGTTAAATACCGTTATCGCAAGGTATACCGCACCTTAAATTTTTAAGGTATACCGCATGGTATACCATGCTGCATATTGTTACCGTTTTCACAAAAAAAAAATGTTAGAATATTATTTTAAAATAACATAATTTGTTTAATAATTTATTTTTACACATTTTATATGTATTCTAATTTTTCTCATCATAATTTGTCAAATATAAATAAAATATATATGATAGAAGATATTTTTTTTAATACAAAAAACATAAAAAAAAATGTTATATATGGAGAAAAATAAATAATACTAAAAAAAAAACTAATTTATTGATATACTATAAATATAAATAATACCATCCATATACTTTGCATATACTATAAATATAAATAATACCATCCATTAATTTTTTATATTAATTAAGAAAAGTAACAAAAAAAATTAAAAGTAAATGTTTATTTTATGATATGTGTATTATTTTTATTTTAATGTTTTATATATTTATGATATTTTGATGTAAAATAAAAAAAATAGATGCGAAAAATTAAATACCGCGGTATGTATCATGCTCTATTTGTTGTATACCGTAATTTTTTAACAAAATACATATAAAAAGTAAACGGTATATGATATACCGTGAAATACTGCAATATACCGCACGGTAAAATGATCAAATACGAAACCATTTGTACCGCATACTACGGATACGTGGTAAGCGGTATACCACACGGTATACCGCAGTATTTAATTAAGAGCCCATAAGCGAGTGACCAATGAAAAATACAAAATTTTACATGGCGATTTTATTTACATAGGAAAAAAAATTATGAATTTAAAAATAAGTTGTGGTTATTTCAAAAGTTATAAAAAAAATTAAAAAAAAAATTGAAAGATGTTGGCAATAAATTTGATAAATTGAAAACATGCGGCATAAGACCAATACAGTGACATTAAGATTTTGGGACAAATCGGGGCATTGAGTATTACTAATGAAAGTTTGATCTCAAAAGAGCTTGGATGAGCAACGGAGGCTAGTGGAGAGTAGAAGTTTCAAGCCAGGGGAACTGATCGAGTTTGGGTACGAATCTTGAGATAGATTACCATAGAGAAAAGGTTTCTGCATATTCAATGGGCGGCAGGTCAAGCTGGCTGCTTCGGGTTTGCAATTCTATAAATGTTTCAGGAGTTCATTTTGATTTGTCTCTTATGTCTAGAGAAGACAACACTAGGCGAGACAGAGTGTTGAAAAGAATTGAGTTTTGGTTGATGTGCGGTCTAATTCCTAAAAATTAAGTGTTTATGTTAGTTTTGGCCTAAAGTTTCATTTTCTTACAACATTGTCATCCATTTTTAATTAAAGATGAACCCGTGGCAAAGTGTAGGTCCTAATATGCCGCCAGCACTGCCACATAATCAATTTTGGTCAAAGATAATGAAGAAATTGATGGAAAGGATCCAGATAGGATATGATATATGAATTAGGCCTAAATCCACAATTCACTCTCAAACTTTATTCACTCAGACACTTAACCCTTTCAACTATGACTTGGAACAACTCAGCCTCAAACTTTATAAATTGGGACAAATAACTCCTTTTGATGATAGAAAGTCCTCAGTTACTGAAATTATGTCATAAAAATGTTCTTTTTAGTTTCATAGGTACTTAAATGACAATAATATTGAACAGAGAGACCTAACTTTGTGTTTTAACATATGCCAAATATTTTTTTTTATGATGTCTTCCAAATAGCTTTCCTTACTTTTCCATTTTTTTTCTGGTTGGAACCAGAAGTGATCATTCAACTACACTTTTCTTTTTTCGCTTTTTTAAATCATTTAATTAAGAATTCCCCCCCTTTCTTTCCGCTGTCTATTGAAAGCCTTTCATCGAAATAAACATTTTGATAAGTTTCTCTTCACTTATCTTTGTCTATGCTAATTTTAACTATTAGAATAAATTCAATCAAAGAAAAGAAAATGTCAATCTCCAGCACTAGGCACTGAGAAAAGAAAGACAACAGGTGGCTATCCATTCCTAACACACAACACAAACAAAGATACAACTACAATCTTGCCTCATGTTCAATCTATGTTCCCATTTTCAACCATAAACCAAATTCAAATGTGGATTACCCAATGATCCTATTGAAGTTCTTGGTCATGCACACACTTCTGCAAGGTTTCAAGCCCTATCGACAACCCAATTCTTTTCTCCAAGAACACTAAACTAACTAAATAACATCAAAAGCGAGATTACAGACATGAGATATAAGATAAGACGATCTGAAAACACTCGCTTCTTGGCTTCCTTCACCGGGTATATGACTTGCTCTCATGCGCCAATCTCCACTATTCAAAACCCAGA
This sequence comes from Aquilaria sinensis, assembly GCA_005392925.1. Taxonomy (NCBI): domain Eukaryota; kingdom Viridiplantae; phylum Streptophyta; class Magnoliopsida; order Malvales; family Thymelaeaceae; genus Aquilaria; species Aquilaria sinensis. Next base: position 67,697 of record SMDT01002614.1, on the reverse strand, counting down.
TCGCAACCACCATAGCGGCTACCAAATGGATCATAATTCAAATCAATTTATCGAGGGGAAGGAAAGTGAGCATCCGAGGGTGGGAATTAGGGTGGGATCGACAGGAAAGGGGTAGAAAATGGGAGAGAGAGGATGAAAGCGGGTGTTTTCAACGTGAGGACCGAAAAGTCCAGCCTCCCTCTTCATGTTATTATCATTTAAGTCCCTGAGAAACCAAAAAAGACATTTCTATGACTAAATTCCAGCACGTGGTCATATATGATAACTTTTCACTAGTAGAGGGGTTATGTATTTCGGTTTACAAAGTTTTGAGAATTGAGTTGCCCCCAGCTATTGTTTAAGAGGTTAAGTGTCCAAGTGAACAAAGTTCATGGGTAAATTATGGATTTAGGCTTATTAATTAGAGACTTTAAAATAACACTAGTGTGATTACGGACCATATTAGAAAAACCGTAAAAGCTAAATGATCGTAGATGGATTTTACTCCATTTCTTTGCGTTGCTTGTTATTTTCTAGTTATGTAATTTATTAGCCTAAATTTAAAGTGGATTCTCTTCAAGTCTGGTCTCCCACGGTCGGTATACCAACTGGGTAAAGATCATTCGCCATTATATTTAATATCATTGGCCCTCCATTGCATGATTGCTCGTGGAAGCCTTTGGCGTCTAGTCTAAATCCTTTCCCTACATGAATAATCTTGAACTCTTTGATGTTCAACCATTAAACGGCAACTGGGTATTTAAACGAAGATAGTAATAGATAGGATCTGGATAGAATGGTGCTAAACTCGCATTCTACTTATCATATTTGGCACTCAATCTATATTTTATCTACATCCATTAATTTTACAATTTTGATATTTATATCCTTTTCATTTAAGGTAAGTAAAGTCAGATAAAACCTACCTATTTATTGCATATTACCATAATAATATACAGTGATTCTATAATAGAGTACCATAATAGAAAAAATTAAAATTGTTCTTGCAAAAAAAAACACAATATTAATAATAAAAACAGAAATTGGCTTAGCTATAGGTAAATCATAAAAAAATTATCAAAATCAAATTAATGAAATAAGCATGCACTTAACAGTAAACGCATAACTTTACAAAGAAAATGATGAGAACCTTCCGTAAAGTTTCGTCCTAGCTATATTGTCTTGGTCTTACAATAATACAGTTGCAATTACAAGTAACAAAGTTCATTAAGTTGTTTTGTAAATCATGTGGGTGGGTGAGAGGGGGCGAAGAGTTGGTAAGCCTAAACCCACATTTTATCTACATCCAGCAGGTACAAAAAAAGTAAAACAAAATCATATCTACTCTAAATCCATTTAATTGTAAAACAATCTTATCCACCATGTAGGATATAATAATGACAATAATACAGTTGCAATTACAAGTAACAAAGTTCATTAAGTTGTTTTGTAAATCATGTGGGTGGGTGAGAAGGGGCGAAGAGTGGGTAAGCCTAAACCCACATTTTATCTACATCCAACAGGTACAAAAAAAGTAAAACAAAATCATATCTACTCTAAATCCATTTAATTGTAAAACAATCTTATCCACCATGTAGGATATAATAATGACAATAATACAGTTGCAATTACAAGTAACAAAGTTCATTAAGTTGTTTTGTAAATCATGTGGGTGGGTGAGAAGGGGCGAAGAGTGGTTAAGCCTAAACCCACATTTTATCTACATCCAGCAGGTACAAAAAAAGTAAAAAAAAATCATATCTACTCTAAATCCATTTAATTGTAAAACAATCTTATCCACCATGTAGGATATAATAATATATCCATTAGAACAAATATCTGTTAACATCGCTAAATTAAACCAACTCATCCTGTCGAGGGGTTGGCCGTAGGATTAAGATAATATTGGTGATTATACTCATCTGCAGGCGTTAACATTAGTGTTAAAGTAACCTCATTCCATGTCTCTCAGTTTAATGGTTCAACCTACAATGCCTGATGCCTAACTTGCTCCTTGTTGCCATCATTGTGAGATGATTGCTATTATCAACACATGATTCAGCAAGTGATGGGGACATAGATGGAAAGGTTAGGTTCAATCATCCCCACTTGCATTCATTCTGAAAAGACGTCCCAAGGACCTTTCCTTGTAGGAAAAGAACAGGAAAGGGACATCAGAACCAACCCCATCATATATGGGCATCTCCATCCATTTTATGTAGAAAAAAATTCAGATATACAGCTACATCAACCTTACGAACCTATCCTTCTGGTGGGGCTAAGGGTTGTAATCTTTCATATATACAAAAAAGGACTTGGCACATTTAAGACCGTCCTTACGGGCTTTTGTTTTTCTGTGCCAGGCAATTTGAATTATGAACTGAGAAAGTAATATCTATGCTTCATACATACCAGTGCCCCACAGGAGTCAAGAATGGCTAAACGGCGGTTGAAATGGGCTCTACTGTGATCGGCAACTTCCGCTTCATCTTGACAGTGGGGAAGTGAACAACCGTGTCTTCCTGGGCAAGCCACCTGCAAATGACCAGGAGCTGGATCACTCAAGTGTTCCAAAACAGTCAATTGGTGTGTGGAAAGTGTGCTTCCACACACACACAAACACATATAGGTCTAAACATAAACAGTAACTAAGATCAATTACTTGTAAGTGGTGACAAGATGGTGAAGGAAAATGGAGATTTCAAGCCTGGACAGCTCTAGCCCAGGGCATAGTCTTTGTCCACCTCCAAAGGGAGTAAAATTGTTGTTGCTCACAACACCTCCAACTTTCTGCAGGGTAAAAGGTTTTTTTACCAGAACATTATTCAGTGAAGTTGAGTGAAAAATGAGAGAGAATTAGTAGGATTTTTAATTACCTCCCATCTCCATGGATCAAAATCATATGGATTGTTGTAATTTTCTTCACCCATGTGAACAGATATAAAAGAGGTCAAGACACACCAGCCTTGGGGTATCAAATACCCTGCAAAATCAGCCCTATTTTTAACCTATTGATATAGGGATAAACAGATTCTTATACTCTCTATATTTCCTTTCTTTTTCCTAATCCCTTTTTAATATATTCAGAATCAATTAGAAGTTACAAGTTATGAGAGTGAGAAAAATCCAACTATAAGGGAGCATTTTTTTTGCCTTTAAATATGCTTGAACCCTAGGCCACGAACTATGGACAACCCTGGTACACTTATTTTCCTTCATTTTTTTTGGATTATGAAATTGATGATGGTAACTATTTAACTGACCTTTGATATCCACATCCTTTAGAGCTTTCCTCCAGACCCCATTGATGATATTTGCCAGTCTGAGAGTTTCACTAATGACCTGCAGGTAGCCATAGAGCTTAGGATAATTGCAAGGAAAGGTCTGAAGCAAGAAAGAAGCCAAGTTTTTGGGTGATACAAAAACTCTCACATTTTGAGTAAATGCAAGTGATATGTAATCATTCCAACTGTATTCCTCATTGGATTCTCTTTTTTGTCTCTTCAATTCCATGTTTTCTTCCTGAAACAAAATAGTAAATAATTAGAAACTTACCCATGCACATATATATTAATAAAATTCGACTAAATTGCTTTTGTATTTGTATATAAAGATAAATCAAAAGCTATAGTACCACCAAGCGCTTTAAAGTGACAGGACGGTCGCTAAGGAATTTCACTGCTAAAGTCATTGCCGTTGGGACAGTCTCTTCTCCTGGGATCATCATCTCTATGATGTTACCACTGATAAAATCCAACGGTGGAGATTGTTTCTCATTCCCCTCAACATGTTCCCTTAGTAGTAGGTCCACTGCATCCATGGGTACACCTTTCTCACCCGACAATAATCTTTCCATACTCAATTTTCTGTCTTCCACAATCTTCCTCACCATCTTCAACAGCCTTTCTTTAGCCTGCATTAATATCCAGAGCAATAATATAAATGCTAACTCAACGATGAGAAATTCAGGAAAATCTCTCTCTGGGTAAAATTTTTTGCACTCTCTAATTTACCTTTAGTGATTTGTACAATCTGGTCCCCGGAAATTTGAGGGGTAAGCAAATAAGGCCTTTGATAAATTCTTCAAATTCTCTTCTCAGGAAGTCCAAATCTTCTCCAGGACCAACACTCATGAGCACTCTGACCAAAATCTCAAACGTAATCTGCAATTATCATTAGAACATGAAAATAATAAACCTAAGGTCACCCTTGGTTCAAAGAGGAAAAATCTCCTTTATAGATCAGAAAATCAACCCAGACCAACAATATATAAAAAATGGCAAGTATAGTTTCAAAGAGTGAGTAGACCCATAAGTTGCTTTAATTATTTTACTACTACATTGATCATTGAATAAAAGAAGATCTGGAAATAAAAAAGAGGCAAATAGGGGAATGGCACCTTTTTGGTTTCTTGTTGGACAAGTACGAGGGGCATGTGTTGCCACGAGGCCAAAGTGGATTGGACGGAGCGTTGGATGTCTTTGGTGATTCGAGCCTTGAGGTATGGAGATCTCAAGAAGCCCAAGATAAGGGCATGAAGTCTTTTGTGAGGACCCCCATTCATTTGAAGGATGGAGTGTTCCCCAAGCAACTCTGTGATGGACTTGGGATAGGCCGGAACGAAGACGTTCCCATGATTCTGTAACACCACCTTGTTCACTTCCGGATCCGTCGACACTATTATCGGCTTACCTAATATATGCGTCTTGAACACTTTCCCATACCTACAATCAATTCCATTTGATATTAACATTAGCGATTAACGTCAGAGTTTGGGGAAAAAAAAGTAATTTAACAATTTAATTTTTATCAATAATAAATTATCAAAAATTTTAATGTTAATCTTAAATTTTTTTTCTTAAAACAATAATTGAATCACGACATAAGATCTGACTTACTTTGATAATGTTAGTAACTATTAATGGTGGTTTATTTCTGATTTGAATGCGGAAGGGTAAAGAAGTAGCTAGGAGTCTGTTGGGCATCTAGTTTTAGGCGCTTGCAAGGGCACTAGGCCTTAAAGGCTAAAGCATTGGTTGTGGAGCTGCTCTATAGCACTTTTAAGTTTTTGCTTGTTTGGTCAACACTTTATTCCAATTTGGTCTCCTCTACTGCCCACTTGCATTTGTTGGAGCAAGGCGAAAGGAAAATAAAGGGATTAAATTAGTAGTAAATACGTTTTAATTTAATTAATTTAATTTAAAATGAATTATTTTTATGTTTACATTTTTTTATTGGAAACTAATTTTATTTAAAAATTAATATTATATAGATGTAATAATTTATTGAAAATATAAATTTTATAATCTTATTCAATTTTTATAAATTTTTATGGTTTTAGGCATTAAAAAAATTCATAAAAAATTTTATAATATCATAAAAATATACATTCAAGTGATATTATATCTATATAATATTGACTTTAAAATGAATTTGGTTCCAGATAAAAAAAATATAAAAATAAAATGAAATCATTTTGAAATAGATTAACTTAAGTCAAAAGTAAATTGGCTCTAAATTACCATAATTAGTAGTAATAGCTTAATTAATCACATGGTAATACAAAAAGTAAAACTAGGCTGACGATTAGATTATTAAGTGTTTGACCTAGCAAGCAAAGGAAGCATAAAAAGGAATAGACTAATTTAATTTAAATTTTTAATTTTTTGGGAAGGGGTTTCAAAGGAAGCATAACTCTTGAATTAAAGAGAATGGTTGCTTTTTCATTTTTTATTTTTTTGCTACTCAGAATTAACTATACTACAAGGCTTAAGGATTAAGGAGAGAGGAAGAGGGCAAGTCTCGAACTAGACGAGGCAGGGCGGCGCCCTTGCCATCGTGCCAAGGTTCGGAGACAAAAGAGAATGGTTGTTAAGTACCATTAAATTAAAGAAAAGAGCTAAGGTGGAAGTGGGACTAATAAAACAAAAAAGCACCAAGCTTATTTGTGATCATGTGCACTGTTTATTTTGAAAATCCTATGAACTAATCAAATATCATTTCTTTAAATTCACTAATTTCTCACCATTTATTGTGTACCAGTACTACATTTTATTTTTTGTTCCTCCAAAAAGAAAACGTCCTAGTATGACTTGTCAGTGTGACAAGCTGTAATTAAATGATATTGTCGTCGACAAGAAAATACCTTAAAATTGAAACAAACAAAATTTTCCTATAAAAAATTAACTAAACAAACAAAAAGTAGTACTCCATTATAAAAATGTTATATTTATCTCTAAAATTGGGGTCTGATGATATGATCCCTCTCGTTATGCTTATCTAGTTAAATCATCTTCACATAGATATTATGAAAAAGATGTTTTTGGAAATATATATGGTCGAAAAGCAAAACTATATTAAAAAAATATGATTATACGTACCGAAACCTAGTCAATCACACAATAATTAAAATGATAAGGATTATATACTAACATGTATTGACACCCATTAATTAATAAATAGTTAATTAGTGTTACTCTCTCTACATGAAAAATGTCACCATTAATTAAGGAGCACCCGTCAAAACATTCTTCAGCTTTGATGTTGTTTTCCATGCGAAAGACAGAAATGATGAAAGTACTAACAAAACCCCCAGATTAATTAGTGGTTGATTCATGATTTATAATTTTTAAGAAATATTCACTTTTTCCTAAGTTTTTCACAATATTCACTATTCATAACAATTAATTTATGATTTTTTATTTTTAACATTTTAGCATATAAATGGTAAATAAAGATCTATAATTTCTAAATATATATAGTTTTTAAAATTTCTCTAATAACTAATAATATGAATAATTTTAAGCTAAACTTAAGTAAGAAATTGAAATGTTTTAAACAATATGGGAGGTAGTATATTTTTTTCCCAGGACACCGCCAATTACTTGTACTCTACTTGCTATGTCCAATTCTCAAATTTAAAAGATTCTCATACATACAAGTGACACAAATAACACCAAATAGACAAATATAGAAGAATAGGGTGAATTTGGTTTCATGATTTTTGGTTAGAAAAGGAATGAGAGTAGGTGTGAGGAATAGAGAGTATGCAGAAAGGAGCCGGGGAGAAGAAGGCAATATTGGGGGGAAAATGAAGGGTAGGGAGAGGGAGAGGAAATAAAATGAAAAGAGAAGAAAATCTGACCTAGATTTGCGAGCGTCCATGAAGGTGACAGGTCAAAGGTGTAGCCACAAGAAATATATGAAGTCCAGTGTCTCCCCTATCCAAGGCCATCCCAAGCTCCCATTTGGTACAGATCCCTTCAAGTCCTCCACCTCCAACAACACTCCCACCACCTTCTTCTTCTTGCTCTCCTTCCTCTCATACCAAAACCAACCCAAAACTACTACATCCACTAAAACCCACCAATTACCAATCTCATTCCAACCATGCACACCCATCCTTCTTCAATATGTGTATGTGTATATATATATGTCTGTTCAGGTTTTCTTCAGAAAAGCTTCTCATTCTTTTACCACAATATCAGCTCCAGCCATCCAAGAAAGGAATTCCAGAGAGATGGTTCTGATGACAAGCTCAAACACAATTCATGCAAAGCTAGAGCTAGCTTTATTAATTTCCATATATTGTAGAGAGAGAAAGAGAGAGAAGAGATAAATAGGGAGGCCAGAGTGGGAGATTCGGGAGATCTGAAGGCAGCCCCTATATATATATATGAAATTTAATGGGGTGGTACATAATTATGTGTATAAAATAAATGAGTGCTCCACGCTTGCTCGTTTTGTCTTCATTCCATTTAGGTGGAGATGAGCGTGGATTATGTAATGTACCCACCCATCAACCGTCATTTCCCTTTCCCTTCCTCTTCTCACGAAAATACTATCTCTCCATGCCAATTTACTTAAAATATATTTATTTTTTAAATATTTTAAAAATATTTTTTATTTTTAAAAAATTTAGATAATTGAATTATTCTTTTACACAAAACCCAATAAATATTCGTTGTTTAATTTTCACTCAATTTCTCACTGTACAAAACTTAAAAAAAAATTAATTATTATTTAAATTTTTACTACATAAAAAAATAACACAAATTACATATACCTTAATCTCCGTATCAGGAGAAAAGTTTCAAGTAAATTAGTGCGGAGGTAGTAATTAATATACCACAATTACGAAACCAGTGGGTCATACTTACCCTTAAACTTTTATTTGCTCCTCCTTTTTCTAGCTATAGCCGGTTTAACTATTTATTGGACTCCAAACTTGCAACTCACAACTCCCCTTCCTTCCCTTTTTTGTTTTCTTCCTTAACAAAATTAACAACATAAAAAAATTTGAATTGATCCACATATAAAGGTTTAAAACCATTTTTGGCCCCTGAACTTGGTAAATTTGGACACTTGACCCCCTAGACTTCAACTCGGTCCAACTCGCCCCTCCAACTTGAAAAAACGGTGCACTTCATCCCTTTCGCTCCACGTGATCGTCAAGTGGCCCATTTTAAGCAAACACCTCTCTTCCCCCTCTGCCGACTCCTCCTCCGGCCTCTCTGCCCTCAAATTCTTTCACGGTGTCTCCCCAGACGTAGATTTTCAACTCGGTAGCCTCTCCTTCCCTCGAATCAGCCACTCCCCAACAGGAATCTACAGCAACTTCTATAATTCCTATGCCGACAACTCCAACAACGCTCTCCCTTGTATCACTCTCGAAACGATGCGAGTTTCCCTAATCTGCAAAACACAGATCTGCAAAGAAAGCATAAACCAAGTTCCAAGAACACACCAGTTTCCTTGAAACGATGAGGACCTGTGAAGCGATGCGAGTCAGCAAGGGAGATAGGGCAACAACTAACCTTGAATTCAGATTTTCGGCCAACTAATTCCGTAAACGATGAACCCGATTCACCTTTGGTCAACCAAATCGATTTTTTGGTCAACAAGGGAGTCAATTGGACCCTATAAGTGATGGGTCGCGAGGTTTGGAACACTGGACTTTTGGTCAACCAATCGCATCGAAGAGAGATGCCGCCGTTTTGTCTGGCGGTTCGGAGAAGTCGGTACAGAAACCAGCCCATTTTGTTTCAAAATCTGAAGACCTCGAAACCGGACGCTTCTATTGCCGGGAACTCGAGAAAAACCAACGACGACAGCGTAACAGTCTTGCAAGCGGCGTTTGCTTAAGCTGGGTCACGTGACGATCACGTGGAACAATAGTGGTAAAGTGTACCACTTTCCCAAGTGGGGCCGAGTTGGACCGTGTTGAAGTCCAAGGCGTTAAGTGTCCAACTCTACCAAGCTTGGGGGCCAAAAATGGCTTTAGGCCATGTATAATTAATGCGGGTAAATTGCACCCATGGCCCCTAACCTTTTATTATTATCTGATTTTGGACCCTAACCTCCAAAATTTGCATGGGATGTCCTCAACCTCAATTTTTTGTTCCATTTTAGACCTTTGGAAGACGGAAAATATTAAAAATAACGGAAATAACCGCATGGCATGCAAACTTGGGGCAGATGCCCAAAATTGGCTAAATCAGACATTTTGGGCCTATGTTACAAAAAAATGAAGAAATTCAGGACTTATACAGGGTTAGCCAACATTTATCTTTCCTCTTCCTTCCCCCGCCACCTCTAGCCATCCTTTGCCTCCTCTAGCCTCGGCTGATTGCTGATTCCAACCCCCGATTTCATCCGATTCCAACCCTCGATTTCGGCCACGGGAGCAATTTATCCAAATGCTTTGCTGGGTCGACAGTGGGAAATGGGTCGGGTTGCGGGTCTGACTTCAATTCGTTGGCCGGACAACTAAACGAAGGACAACAGTTGCTCTGGCTTCAATGGCGGCATCGCGAAATGGGTATGACTGAGAGTAGTGGAGGTAGTCGGCAAACTGAAAGCAATCGAGATGGACATGAATTGTCCTTCCCCTCTTCTCCATCGGCTTGGCGCGGATGGTAGAGGGGCAACGCCTAGAATGTGTAGTGCAGCGTTGGGCAAACCGAGGGTGGCTAGCTAAGAGGGCTAATGGCGGCGGATAAAGGCTGGAAGGCGTCGGAACGTCATGCAAAAGGAGGAGGCAAGGAAAGGCTAGAGCGGCGAAGGAGAGAGGAGGAATGAGAGATGTGGGCTAATCCTGTATAAGCCCTAAGTTTCTTCATTTTTTTGTAACATAAGCCCTAAATATCTAATGTGGCTAGTTGTCGGCAAGTTGGCATGTCACGTAACCATTTCCATTATTTTTAACATTTTCTGTCATCAAAAGGTCTAAAATGAAACAAAAAATTGAGATTGATGACGTCCCATACAAAGTTTTGAGGTTATGGTCCAAAATAGGATAATAATAAAATGTTAGGGGCCACGATACAATTTACCCTAATTAATGCCATTTATTTGTGATTATTCATAGTATACTAAAAGTCTTTATTTATATTTAAAGTATTTTTTTAAACTGTTTATTTATTGAACTCTATACTTTACAAAGCCCAAAATGTACTCTTAGGATATTTTTTACTGAGAGTAAGTATATTTATTTTCTTAGGCTTTGTAAGTTAATAATTCATAAAGCATAATTAATTTATAAAAATATGTTTTCAAGTGATTATTATTATTATTATTATTATTATTATTATTATTATATTATTATAGTATCAAGTTTAGAAAGAAAGATATTAATTTTACATTAAAAAAACAAGTTAAAATGAAAATAATATATTTATAAATATGATAAATCAATTGGGCATACTGTTTTTGTTTTTGTTTTTTTGCCTTTTTGTTATATATGCTTGATTCCTAGCATATGACGTAGTGCTTCATTTTAATCTTTAGTGCTGTAAGTAATCATGAGGTCAGTTCCGACTATTTACCTATAGTACTAGGTTGTTTTATAATTAAATTTGGGAAGTTAATTGACAACTTCTTATACTGGTTATATATATTGCAGGAAATTAACACCAAAAATTTGTCGAACACATGATTGCCACAAAATTATAAAATTTTTCTATTTCCGTCTCAAAACCCTACCAAAGTGAAATCAAATTTAAGACAATATTAAGTGCCTTACCAATGCTAACAAAAAGCTAACCATATTAGAAAGTTAAATTCATAACAACCATCAAACTTAAAGTATACCAATCAACTCATCAAACCTTTTCTTCATGTCCATCAATCCATCAATATTTCAAAATTGTCTCCATTGTGTCATTAGGTTCCTTGACTGATAAATTTTCTGAGAGTCTGAATAAAAAATGTGACTTTTCTAATTCTAAAAATTAATAAACAAAGTAGCCCAAAATTAAGAAAAAAAATTATGGCAATTGTGTATTTACTAATACTGAAGAATTACTCATTAATTGCATATTACTCACTTTGTGAGATTTTAATTTTAAGAAAAAAGTACAATTTAGGTCCATATTTATTTTTTAGTCAAGATATCCAGTTGCATATTAAGTATGATTTTGAATTTTAAGATAGGCAAGAAAATTTTTTGACGGGCTAATTGATATGCATATTCTTTAAATTTTGTTGGTCATTCTAGGATTTGAGACTATTACTAGCAACCTAATTTGAGACTATTACAAACAACCTAAGGTGCATTTTTCTGTGACTATTGATAAATAATTATTGATGAATATTTTTATATATAAGTGATTATTTACTCAAATTATATATCAATTGAAATTCTAAATTTTTAAAGAAACCGAAAAGCATTTCTAGAAAGTTAAGGCAGAATTTCAAGAGTGTTGGTAGACTTTCTAGCGATAATGAAGCCGACAAACAAAGAACATACAAATTGAGTTTTTAGGGAGAACCCTCTCACACTCAAGCCAGTTCAACACTCAACAGGTTATAGCTATAGAGGTGTTTAGGGCTTTTCTAATTTGTATATCACCGCAATGTTTCCTTTTTATAGGGCCTTAGTCTCTTCCTAAGTATTAGAAAGTATATTTGGTATAAGACTTTTATTTTAATTAGATTCTATTTCCTGTGGATTTGTTTTCCAATTATGCCCCTATTATTGAATGGTCAACTATTTTCCTCCAAAATTGAGGGCTTTCTAGCTTAGTAACCATTTTAACCATTTCATTGAATATGGGCCATCGGTTTGTATGCCCACTATGATATCAAAAAGATTTTTTTTATAAAAAAATAAATATTTTTATTTATTCTTTAAGTAGGGAAAACAAAAATTCATAATTTTTTTTAAAAAATATAATTCAAGTGATTTTTGCCAAATACAACATTAATTTTTTAAATCATATTAATTCTAGATAAAAGAATTAAAGTAGGTGCACTACAAGATTGGTTTATAATAGCAACCACCAATTAAATGCCAAAGTAGTTAGAATTTTACCTTTTGGGTAACTCAAAGTTTTGTCAAAGCTTAATCGCCAAATATAAAGTTGCTAATAAGCAACAACTAACGTTCAACTAAGTGATTGAGCCCGTCAGTCGCTAACCCTAGTGACTAAAGGTTAGTCACTAGTTTTGAAGATTGTTTTTTAATTGTCTTTTTGTTGGAATTCCTCTATAGAACAAGCGAAAAAATAAGGCCAAAGGAGATGACCTTCTACTTGCCATGTCTACTTGGAACAGTAAATTGATTGAAACTCTATCTTTTAGCAAGAGGTTATCATGCAAATCTTTGTCCAAAACTTGGTGTTCCCACTTTTCCACGGCAAAAATTTTTGTCCATTCCATAATGATGACATATTTTTTACCTCCGATCTAAGCATGATGAACTCTTGCAACAACTTGTTTTGTATGACCTGACTAAAAAAGACACCCTTAGTAAAGGCGAAGTCTCAATGTCCCCCTCTTCAAAAAACCATATATGTCGCCAACCTGGTCACCATCGAAAATGTCACTATTTAGCCATGCCCGGACGGTGCAAGCATGGAACTATGTGGTCTTGGATTAAATTTTTTTCAAAACACAAATAGGTATAAAGGTTTCAGGGTCATGAAAAAAGAGATTGCAAATGAGAGATGAAGAAGAAAAAGATGAAAATGGTGTTATTTTTTTGTAAGGGTGACTAAAGTGTGATTAAGATAAATATAGCCATTGAAAGATGATTAAAGGAGGAACAATTGGTACTGAAGGGCGACTAAAGAATTCAACCACTTGAAAAAATAAGCCTCATTATTTAGCTACTAAGGTGACTGAACGGATATAGCGACTGAAGCATAGTCACCTTTTTAGGTCAAAATTTAACATTTCTGGTGTAGTTGTGGTAATAACCACTTTTGATTGAGTTAACGTGAAGGCAGTACATAGGCTCATTTAATCAATTTTTTCTTGAATTGTGAGATCAAATTTCCCAAATCCATCTAATTATATACTTTGATAAAATTCTATTCTTTTTATTTTCAATTTCGTGCTAGCTATTGTCATTTTATTAAAGTGGAAACAAATTGCATATGTTATTCACTTATTCTTGTTTACATAAATTAGAAATTCTCAAACTTTTAGTTTATCCGTTCAAATGTATTTGATGATAACCAATATATTTAGATGTACTAAAATTTTTATAATTTTTTTCTCTGACATAATTTGATAGTAGTAATTAAAAAAACATTGAGTATCCAATCAATTAATACATGTTATATGCAATTACTACCAATAAATGACATTTGAGGGCAAGGAAAAAAATAACAAAAATACCTCAACACAAATACTCCCAGGCATACCTGTGGAAACACCTAAGATGAACTCAAATCATAAGAACCCTGCTACACCAACTAGAAGCCAATAATTGGGGAACATAAATCTTAGCTAAATGCACACAAACATTCACCTCATTTTCCTTAATAATTTCCTCAACACACCGAGCTTTCCTACCATGAACCCTATCATTCCTTTCACATATAATACATGGAAGCAAAGAAACCAACTTTCCTAACTTTTCTCAGTAAATGTCTACCTTTAAGCACTTGACATAAACAATTCACATTAGAATGGTTGTGGATGTTAGGAGCCAAGTGCATCCAATTTGCCACTTTCACTTACACCTACCAAGAAAAAGGACATTGGAAAAAATGGTGTTCTAAAGATTCTTCTGCAGCACTGCAAAAATTTCACCAATTTGCCAAGGAAACACCCCAACTTTGAAAATTAGCCTGCACTAAGAGGCCTCCCTACATGACTTGCCAAAATAAGAAATTAAACCGCAGTACAGCTAAAGAGTCCTAACATAAATAAGTCCAACCCACCCAAGGCAACTTCAATCTGAGTAGGTCATAGGTTGTTTATGCACCACAAAGGAGGAAAAGGCTACATTTAAGAAAATCTTGGCATTCTCAGCAGAACCAAGAGCTATGCAAAAACACTTCTTGATTTTCAGGATATCCTGCCATATAGTTGAATCAATAGTACTCTTCGCCACCTCCCAAAGCTCCTGCCCTTTTAAATGATAGCTATGGACCCATTTAACCCAAAACGCATCTTTCTTCTTGTGAATGGCCCAAATAAGCCTAATAATAAAAGCTTGGTTCTAGACTAATAGCTGTTGGCATCTATACCATCTTTATTTTCTGTCACAATCACTTTCCCTTAACCAATTATTGGCTTAAACTCACAACCGATAGAATTCTTCCACAAAAAAATTCTACATTTCCTCTCAATTTTAAAAACCATTGTTTTAGGCAGCACAAACACAAACATATAGAAAATATACAAGCTCTGAAGCACTGCTTGGATTAGTTGCCACCTACCTGCATATGACAACAACTTTGCCCCCCAAGCGTCAATCTTACCAATAAATGAAATTTGAAAAATAAAGGAATAGTTTTTTATGGGAAATAAACTTGATTGATGAAATTCAGCAAGTAGCTAAAAAATACAACCATCCGACTAATCAAAGATACAAGTAACTAGAAAATATAAAAATACATTCATTCACCCTAACCAACCAATCACCAATTCACCTATACACAAAAATTGGATCTAAAATCCACTCATATAAAGAGATCACATCAACCTTGGACATTATTTTCAAAATCTAGAAATGTTACTGAGAGTGAATTAAGAATAATGCTTCCTTCTATGTGAGCTGTTCGTGAAAATTACCAATAAACTAACAATAGTGCTGAAAATTTCATTGCTTCTTCCAACCTATTGTGCCATAAAGTAGTGAATAGAATTATTTCTCATGCCTTATTTGTAGTATTGTTCATGAAAATTACCAAGCATTGTTGAGTTATTTGCTTCCTCCCCTATATGAAATGCATTTCCACCACTTGAAGATTAACAATTGTAATAATTGTCAATTCTTGAATGATCATATTTAGCTAACATAGATTAAAAATCAAAATAAGAACAAGAAGAAGATCAAGAAGAAAACACTTGGACAGAGTTTCAGAATTGAAAACAAGAATAAAACTAAAGAAGAAAAGCTAAAGATAATACAATAACATAAAAATAGCCTAAGAAATGGCAGTAATTCATCCTCTCCCCAAGGTGGCTATTTATAGAGTTTTGGGATGGGTTAAATGGTAAAATAAAATAAAATAGTAAAATGTAGGTAAATACAAATCAATAAAGATGGGTTACAACTTCTTTTAATTTTTTGACCACAGTACACATTGAATCAACTCTTCCTCAAAAGCACTAAACTTGTAGACCTCTTCTTTATCTTTGAAATGATAGCTTGCTCATTCAAATCGGACATTTGTAGCTCAAGTTATGGTTTTTCTACTGAAACTGCTCTTCAGCATATAGAAGAAAGCATGGTCTCATTTGTAATTAGATTTTAGCAATGAAAATGATTAAACTAGCTCTTGAAATGAAGACGAGTTGAATATCTATGTGTTGGATTTCAGATGAATTTAGAATCAATCAATTACAATATCTACAGCTCCAGATATGATTTTTCTTGTGAAAGGTCGTCAAGTGATGATTTTACTTACCTAAAAAATAATTATTTAATAAATATATTTTAATATTAATGAACAGTAAATTGCGTATGTACAATAAATATGCGTATGAATAATAAGTCGGTGAATAGCAATCCGGTGGAAAAAATGCTTCAAATTAGAGAAATTAATCACACTCAAAGTGTATAATAATAATTTGAACCCTTAACAGCAATACACTTATGAGTATTCATCAATCACCCGCGCCATGATTGCCCTTAAAGTTGCCACCGATCTCTCCTTCACTATCGTGAATTAGATCACTTTCCCATACTTAAAGCTACCCACCGTTTCTAACCCTAGTAAAACACCTTTCCTTAATGACCGATCTTGTGAGTGAGAAAGATCACAAGAAGCTTTTGGTTACCAGACCCTTTGAGCTTAGGTTAGGCTAGAATTTAGGCTGAGAATTATCATTGTTCATTCGAGGCCTGAAACATTAAGGGGCAAAACCGTAAAGACACTGTATTTTTCTATAGTTTGAACAGTGCCCCTTCACGGGTTTTAGAAGTTAATAGTAATTTGCAGTTAACAACTTAAAACCAATTCATTTCAACCTAAGTCAACTTAATCTAAAGTAACTTATTCTTTTCTTTTAACATTTTTTTGCCTGAGACCAATTTCATTAAAATTTTAATATTATTTAGGTGTAATAATTCATTAAGTGTAGATCTTTTATAATATTTTTAAATTTTTATGTATTTTTCTTTAGTTAGGCATTAAAAAAGAAATATTTATAAAATTTAATAACATTATACAATTTTTATTTTGAATGGAATATTACATCTAAATAATATTGGCTTTAAATAAATTTGGTTTTAAGAAAAAAAAGATGTCAAATAAAAATAAATCATTAATTAAGTTAAGTTAAGTTAAAATGTGGAAAAAGTTAAGCTTTTTATTTATTTAGATCGTATTAGTAAATGGCTATAATTTGTCTATATAAATCACAAACTTTCATTTATAATTTTTCTTTCTTAATCTCTGAGAGAGTTAGAAATTGTATTATGATTATTAAAATCATGATCCAAATTGTAGAATAGCATGATTTACGGTTCAAACTCCAGAAAGTGATCTGAATTGCATTAGGATCACACAAAGGGTTAGAACACAAGATAATACAATTTAGGTCATAGGACCAAGGAATCATTAGGAGTTTAAGATTCCATTAAAACTTACAATTTACCCTTTTAACAATCCCCCCAACTTCCTTGTTATATTTAAGGCCTCACATAGTAAAAAATTGTAACCATAAAAAAAAAAATTAGTTACAACTTCTCCTCCCAACAACTCCCAAACATTTTTCCTTTTACATTTAGTGCTTCATACACTCAAAGTTCTCCAAAATGTAGAGCTGTCTTACATAATTACAACACTTCCTTGTAGGGACCACCAAACTTATAATATCCTGACACCAAAGCTCCTATATTATTATAATTCGATTATATGATTTACAATTCACCAAAAAAAAAAAATTCTAAGTATAATCTCTATCATGACAACCTTGAATTGTAGTAGCTTCTAAACCGTATAGAACAAGCATAATTAACTCTTATACTTTTTCCCCCCTTTTTCTTTTATGAAATTGGCTACATATGGGTAAAAGTGTTTTTATTCCTAAAACTTATCATATTTTTTCTATTTGAGTTCTAACACTTTTAACTTCTAAACCAATCCTAAAACTTTGTTAAAATATTAAGAGTTAGTCCTATATTTACTAGAAGATAGTTATTGAACAGAAATATGATTTACAGAAAGAAAAACAGGTAATATAAATAATCTAATTAAATTTCAAAAAATTATTACACATTTTGAATTTATTGGAGAATTGTTACAAGATAGTTTATATTGTAATTTTTTTTAAAAAAAGTGATTCCTAAAAAATGATTAGTTTTAGGACTAGCTTTTTTCACAATTACAAATAATCAATTCGTTTTAACATAAGTTAGCTTAATCCAAAATTATTTTTATTTTTACATATTTTTTGCTTAGAATAAATTTTATTTAAAAGCCAAAATTATGTAGATGTAATAATCCATTTGAAAGTAAATTTTCATGATATTATTAAATTTTTTTATCAATTTTCTATTTTTTAGATATTAAAAAGGAAAAATTCATAGAAATTTAATAAGATTATAAAAATTGTATTTTTAATGAATCATTACACCTATATAATATTGTCTCTCTAATAAAATTGATTTCAAGTAAAAAAATAAAAATAAAGATAAAAACATTTATAATAAATTAATTTAAATTAAAATGAATTGACTTTCTAAAAAGGCAAAAATATCAAATTTGCCAATAAAGTTTTGGGTTGGGAGTGGATATGTCGTTATAGTTTTTCTTGGGCCCAATCTCCCTATAATATTTTAAAATGAGCCGGATATGTCATTAAAGTTTTAAATTAAAAGTGAATTTGCTACTGAATGTTAAAAATCTAGCATAAAATGTTAAAAATAATAAAATTTGAAATTTTAGGGTGATAATATAAATTTTAACAAATTTTAAAATTTTTTTATAATTAAACTCTCTCTCTCTCTCTTTCTAAAAAATGCTAGCGAGGAGATTAAATAGTAGAGAAAGAGGGAGGGCGATGATGAGGTTGGGGTGCCGGTTAGGGTTGAAACATTAATGGTAGAAATTAGACTATCTTTTGATAAAAATCTTAAAAGTCCTGATATTTTTTTAAAGATGCATAGTAACTCTAAAATTTTAAAATATACTATTTTTATTATTTTTTGTTATTTTTCTAACTCACAATAATATATTTAACTCATTTTAAAATATTATTGAAACATTGGCTAAAAAAAAATTATAGTGATATATTCATTCCTTATCTAAAAGTTTAACGGTAAATTTAATATTTATATGGGTAAAATGAAAAGGTAAGTAAAGTTTTAGTACTATAAAAGATTGACCTTTTCGCGTTGCGGATGGAGTAGGACGGCCCTAGCGTAGGTTGATGGCGTCGAAGCTGTCAGTGGTCTGTCGCCTTTTTAACTTGACAATGTTAAAAAGAACGTTGTGGAAATTTAATGCACCACATTTTTCTGTAGATGTAGTTATCACATATGCTGGTGTTGCCGCTTTGACTCTCTAGCTTTGTAAATTTCAGCCCTCTAACTTGTCAAATAAGTACGAATTAATCCTGCCCTATAACAGTACTAGTGAAAATGGGGATTGAAATGCACAGAAAGAAAAATCACATGGAATACTTGGGAATTGTTCCATATCTAAAGATAGAGCTCTTTTGAATGGAGGAAATTGCAATATAAGGAAATCAAATAGGGGCTAGACTGAAACATGTCATGTTAGAGCAAAAGGACCTACTGGCTACTCCTGCGAGGTGGACAAATATAGGGGCTTGTGGGTTGTGGCGCACTTAGGCAATTTTTGGTAAGGTTTAATTAGAATTTATCGGGAGGGTTGGGTGATATTATACTTCACCTTTTCAGTTTTAGAAATTTGCACTTTAGTTTTTTATTTATTTATATTATTTGATAATAATTTGTGAAATTTTAATTTAAAATGTATGATAGTATCTTCTAATAATTTATCTGTATGATACTTTTTACTGTTAATAGATATTTTAATTTATTATTTTTTTTTTATAAATATAAAATAATTTTTTTAAGAGGGTAAAGTATAATGTAGGAGCTAAAATGTATATTTCTGAAACAATATAGGATAAAATGTAATATCACTTAGACTTTAAAGGTAAATTACAATTAACCCTTTTGGTAATCCTCTTTCCTTTTTCAGAGAAATATGGTTCCCTTCTACGCGAGTTTGTTTTTCATTAATTTTAGTGAATTGTTATGTATTATTATTGTATTAAATTATTTATTTACATTACCAATTTATTAAATACTTTCACTTTAAAAAGTGTAAATAATAATTTCTTTATAAAAATTAAGTATTTTTTATTAATTTTTAAGTTAACCAACCTTAAAAAAGAAAAAAAAAGCTAAAAAAAAATTTTTTTTTTAAAAAAATATTATAAATTTTCTTTTATCTTTTAAAGTGTTAGATCCTACAAATTGATAATTTTGATAAATAATCACTTTATATAACAATATTACATAATAATAAAATAATATCAGTATAAAATAAACTCACTATATGAATTAACACCATTAAAATTAATATAATGAAATAGGGGGCCTCTGAAACATGTCAAGTTAGAGCAAAAGGAGCTACTGGCTACTTGTGCGAGGTGGAGAAGTATAGAGCCTTTTTATATGATTCTCTTGTATAAGTCAGTTCATTTTGTATTAATTTTAATATATTATTATGTATCATTTTTTATATAAACTAGTTATTTATTTAAATAATTAATTTATTAAAATTTATATTTTAAAAAGTATAAAAAGTAATTTCTCTGTAAAAGTAAGTACTTTTTATTAATCCTCTAACATAATCAGCATAAAAAAAATAAAAATTAGTAAACAACATTTCCTTTCACAAATTTAAAGTTACTATTTGGACTACTTAAAGTGTTTAGTTTCAACAAATTGATAATTTTAACGAATAATCTCTTTATATAAACAAGCGCACAATATTGAGTTAAAATTAACGTAAATAAACTGGCTACATAAATTAAATGCATTAAAATTAATACAAATAACTTACTATATGTTCTTAATTCTAAGTTATTCTTTTAAAAAAGTTACAATTATCCCTTGAGATTTACTTTAACCTACAGTTTGACTCTTTTATTTTTGAAAACCTACACATTGCCGCTATTTTTTTTATGCTGTCGTATAACAGCTTCAGAAACTATAATTTAAACTATATGATAGTTATCTTCCAATAATTTTGGTTTCTCTAATTTTTTTTATACTTAATAGATTTTAAATTATCATTTTTTACTTTTTATAAATATATTTCTTCCTTTAGATATATATCAATTTTTTTTAAAAAAATCACTTGGCTATAAAAATATCAAAATTTTTAAAATTACTGAGATATGATCATTAAATAATTTAATTTAAAATTTTAAAAATTATTATCAGATACTATAAAAAAAATAAGGGATAAAATGTAGATTTGTGACAATAAATGAAGTAAAGTATAAAATAGATTAAACAACGTGGAGCTTTTGTAATTTAACATTGTTTTTGTTGGTCTCTTCAACTTTAAATTCTAAAGCTCCCGCCTGTCTATTGAAAAGACATAAGCAGCTAAAGATTAGGGACTTCTGTCTCTCTCAATTCTGCATATCGTATCATTAAAATGTTTATTTAAGTACATTTTTAGATACCGAAAAAATAAAATATCTCCGACCGCATATATACTTAATTTAAAATAATTTATTTTTATTTTTATTTTTATATATTTTTATTTTAAATTAATTTTATTTAAAATTTAGTATTATATAGATATAATAATCCATTTAAAAGTAAATTTTTATAATATTATTAAATTTTTATGAATTTTTTTAATGTATAAAGCTATAAAAATTCATAAAAATTAAATAAAATTATAAAATTTTATTTTTAATAAATTATTACATTTATATAATATTAAATTTTAAATAAAATTAATTTTAACTAAAAAATATAAAAATAAAAATAAAATATTTTAAATTAATTTGAAACGAATTGTTATAAAAAATTCTAAAAAGACTTGTGCGGGGAACAGAGTAGGTCTTGTCCTTGTCATTCACGATTGGTCTCAAGTCAATAAATTCACTTGTTTGTGTCATCACTGCCACTCATCTACTGTCGCCTCTTTACTCCACTTACTGTTCATTTACTTCACCATTTGCATGCTGCAAGTTATCACTTTTGGGTGTCTCTGTGCTACCGAAGACTTCTTAATTGTTTTTCTTTCTCTTTTTTAAATTTTTAACGTTTTATCTTTTATAGTTAACTCGGTTATCTTCAACTAGAGATGTTTAAAGGGGCAGGTTGGACACAGTTTCCAAACTGACCCGGGTCAAATTTGACTCAGCACAAACTCAGGTAAGACACGGGATATAAAGGGGTGGGTATGGTCTTTAGGAAAGAGGAGAATGGACTTGGGACCGGCATAACCTAGTTCTAATTTGGGCCCGGCATGACTCCGTTCGTAGGCATAGGACTGGGCCTGGTTTGGCCCAAGACTAGCGATCTCAGCCCAATCTGGTCCAGTCCCAATGTTATGGAGGCATTGACCATATTACATTGGTAAGGAATTGCAAACTAGTTCAGAATTAGTGAAAAAGTGAACCAATATTAATGACATTATAAAAATGGTTGGATGAATCCTGAAATGAGAGGCCGCCAACTTTGTATTAAAATTACCATGAGAGCTTAGGTGAGAGGCCATTCTCATACCAAATTCATTATAATTTGAATCACTTTAATTAAAAATGATTTATTATATATATATTTTTTTCTAGAATCAATTTTATTAAGCTCATATTATGTTGGTGTACCAAACTTCCATTGGTGCATCGCCATTCTTTGTAAAGGTTCTCTATTTTTCTTAGATTTATCCTTAATGTTTCGATTTCAGAATTTTTCTCCCTGCTCTCTAAATCTATTATCTTTGTATTTAACCTTTATTCCATAGATCTATCGTCTCCTTACTCAAATCCAACATCCCATCCGTACCACTGATATTTTTTTGTTCCAAAACTTATTTTTTTTTTCTATCTGCAATAGACCTTCTCTAACTGGGTGGAGAGAAAACATTGATTATTAAGGAGTTGGAAGACCGAAGTATAGGTATTCGATCCAGCCCATGAGAAGCACGTGGCTTTTACCTGTCGTCATGGTCGGTGGAGCAACTATTGAAAATGTAAATTAAACTAAACTAGTTTGATCTACTTGATCCTTTTGTCTCCATACCCATATTGAACCTATGCACTGATAAATTTTGTCATGCTGTTGATGAAAATGCGAAGACCGTAGAGTAGAGGTGGGAGGCGGGTCGACCCGACCTGAGACTGGCCCAAACTGGCCAAGCCTAGGCTTGGGTCAAGGAGGATTAGGAACGGCCCGGTCCTAGCTGGGCGGGTTTGATGTCTTTTTTTTTTTTTTAAAAAAAACACCACCTCCAGTATAAGTTTTGTTAAGTTAAAAAGTCAAACGACACTTATAAATAATCGGAACGGGCCTTACATTTTGAAATGGCAAAACACTTTAAAAATGATGAAAAATAGAAACCTATGATCTGTGCTTAACGAT
This sequence comes from Aquilaria sinensis, assembly GCA_005392925.1. Taxonomy (NCBI): domain Eukaryota; kingdom Viridiplantae; phylum Streptophyta; class Magnoliopsida; order Malvales; family Thymelaeaceae; genus Aquilaria; species Aquilaria sinensis. The sequence goes on along the minus strand of SMDT01002614.1, from coordinate 44,671 downwards.
ATAATTAGATCAAATACAAATTACATGTATGATTGAAAAAAAAAATTTCAAGTCTCGGTATCAAATATTATCTCGTCATTTGAACTCTTTTGGTCTTGCTGTGAGGCCCCAATTTCGGTTGCACACGTATACTTCTACCGCCTTGGGTGTTAATCTTGATCGTTTCTCTGATATCACATATTTTCCTACGTGTGTTCGCCACTCTAATATGTCGACATCACTTGCCTCGAGTGATAAGTTGAGATAGTCATTGACCTTAGCTAATCCAGATGTCGTCGGTCGGTATCGTTTGAGCATTTGGAGGCCCGGTTTGAATCTTAATGAGATTGATCTCCTTGGAGGCTCGGTTTAAGGAGATTTGGATCTTACCTTATCTGAGTACCGCTCACAATATAACTTGTATTAAGAATGTAAGTACTTGGAAGCAATAGCAGACATAACCAAAACATTTATATAAAACATTTCTAAATAAGTATGAAAAATTCTTTCAAGCAATGTTGTTGTGCCCATTAATTTGTCATATGAGTCAAGCAAAGAAGCAACTAAAGAGATAGATGGAATGTTTTAGAAATACTAAAGCCATTTAGCTCACATGGCTTCGATAGTTGTTTTAACAACTCATCATTTATAAACTGATGTAAAACATATGTAATATCACTAAATGAAGCAAAACTTGATGAATAGTTGGGTAGTAAACACTGGACAAAAATTCAGTAGCCTCATAAAAAAACTTAAGTAATTCACCGATTTTGGAACATTTTTCCCAAACTTCAGTCATAAGAAATTTACAGCCTATTTTTAAGTTCATGAAATGCATCAAAAAATTTGCATACGGGAAAGCATCTTGTAACATCAAATATGTAGAGTTCCAGCGGGTTGAGCAATCCAATTTAAACCATTTCTAAGAACATTCTTTTTTATTTAAAAAAAAAAACTTTAAATTCATGAAACACAGTAGGTCTTGATTTTAAATATGTCAGTGAGTTCCAAATGGGCAGAATTTCATTTTGGAGAACTTCTAAACCCTTTTGTACACAAAGGTTCAAAATATAACACATGCATCTAACATGAAAGAATGCACTGTTGAGATGTGGTTTCAATGTTTGACTCAAAAGGCTACCGGCAATATCATTGTTTGAAGCATTATCAAATGAAATGCACAAGACTTTATTAGCACAAAAATAATCATGTAAAATTTCTAAAATATAATTGAATATGTGATAACCACTATGATCCATTTCAATGACCCTAAATGACAAATTTTATTTTTGCATAATCCAATCAAAATCAATCCAATGAGAAGTAACACAATAAAATGATTGACCCATAGGTGATGTCCACATATCAGAAGTGAATGTCATACACTGATCAAGAGCAGAAAAATAGGCTTACAAATTTGACTTCTGGCTTCAAATAATCTAAAGCTTTTTTAAATGTAGTTTTCCTAGACATTTTTTTAAATGTAGGGTTTAATTGTGATTTTATCCAAGATTCTAAATGCACATCTTCAGCTTCTGAAAAAAGTTTTTCAGTAAGCATTATCCAATTTACCATGCATTTTATACAAGATTGTTGGTTAAAATGAAAACCCGTCGGTGCTGGTTGTAAACCAAAGTTGTATTTGTCTTCCAGAACTAGTCCCGGCACTGGGGATGACGTTAGAATGCTGATTTTCAATATATCACTCCAACATTCCAGTGCTGGAATTCTTTTTATGCACCAATATATTACCGTAATGTTTGCATTTCCCGTACCTCGACTCTCATTCATGTATGAGCTCATAATGCTTCCAAACCTAAGTAGTTAGTCTCGAGGATTTACTTTGTCTTTGGGTTTCCTCCACGATGAGTCCATGACTTGTCGGCGTCAGTTGTGTTGACGGATTCCCCGTTGCTATTGCATTCAACTCTTTAACTTCATTATCCGATAATTGATCGTCGACTCCCAAATCGTAATTCATCATATAGATTCCGACATCATCATCGTGCAACTTTTCAATTGATATACCTTTATCGGCAAGTCGAGAACGGCAGCGGAACAAGCCTCGAAGGCCGGTGGTGCAAGAAGATGAACTCTTTGTCGCCTGACCCTTTCCTTTTGAAACTATGATTCAGGAACTAATAGTAGTAGTTAATGTAAAATTAAGAGGAGATTATGAAAGATATTAGGGGGAGATTAGTAAGAAATTTGGAAGTGATTAAGAAAAAAGCTCAAATGCTTGAGAGAATGTAGTAAAAAAAAAAAAGATTAAGATATTAGTAGAGGAAGAAGAGAGATTGAGTGGTAGTATGAGGATAGAGTGAAAATGACATTGGTATTTATAGGGGAGGGCCAAAAAATAATTAGACCAAAAAGTCCTCAAAATTTAGTTGTTGGGAGGGATAAAAATGGAATTTTGGGAGCTAAAATGTAACAGAAAACCGTTGGAGGACCTATATTGTAATTAACCCATTTCTTTGAAATTTTTGAGGTTGTCATTGCCGGGCAAAGTGGTCCGAGTTGCGGGTCAGGTCGGGTTCAAATCTAGGTCGAGGTTGACCATTTTGCACCATCTTCCTCTCTCAGGCAGATATTCAACCCAATTTTTAGCAAGTTTTTGCCAAGGTGGGCTAGGAGCGGGGTTGACTGCTGGGCCGGTCACCCGGCCCAAGTCCCACCTTTACCGTAGAGGTTGAACAGAAAAGGTAAACCAGTTTCCATTCTTTTGATCCATTTACTTCATTCCCTTCATATATTCAATGGACCTGCTTACTGACTAACTTTTTGTGTTATTGTTTTTATCGGCATGACTTCAATGGGCAACTGACACTACTAAAAAAATTGAATTTTCCAACGGCATACTTTCCAACGGCCAAACTATTGGAAATTTCCAGCACGTAAGGCTGTTGGAGAAAATTCAAAAAAAATTCCAACGGTTCAACCATTAGAACAATTACAAAATTGAATTATGAGTTATGGATATGCTATTTTCAACGGCTGAAGCCGTTGGAAAAATTTATTTGAGATTGGAAATTGAAATTTTTTTCCAACTACTGTGGCCGTTGGAACCTATTTTAAAGCCTGTTTTCTTATTTCCAACGGTTGTGGCCGTTGGAAAATACTTGTATGGCAACATTTCTAGTTTTGTATTTTTCTAACGGCTTCGGCCGTTGGAAAATAATTAAGATAGATTTATTTGTTTCGAAACTTAGTTTTTTTCTTATATAAGTGTTTCCAACTACTGTAGCCGTTGAAAACTATTTTTTAATCCTGTTTCCTATTTTCGATGGCTTTGATCATTGGAAATTCATTAATTAAAACGCATTGCTCCTCCCCAGATCGAGTTCATTTCGTCCTCTGCGTTTTCTGTTCTCTCATTCGTGTGTCTTCATCTCCCACAAGCACACACTTCACATTTTGCTCAGCTCCCACGCCATTTTCAGCTTGATCGACATTGCCATTGTTGGATCTGGGGCTCAAAAATTGGAAGTTCATTAATTAAAACGCATTGCTCCTCCCCAGATCGAGTTCATTTCGTCCTCTGCGTTTTCTGTTCTCTCTCTGTTCTTTCATTCGTGTGTCTTCATCTCCCACAAGCACACACTTCACATTTTGCTCAGCTCCCACGCCATTTTCAGCTTGATCGACATTGCCATTGTTGGATCTGGGGCTCAAAGTTGTAGATCTGCAGGTTAGTTTGTGTTAATTTTTTTTTTTCGATTTCATTTCATTTTTTTTAGGGTTTTTCATGCTTTGATGTTTAATAATGATAATGGGTTCAAGATTTTGGTTGTTGTGCCAGATTGAAAGCCATTCCCAAGCATTTTGAACATTTCTGATTTGAGGTTAGTTGGTGTAATACATTTATTTTCATTTTAAAATTTTTTTTATCAAAAAATGCATTAATTCCGGATTATGTAATGTTAATTTGGTTTGAAATATATGAAATTTATGTGATTTGTAGTTGTTGATGGTTGAAAGTGAAGTATTGAGGTTACCCATTACAATTTGAATTTTTTTTTCATTTTCTTAATTTTTTGTAATTTTGGGATTAATTTAAAATTATGAAATAATTAGTTTTAAGTCAATTGTTTAATTGGGTAGTATATTTATGTGTGAAATTAGTACATTGTTAGTTTAACAGTCAATGTTTAATTGGATTTATTTTTACAATGTTAAAAGTTTTGGAATTAATATAGAGGTACAAAATAGTTATATTTAAATAAGTTAGTTTGATTAAGTTTGACTTTTAATATAATATATAATAATAATAATAATAATAATAATAATAATAATAATAATAATAATAATAATACTAATAATAATAATAATAATAATAATAATAGCAGTAGTAGTAGTACCAAAATTAGTATAATAATAATAATAATAATAATAATAATAATAATTATTATTATTATTATTATTTTTATTATTGTACTCTTATAATGTGAACGTGGTCGTAGTAGGAATAATAATAATGTTTTAATTTACAGAATTAAGTTTATGTGTTCACGCTTTTCTATATGTCATAAAGGTAAATATATAATTTGCATTGGTAGGACTGCATGGAACAAGAACGTAGTTAGATGTATAGTACTCGTTATTTACCTGGCCGAGTTGGGTACAAAGAGGAGTGAGAGACAGGGGTTGAGAAGTTCATAACATTTGCTTGTAGTAATCCAGGTCATATGGATGGCAACAAAATACGTTGCCCGTGTAGGAGATGTAAAAATTTGAGTTTTAAGGATTGTGATGACGTTAGAGTTCATCTATACAAATGAGGTTTCATGCCTTATTACACCAACTGGACAGCTCATGAGGAGCCATTTAATGATCCTCCGCATCAGCCATTTGATAATTGTGATTGGTATGGGCATGCTGAGTATAGTTCAAATGTAAGCCCATATGCTCGAATGATATTTGATGCAGTGGACCAAGTTCCCATCAGAATTTCTCTGAAGTGGATAAACAACCTAATGAAGGTTTTAGACGATTTTCTGATTTACTGTGCTCCGCGAGTACACCTTTTTGGGATGGATGTCATAAGCATTTTGAGCTGTCTACTGTAGTTCATTTGTTAAACCTTAAAGCAGAATATCACATACCAAGAAGGTGTTATGATGGTATCGCGGCCTTGATGAAAGAGACACGGCTAAGTGACAGCGAGATGCCATCCAATTGGTATGAGACGAAGAAATTAGTTTCACAACTAGGTCTTAGGCATATTAAAACTGATGCTTGTGTTAACGACTGCATGTTGTTTTGGAATAATGATAAAGATGCTTCACACTGCAAGTTTTGTGGTGAATCTCAGTTTAAGCCGAGAAAAGCTGGGCGAGGTAAGGATAAAGCAAGAAAGATCATGCACCATTTACCACTAACTCCTTGCCTTCAGCGACTATATGCTTCACTTTCAACTGCAGAGTACATGAGGTGGCATAGTGAGCATCGATTCGAGCCAAATGTTTTAAAACATCCTTCAGATGGGGAATCATGGAAACATTTTTATTCCACGTACCCGTGGTTTGTCACGGAGCCTCGAAATGTTCGCCTTGGAGTTTGTTCTAATGGCTTTGTGCCATTTGGAAACTCTGGTAAACAATACTCATGTTGACCGTGTTAGATTCATTCCCTAGTTCTTGGCTCAGGCCAAGGAAGTAAAGAGAAACACTATGAAAACATGAAAGACTTGTGAGGGCAAGGCATAGTGGTGTAAGTGCTAAATTGAGAATTATTGGGTCCTAAATGCACAAAGAAAATAGACATGGAGTTGTTGCAAGAAAACAAAGTTGGAAGACTATAATGCACACTTGAATTAGTGATGCTAGTGAAACTACAAATTAAGAATGAAAGCTTTCGGCCATGCAAAGTTGTAAGGGGACTAGTGGGATACTAGGCCAAATTTTGGTAAATTTTAATGATAACCGATCAAATCTTGTCTCCCACTAAGGAATTAAGCCATCATTGCCATGATTTACCTAAATTGTACTTGTTATAGTACTCGGCCGAAACACACATGGTACTAATGGTCATTTTAAACTCTTTTAGTTAGTACTTGGCATTGTGAGCCATAAAACGACGTTAGTGCCGAAACATGCCTATGTTTTAGTGACAAAAAGGAAGCCATGGAGACTTGAGGACTTAATGGCGCCATGCAAAGTTAATGAGGCCGAGAGCTAACTTTACACCATTTTAGTTACATGTGGCTCATTGCCGAAATTGCATGTATCCACTTAAACAAAGGGAGATCATTTCGGTCAAAGCCTTTCCTTGTTTTGTTCTTGAAGTTTTGCCGAAATGGTTTCGGGCTAAGGTCAAGGAGAGGAGGCTTGAAGCTTGAGTGAGGAAACAAGCTTCGGTTGTATGATTTTGATTTCTTGAAGTGCTGCCATTGATGAATTAAGCTTGGTTCTTGAAAGCTCAAGTGGAACCGAGGCATTCGGGCTACATTTCGAGGTAAAGAAGTAAAGTTCACTTGGTTTCCCTGGAAATTTGTCCATGAACAAGTGATTTTTGTGATTTAGTGATGATTGAAATGTGTTAGGAAGTTGAATTGAAGAACACATTTCGGACTCAAGCATAATCGAGAAGCTCAAGTGTTGATTTAAAGGTAGGGTTCACTAATTTTCTTGTTTGCTTGGTAATATACCATGATTCAAGTCATAAAGTGGCTAAGTGATGGTTAATTTTGCTAGATGATTTTAGTTACTTGATGGGCTTATTGAGATGATTCGGTTTCTAAGTGTTGATTAGCTAATCACTATGGGCATGTGCTAGAAATCCTAGTGAATGAGGCCAATTTGCTAGGTATTTCGGAGCTCTAGTGGATGTGGATTAATTGGTGAAGTATTATGTGCAATGGTGCACAAAGGCACATGTTATGGTTTCGGCCGAATGGTCATTATGGTGTGTGAGTGTGTACCTTGTGTGCTTGATTGTTGCTTTGTGCTTGCTAACCCCTTTTACTTATATATTCTTGCTTATATGTCTCGGTTAAGCTAGTATGTTGTATACCATTGTGGTTTTGGTGTCTTTGTGTTTTATTTTTGCAGGGCATATTGAGCTTGAGGAGGTTAAGTCTTGAGTTGTACACTCGGCTTAACTAAATAAACTCTTAATTGAGTTGTTATGGTAGTGAACTCTACTGGGTATTTGTTACTCATTGCCCATACTTTTATATTTCAGGAAAGGACATTCGGCCTGAGTAGTGTAGCTTGAGTGCTTAGTGTGCGTGTGCTAGCTTTGCTTGTGTGCTAAGGTATGTGCCAATGTTGTGCTTGGCTTGGTTAACTTTCTACATTACAAGTCTTTGTTCAAGGTTATGGCCGAGACTTATGGTTTAAGTTCTGCAGGCTTGTAGAGTGGGACTGTCTAGGTGGGCATCATGGATGTGTGGACTATTGCTCTTATAGTGGTCTTTACTTTTATGACCATGAACATGGCCATAGGACTTGTGCTGCAGTGTGTCTTGCTTTATGGCACACTTAAGGTTTTATTTGGAGACTGATGGTCTCGGTTTGTAAGCATAACTTGGGGGAGAGTTTGAACTTTGGTGAGTCTTGGCATGTAGCCATGTTTTATGTATCTGTAGGCTACTTTTGGTTATGTACATGTATGTGTAGCCTTGGTTGTACTTAGGTTTTGTGGTATTTGGAGTATTTTGGAATGCCAAGTTATGTTTGTTAATGTGGTTTTGGTTATGTAAATAATGGATGTTTATGGGCCAAGTGTGGATGTTTATATGAATGTGAAATGTGCCTTATGTTGTGAACCTCTCATTTATTGTTCTTGGCCGAATGTTCATTTGCACTCAAACTTGGTTTTCTAAACTTGGAGTACCCTAGGCTTCTTGGTTGTCATACTAAGTAGCACACTTGAGCACACACATCCTAAACACTTATCTATATGAGTGTATGCCTTGTTTGTCATGCAAGTTATTGAATTACAGCCTTGCTTGTTTTGCAAGGTAGTAGATTTGGGCCTTGCTTCTGTTGCAAGAAATTGAACATGTACCCCTAAAAGCCTCATGGGCCACCTCCCAAGCCCATTACCTTAAGAAAATAAGACTTAAGGTTAAGTAACATTGGTTGGCCGAATGGTTGGTTGCTAATAACAACTCATAAAACTTTAGTTGTTGTCACTAATTAAACTTTTGGGTGTGTGTTATTTAAAATGAAGGGGCCAAGGCTTGTGTGAGGTGTGACAGACCGATCATTTTTACTCTGTATAATTTGCCACCGTGGATGTGTATGAAGAAACCATATATGTTTTTGACTGCATTGATACCGGGCCCTCGGAGTCCACGTTACAATATTGATGTGTCTTTACAACCTCTTATTGAGGAATTGAAGCAGCTATAAGAGGATGGTGTCGAAACGTGGGATGTTTTACTTAAACAAAAATTTCAACTCCGAGCTTCAGTTTTGTGGACTATAAATGACTTCCCGGCTTATGGGATGTTGTCAGGATGGATGACTCATGGGAGGTTATCTTGCCCTATTTGCATGGATGATAGTAAAGCCTTCCAATTTGAGCATGAGAGGAAAACTTTATTCTTTGATTGTCATCGTCAATTTCTCGAGTTGGATCACCCATATAGAAGAAACAGAGTTGCCTTTAAGAAAGAAAAAGTTGAAAAATCGTTGCCTCCTGAGCGTCTATCGCCTGAAACAATATTTGAACGTATCTTAAATTTGCCATCTATAGTTCAAAATGGACAGGTTGTTACCATACCAGGTTATGGTAGAACTCATAATTGGACAAAACGAAGTATTTTCTGGGAGTTACCGTATTGGAAAAATAATTTAATCCGCCATAATTTGGATGTTATGCATATAGAGAAGAATGTGTTTGACAATATATGGAATACAGTGATGGATGTCACCAATAAAACTAAGGACAACGTAAAGGCTCGTAAGGACCTTGAAATGCTGTGCAGTTGATCAGAGCTAAATTTAATTCCTCAAGCCGACGGCCGAGCATTTAAACCCAAAGCTACTTTTACACTAAACAGACATCAGAGATCTGATGTGCTCAATTGGGTTAAAATACTTAAACTCCCAGACGACTATGCGTTAAACCTTGGGAGGTGTGTTGACAGTAATGTAAGTCATATGTCTGGTATGAAAAGCCATAATTGTCATGTAATGATGCAGAGGCTCCTCCTAATAGCCCTTGAAGCAATACCTGAAAATATTTGGAAACTGTTGACCGAGTTAAGTCAATTCTTTTGAGATTTATGCTTTCCAAAGTTAGATGTGAATCACATGGTTGATTTGGAAGCCAATATTCCTGTCATACTCTGTAAGTTGGAAAGAATTTTTCCACTTGCTTTTTTCGATTCAATGGAACATTTACCGGTTCACCTTCCTTATCAAGCAAGGGTTAGAGGCCCCGTTCAATATATGTGGATGTACAAATTTGAGCGTTGTATGCATGACCTCAAAATGAAGGTATCAAATAAGGCTTATGTAGAGGGTTCAATTTGTGAAGCATATCTAATTGAGGAGACCTCTACATTTTGTTCTCACTACTTTGAATCCCATATTCCACATATGACAACTAGAGTACCTCGTAATAATGATGGCGGACCAGGACCATATGATGAATCGGTGTGGTCTATCTTTAAATACCCGGGTCGTCCATATGGTGTCTCAAGATATCGATATCTTGATGACAATGAATAGAGGGTCGCTACTGTATATGTCTTACTGAATTGTAAGGTGAAGCCGTACCTCGAGTAAGTGCAATAATACCTATTTTCTTTATATACTCTACTATAATAATAATATTTTTCTTCTTTTATACTAAACTCATCAAGTTTATACTCCATCGACCTTTATCTATATCTTGTAGTTTGTTTGTTGATGAAGTGCGTATGCATGAACCCAATATACATATGTCAGACCTCGATGTCTACATCGACAATAACTTTGCAACATGGCTTAGAAACTATGTAAGTTACCTACACTTCAATTTTACCCATATTTTGCTTTTGAAGGGAAAGACATAGTCATATTATTGATATATGTAACTAGGTGAATGATGTGCATAACACTATCACAGACCGCTTCCTGTGGCATGTTGCATGCGGGCCATCCCGTTATGTTAAGAGTTGGCCTGTTAACTTCATAAATTGGTACAAGTTCCACATTAGCGACTGGGGTCGCGATAAAGCAACATTTAATAGTGGAGTATGTATAAGGACTTTAGGATCAAGTGAGGTTGAATGTGATTTTTATGGGGTGTTAGAAGAAATCATTCAACTCGAATATCCTGGCTGGCCGCACAAAAATGTTGTATTGTTTAGGTGTGCTTAGTTTGACCCTACTCCAGATTGTGGCACTCGGGTTCATAAACAATATGGTATAGTTGAGGTTCGTGATGGTCGCCGATATGGGAAGTTTGACCTGTTCATTCTTGCATCCCAAGCTGATCAAGTTTACTACACTATTTAGCCAACAAAGTCATGTGAAAAAATGGGGTGTTTAGCGGTTTTGAAAATCAAACCTAGACGCATCGTTCATAATAATGTAAATGACGTCAAAGATGCATTTCAGGAAAAATTATTGGCCGGCGTGAACAGTCCTCCCATAATTATGGATGACCCAATTGACAATTTAGTTGAAATAGGAGTATGGGAAGCTGTAAAGAATGACATGTCAATCAGGGATGAAACTTTACAACATGACGATGAATCTGACCATGAGGAGTCCCTTGAAGCAAGTGATGAAAAAGATGAATTTGAATATGGGGATACTGATAGTAGCGAATCAGAGACAGAAACTGAGGACGATGAAGTCCATTGACTATAATGTAAACATGCAATTACTTATAAAATGTAATGTGAACATGGAATAACTTTTAATATGTAAATACTAAGTCGAACTTGAAAGTGGTAGGTGCAATATCACATACCAAGATTTTTTCCCCAGAATGTTATTTTTGTAAACTGTTGTATGGTTTTTTAAAATAAATGCAGATGCCACCTAAAGGAGATGCGACGTATACACGTTGGCTAGGGAAAGGCCTATTTTAGTAGATGAAAAAAGTGTTAGCAGAACCAATTGGCAGACATGAAAGGGCAGGCCAATCGCATTCCTGTTACTCAGCTTCACATCCCTCAACAGAACAAACAACTGTTCCCATCCCAACCCTCGTACAGGTGATATTCGCATTGCTCCAGTAGGCCGTATTGCTAGTCGATCTACTCTGGCCCCTGTAGCTTCAGCCGATGGTGGGAATTTTAATGGTCAGTCAGCGGTATCCCAAGCCCCGATTCAGGCGCGCTTACGGATTACACCTCACGGAAACACGTAAGTAATGCACTCTTTTGAACCCTAATAGTTTATGTTACCTCCAGTATGTGTAGTGCCACTAAAAAAAATATTTATTGTGTCGTAACATGCACTTCATGTAGCTTCCTTCCATCAAGAGCAATACGGTTGGTGACTAGATGCTTCACCACACACTTCAAGGGACATCATGACTGGACGAGCGCAAGCCCAACAGATATTCAAGCGTGGTGGCGCGTATTTGAGGTTTGCACTTTCTTCTCACAATTTCAACTTTATCAACCATGTTGCCAACTATTCGACACTATATATTTTTTTTAACATGCAGGGATTATGTGAGTGGGATCCAGCTCACCATAATGAGGTCTATCGCGTTTGGCATATGATGGCGGCTAATCATTACCGATCAACACTGGGTGACATCCGCCGAGAGAAAAATCTGGCAAAACGGCGAGCAAGGGCATCTTTTATGACCGACGCACAGTATGCAGAAATGGAGGAATGGTGGGCTTCAACGGAGTTTCACGAGCGATCGGCAAGGGGTAAGACAATGCGAGCTTCATCATCGCAGTCATCTAACTCCACAGGTGCATGCAGTGCTACTTATGCAGGAGGATCGGTTTCAATTACTGAACACCGAGAACGAATGGTAAAATTATCAACCTCTTTTACACAAAATTCAACTTACTTACGTTGTAATAAAATTAATGTTACTACATTTCCAATGTAGTGTGAAAAAGATCCGGAGAAGAGGGACCCTGACTTATTCAAGGTGATGCAGCAAATTCATAAGAAAAAGAGCGGGGAATACGTTAACAGGCGGACTGAAGAAGTGGCGGTAATTATCATGCTATAGAATTACAGCCAATATTTCTGATACAGTTACTAATAATTATCTTTACTCTTTATGAAGGCAATAATAACTGCTGAGATTGAGGAACAAACACAGCAAATGGATGACGAAGGCCATGCACATGACATAGATGAGGTTGCGATCATGAGTGTAGCTGCTGGGGGCAGGAAAAAAGGGTGTGTATTTCGCCTTGGATCAGAACAACATGCTGTGCCAGGATAATGACGACCAGGGATTACTCATGCAGCACATGTTGATGTCACGCAGACTCCGGAGTTCACTCAACAAGTACAGCGAGTGGTAGCGGAGCAAACTGCACAACAAGCATCACATTATGAGCGGAAGCTGGAGTGTCTGAAAAGGAAACAACGAGCTGAGCTCGAGTACATATGTGCATCAATTGGCATTCCCCCACCCGCGCCTCCTGCAGATGATGATGATGCCTCGGGATCGGATCAAGACTAGATCAGGTATATCATGCTACTATGTGTGTTTATTAACAAACAAACACTTATTAGGAGAATGAAACTATGTAATTTCTATTGTGTATGTTTTTATGTGGATTTATAAGTACATTTATATAATGACTTAGTAATTTCAATTGTGTATGTTTTTATGTCGTTTTATATATATTTTTATGTAATATCAGTTAAAAATTTGACTACATACGATATAATTATTTGGACTGTAATAGGTTGATGTTCAAACTAAACATTCAATTGGAATTAACAGCACGGGGATAAATAATATAAATAAAAAAAAAAAAAAATTTCCAACGGCCTAAGCCGTTGGAAACTTTTCCAACGGCTTAAGCAGTTGGAAAAATTTTCCAACAGCTTAAGCAGTTGTAAATCTGGAAAAATTTTCCAACTACCAAAGCCGTTGGAACACCAAGAAAAAAAAAATAATTACAGTCATTGGAAATTTTCAACTGCTGATTTTCCAATGGCCAACGGCCAAGATCTGGGTTGTTGGAAGTTCTACTTCCAACAGACGGATTTCCAACTGCTTCGTTTCCAACGACTTCGTGTTGGAAACTTCAAAATTTTCAACTGCAGGCCGTTGGAAATGGTAGTTAGAAAATGACCATTTTCAGTTGAAAATGAGCTGCACACGACATGTAGAAGATAGACATGGACAAAAATTGTAAGTTGGTGAAAGTATGTTTTGTCATTTTTATCATATGTAGCAAACCTTTTATCCAAAATTGATAGGAGTTTTTTAATATCTATTCAGGCAAAGAAGGATAAAGAGGGAAGAGGAAAAATTCAAGAGCTTCTGGTATAAAGAAGCCGAATGCAAGGCCAAAGGTACAGGAAAAAACCCTAACTCATGTAGCTAATTTTGTTGGGTCAAAGGTATTGGTTGAGTCACTGTTGCCAATCCCATTACTTGGGGTGTATAATGCTATGCATCAAACTATGCTAAACTAAAAGTTGGTAACTAATACCAAGGATCATACGTATAAGAGGTTAAGATTTATGATAAATGCAATGTGGTTTAAAGTTTTGAAATGAAAGAGTAATTGTAAAGCATAGGTAAATAAATAATAGTAATAACGAACTGTGATAGACATAACCAACAAAAGCAATGAACCATAGTTTGGGAAAAAGATAAAAGTGAACAGGAAACATACTTAGCTAATGTCTTAAACCACAACCTTAAACAATAAATTATCCTTAGCCAGTAAGGTCATTAGAAACACTTCCAGCCTTAAAAAGATAACTGTCCATAGTAGCCTGAGAAGGCCCTTCATAGGCACACAACCTCTTTTTCAACTCATTCATCTCTGCCTTTAGTTCCTGCAGATAATCCTTGTAAACCTTCTTTATACAGGCTTGGTTATACCTAACCAAATGACCACATAGTGTTTCTAGGTTAAGTTGTCTGCGAGAGCATGATTGTCTTCAAAATTAACATCATGAAAGGAGACATTGTGGAAGTCCTTAATCCTCATAATGGGTGCCTTGGCCGCCATCTTCATTGCATTATCCAACTCCCTAGTCAAAAACCCCTTTACCTTCTTAAACTTTTTCTGACCATCCTCTGTTTTCCCAAGGTCAAAATATTGCTATATTTTTTGCAGCACACAGCTAGATAACCAGTACTGGTGTCGAAGGAAGGACTGAGGTGCCTCCACTGACTGCCTGGTACACGACAAAAGAATTTGGTGATTAGCAAAGTGATGTTGATGTACTGGATTGGAATTAGAGAGAAGGATTTGTGGAAAGAAAGAAAAAAAAAAACCTATGGTATATATAACAACCAATGTAACTGCCATGAAAGTGTGGATAATTGTGTTTGTAGTGGGCATATTGATAACCGATCCAAGAAGTGGGAGGCTAGCTAAGAATGGGTAAGTTCATAAACTGCCAGTGAGTAGGATAGGAAAATGTGGGTGGATTTACAGTTCACAATGACCGTAAAAAACCCCAAAAAGTAGCTCCTAAATCACCTGCTGAATTAATGTTGCAAAATAGTTAACATGCATAAAATGGGGCAATTTAAAGCTGCCCACCAATAAATGTGTGACACCTGCCTTAAGGAAGGGGCAGTTAGGAAAATTGCTATGTGTTGGGCTGATGTTTATTTAAGTTTACGTGTGTAAATTTTCTATTGGATACAACATATATTTGAACCATATGAAAAGACAGAATATCCAAATGATCTACTTTCATATCTATTTGTAATTTTTTTTAAAACTATTTTTTTACGCGATAATTGTTTGCTTTTTGAGGCAACGGAAACGGAGAAAGAACACCTAAGAAAAAAAAAATGAAAAGCAAAGAACATGCATGGCAGCATGGAAAGTGGAAACGAAAAAAAAGGCATAGGGTAGTTTAATGGCTGGGGCCGCCGAAGTTGACTGGTAGAGTTAGGATTTTAAACCAGTTTAAATATAAAAGTATTTAGTTACCCATTGCAAGCCAAGAAGAGTTAAAACTAAGATTGTTAAGACCATAGCATGAATTATATCATAAAATTGAATCATAGATCAAAAGATTATATAAAAAATTTAAAATTTTTTATTTAAATAATATAATTTATGTAAAAAATTAATTATATTCGAGGGATGGAATGGCGGCGAGATCGAGGTGGCATCGGAGGTAATCACTTCCAGGCGTGTGATTCCCACGCTTCCGGCATTTGCGAAATTCATGTAAAATTTAAGTATTATAACACCAGTACAACATGATTATTGATTTAATACAAATAAAGTTCAAACTTTAATAACATGTACATCAAAATAACAAATAAAATAATCAACACAAGTCTAAAAGAAATTTATAAACAAACACATCATTGACAAATAAAAGAGAATACAATGCCCATAATTTAAATATTCAGTAATTCAATTCTAATAAATTTAAAATGTATAATAATTTTTTATAATAAATAGATAATTTAAAATTAATAGTTTTTTCTTCCTAAATAAAATAAGTTCAACTTACACAGAGAAAAAACTAATAACTTGAATGTTTATTAACTGTAAAAAAATATTATATATGTTAAATTTACAGTAAAACAGTCACCAAATAATTTAAATTATGCTTCAAAAAATTGATATTAGACAGTTACCTTGAGTTAACAAATTTCATCTAATTAAGGATTAAAATGAAATATTTTTAATGGATTTAGTATCAAAATATGACGTTTTTAATAGGTTTTGGATCTAAACAAAACTTTTAATAGACTAGAGATGAAAATAGAATGATAATTAAATGTTAAAGATCATCTATGTAATTTACCCCAACAAAAATTAATATCCAAGTAAGATCGGTAAGATCTTGTGATTTTAGTCGCGATACTATCACAATCTTATTATATATTTGATTATACAATATTTTAATAAAATTTTCTAAGTTAGGATCGCAGGATTATACGATCCTACGACTAGAATCATGATTTTAATAACCTTGCTTAAAATAAAGTAGCTTAAATGCAGTTGGGAGTTCGAGTCTCCCCACCCCAACCCGAATTCTGGAGCATTTTATGTAATTCTGGTAATAGAGCACGTACCGTCCAAACCCCGAGATGAGAGAGATGCTCCTGTCAGCCGATACGCTCTAGTATAAAGAATGAGATGAGAGTTGCTGATTTGGTATTATTTGAGTACTGGTACCTAAATGTATTGACCGATATTATACAATATTTAAAACCATGGGGCAAATTGTCCCATTTTTTGTAGTTCAAGGAGTAAGCGAACAAAAATCAGGGGAATAAAATGGATTTAGGCAAGAAACTTTCGATAATCTTGGAACTTCTTCTACCATCTCTTGAATCCAAGTCATTGGACATACACTTACGAGTTTGTCGTTGAAGCAAAATTTCAAATGCAAGACTAAAGTTGTTGACTTGTTTTGGATATGAGCTGCTCCTCTTATAGATT
This sequence comes from Aquilaria sinensis, assembly GCA_005392925.1. Classification (NCBI taxonomy): domain Eukaryota; kingdom Viridiplantae; phylum Streptophyta; class Magnoliopsida; order Malvales; family Thymelaeaceae; genus Aquilaria; species Aquilaria sinensis. The sequence continues at coordinate 28,155 of SMDT01002614.1, read as the reverse complement.
AGTCTCCGCACCTCAACTCAAGTGGCAGTAACTCTGCCCTGCTGTAGAGATGACTAGACCAAAGTTCGTCATACTTCTTCTCTTTCCTACCTCCTAAAAAACTCTCAATTACAGTAGTATAGAAATTCTAAGTAAAAAAAACAGTGCAAATGAAAGAGAGCCATATATGAATAAGCAATCTCACGTAACAAAATGAATGCAGTAACAAATTTGAAGTTGATAAAACAAAATGAATCTTGACAAGGTAAAAGGAAGGGAAAAAAAAAAGTTAGTTTATGTTTAAAAGGTTCGGTGTTGACATGTGAAAAAAATAAAATAAAATAAGAGATTAAATCACTGAAAATGTGCTTTGAGAATTTGTCCGATTTGTATTATATCCCAATATAGGATTGCTACCTTCATTGGTTCTTGGATATGATTCTGGCTGTGGCTTTTGTCCTTGGCTAGGGTAGTATTTTAGGGTCACTACAACAAAATAGATTTATAGTGACATTTCCTATGTAATAACTTTTACAATTGTTACTAAAAATAGTTAGAAAACACTTAAAATAACACTTGATACAAATATTACTTGATTTTACATCTTTTGTAACATTTTTGTTCTTCTCTATTAAAATGTAACTAAAAATATAATTTATTTTGACATTTGCTTATTTCAGTTGAAATTTAAGTAATTCTTCAGAAAACGAAAAGGTATTTACGTTTTTAGGAAATCTAAAATAATTAAAATATTAATTGATTATGCTTTTAACAAATAAATTATTTAACCTACCCATAACTCCCATGTACCTTCTCCACGTTCTTTTCTTCGCTAATGCCACTATCATTTTTATGCCTGCAATTGCTTAGCCACGTTGTCTTTGGAAGATAGAGTAACGGTTTCAGATTCGATTCACAAAATTACAAATTGTATATTTCATTTATTCTAAGTTTCTATTAATTAAATTTATATTAGCACAAAATCAAGCATATATGAGGACAAAGGCATAAAATTTCGATGAAATAGGAAATTAGTTCAACCATATATAGGCTACAAGGCATGGTTAGAAGGATAATGATCTAAAATGAAATATAAATTTTCTATCTAAAATTTAGTATATCACTTTTAGTAAATATTTATTATGACACTTTAAAAACGTTATAAAAATAGAGTAGAATAATTTATTTGAAATGTCTCTTAAATTTTAAGTGATACTGAATATAATGATATATATGTGACATTTATGAAAGAAATTATGACATTTCTTAAATTTATTATGACATAAAACAAATGTTAAAATAGGCATTTTTGTTGTCGTGGGTCATGGGCTTGAGTTCCTTTGTTTCTTGCGGTGTTTTATTCTTGTAAGTTTAAGTAGGGAGTTAGGCTATTTGATTTTAGGGAAGTTTACTCCATCATCTTTTTCTCTAAAATGATACTTACATTTCTTTTCTTTCTTTTAATAATTTTTTTGCATTGCCGATAAAAAAAGGTAAAACAGAACTTTTATATGGTATTTGGCTGATGAAAATTAGAGGGATCAAATAATCGCTACAATAAACAAAAAACAAGGAGGTCTCCACCCAAAATAAAGAATTCCGAAGAATACTTATAACCTTATCATTTTTTTTTTAATATTCAGAATCACATTACTAAATTTTAACAGTTTAAAAACAATAGCAGAGAGAATGCAATACATCATAGAAAGTTGAAAGAAATATATTTTTGTACAAGCTCATGAATCGAGATCTTTAGATGACTCATTATGCATACTTACAAGGAAAGTTGTTAAAATCTGGATTCCATATGAAATCATTTTCAGTTTTTTATGAGTCATAATCGTCTAGTCTAATCAGAATTATAATCATAAGAAATCACAATCATAAAATCTAATTAAATTATTTTTTCTATTTTAAATCGTAAAATCTTAAAATTCTAAGATTCGAATTGAGATTTTAACAACCTTACCAACAAGTTTGTCACTAAAATAATAATCTTACACTAAACGTGTAATTAACTGAACCGTATATACACGTGAATACCATACCCCGACATATGAACCTGGCTTTGACTCATGAGGCAACCAGGGGTCCAGGGGGCGTGAGGTGAATGGTCTGGGCCGAACGGAATTGCCACTCGTTCCAGTCCATATTTCCTACACGTGAACTAATTTGGGCTAAAGCTTAAAAGGAATTCCTGGAATTATTGCATGTAGATTTTTTTTCCCCCAAACTTTCAGCATTTTTCTATAAAAAAAATTGTACTCCCTCCATCCAAATTCTTTACAATATTTATTTCCAACAATTAATTTGTAATTTTTTATTTTTAACATTTTAGTATATCAATGAAAAACCAATAAATAAAATCTATAATTTCTAAATATATTTCTTTAAATTTTTTCTAACAAATAATAATATAAATAAATTCAAATTAAACTATTTAAAAAAGTCAAATATTTCAAAGAAAACAGGATGAAGGGAGTAATTAACATAGACCTAATTTTAAAAGTATATAAAATTTCAATTTTGGAAGTTATTTTAATAAGTTAATTTCATGTAGAGACTTTTTGGGGCCAAAGTATGAATCTATTTTTAAGGAAAAAGGAAAGGATTTTCTAGAGTGAATTTCTACTTATGGTTATCGAGAACATGAGAAAGAATCCTTCACATGAATAAGATGTACAAACTATTGTGTTTTTAATGAAGAAAATAGTGAAAATGAGGAAAATTATAGCTAATGTTTGCCCGTATGGGTGATTCTGCCAACAAACTTTTTTTTTTTCGTGTAAAATTATCATTAATGTTACTTGTTAGGTGTAATTTTGACTATGATTGATAAGATTGCCTATGTGATAAATGTGAAAAAAAAAATTAAGTTTGGTTCCAAGTTTTCTTTACTTGAATCTTTAACCCTTTCAGTATTTGAGTTTTACATTTTTATAATCATCCTTGCCCCTCCTTTTCCAACAAGTAGCCCCACCAACTTTGACCACTGCTTTTAGCCTGTTGCTACTGCTTCGACTAGTCTCCTAGAGCCTATCCATAGTGTCCCCAACCGTCGAAAATGCTAATCCAAGACAAAGAGGGGCCCGGCCTGCCAAAGCCACTATTGTCTTTGACCTTCAAAGCCCGAGTTCAACGCCTTCTATCATGACCGAAGCTCGGTAATGATACTGATCACGAGCCATCGATCGCCTTTCCTCTTTGATTGATGAAGATATATTACAAATTTTTTATGAAAATCCTACACAATTTTGTGTATTCTAGTTTGATTGGTTGTTGAAAAACAAGTGTGTTACATGAGATTTGATATGATTTTTGTACGCTAGATTTAGTAGGTTTAGCATTTTTATTTTAAATTTTGCGAAATCCCTTACCTTATTGGGCCTCTATATCTCCTGCAAGTTGGAAACTTAAAGCTGGAACATTGAGAGGGGACCAATATATATATGATGCTATTTAATTGGACCTTCAGCCCACTTATTGTTCTTCCATCCCTCTTAATTTTCCTTGTTAGACTCTCGGCTGCCAAGCCTCTTGTTTGTAGCTTGCTCAAATGTGAACAAGTTTATTTAAGTTTGTCTTTAGAATGTTGGTCAGAGTGATAGGCTAATTTCTTATTCAATCCTATAAAATCAAATCATGAACACATCAACCTATTGTTTCAAACACGTATTCATTTTTTATGATTTGTGATTTCATACCATTTATAATGTTGGAGTGTATATAAATTTTACAGACACATCTATGCATAACATAAAAAGCATATCTGGCTATTGTTTTAGACACATCTTCATCTTTTGTGACTTAAAATATACTAAAAGAGAGAAAATAAACCTTAAAAAATTGATGAAATGAAGAAGTATCTACTTGTATTATAGAGATGTGCACACAATTCTTGCTAGATGTGTATGGCCATAAGTAAACTAAATAGCCTCAAACATTAAAACAATGCTGAATCACAGATGTGTCCTCCTAGAGATTTGAAATGTGTTATAACAACTTGAAAGATGTGTATAATCAAAAGCTATCGCTATATGATAATTGGAGAGATCTTTGATTTTCTCAGCCAAGGGCATTGTTTCAGGAGATTTCAAAAGATTCATACTTAGATGCCACTCATTCCTTGCACAACTTTGGATTAGACAATCAACAATTCCATATTGAAAGTCTGAGACAATGCCTTTTTCTTTGGAAGCAGATGAGATTCTCAGTGATGGAAGGTTCGGCAAATGACTACTAGAAGATCTCTGATTATTTCCATCAATCTAAATTTGATTAATGTTTCTTCTTGATGATTAGCTCGGGCTCCATCTTCTACTTTTTCTTGTCAGATGATTCGACCTCACAAGTATTGGCTTGGATCTCCAGCGAGGATGTGGAAGGGTTCGAATAAGGTTGTTGAAAGGAATGCAAGACAAAGGCCGTATGATTAAGGTGGAGGAGTAACATTTTTTTCCTTTTTGTATTTGAAAACATGAAAAATTATTTAAAAAAAAAGTAATGATAATAATAAAAAAAAGTACTAGTTTCAAAATATTAGATTATTTGCACATAAAATAGTTGAAAAAAGAAAATGATTTTTTTTTTCATATTTAGAATTAGGTATTTAATTCACAGCATATGAGGAACTTTGTAAAGTAGTTGTTGACTCAAACAAAGAAATAGGAGTGCTAAGAGTTACAGTAATCTGTTAGTGAGTATGATCTTCTGGGTTTTGACAAACTTGGACATTTGGTTGTTGATGATATAGCCACAAGTCTTTACCAGTTGTGTAAAATTTGTATCTTCCAAAAGTTATTAGCTACATTCTCATCTCCAAGTTGGAAAGCTATATTCTAGCAGCATTATATGTGATTGTTTTCGAATATGATTCATTTAAGGGGATGACAATAGCAAGAACAAGACTAAGACATCATATACAAATATGGTATTAGTAAGACCTTAAAAAAGCTGACCTGTCTTGCCTCTAAATTCCATGCTTGGTTTAGAACTCGAGTATTTTTCATGCAAGAAAGAACAATATAGCCATCATAGTTGGATATTGAATGCAATTAGTCTATGTATACAAGGGTGTGAGAAGTTTTTTCCTGGGTGCCTCACTATCTACCAATACAATTTCTAGGAGCAGTAGCTACTTTGTTCTTAAAATGAGTAACTATAAATTTCTTGCAATCTCAGTGTTGTTCACCTGTTGTCTATGAATTTGCTTCATACCATTTCACTGAAATTCTAGATTAAAAAATCAGTGTCCTTGATTCATGACATGATAACATTTAGAAAATCTTGACATACTTGGATGAACTAGAAAAATTCTTGTAAAGCTCAATATTACCAAAAAGCTGGTTTTGTTTATAGGTCACTTTTTGGTCTCTCATTCTTCAAGATTCTTAAGAGTTCAACGACCCTTTCCTTTTGAGGTTGATATGTGCAACATCTTATTGCTCTTATTGTTATTTGTAGAATTCAGCTCATTATGCTGTACTGGGAGGTTTCTCAAAAGTTGCTGCAATTCTTTTTACGTATCCGTTCTAGGTATTGCATTCTAATTATTTCATTAATGTCCCTCCCTTTCTCTCTACCTCCCTCCTTCTTTTTCTCTCTTTTGTAATCCGTTTTGAGGGCAAGTTTTTTTTCCAAGTCATTCGAGCTCACTTGCTGGTAAAGACCTTAAACTCATACTTACATGTCAAATTTGATGGTGAAGTTAGTTGGACGTTAAAAAATCTTTATCCATATATTGTTTTGTGAAAGATTTTTGAAAATAAGCATGGGCATATGAAAAGTATCAATTAATTATGCATCAAATTGACCTCCACTTATATTTATTAAAAATGAGCTGTAATAAAGGAAATTAGAATTCATTTCTTATTAAGGACCTTAAAATTTAATATAGGAATATGAAAAATATTCTTTAACAATGCCTGTAAGTGAGCTAAAGTTTTTTGCATTGGTTAATGAAGATGATAAATCAATTGATAATTTAACTTTGATAATAAATGTTCGAAATGAATATGTGCACACAAATGCTATTTTCAAACAATCAATAGATGCATGGAATAGCATTTATCAACCAAGTTTAGAATCATTGAACTCACACGAATGCATTTACAGATCTATATTACCATTTCTGTTGTCGTTATTTCTTGTCATATAGTTTAAGAGACATAGGTGTTAGCAAACGTCTTAATCTTATTAAGTCCTTTATAGTATGTTGTTTTTAATCAACATGTCAAAAAATATTCAACATGTTAAAAAAAATGTCTTGCTTTAAATTCCTTTTAATTCACAATTGTAATTAACAATGTTGGAGCATTTCTTTTGACTTGCTAGGGTTGTAAACGAATCGAATAAACATGAACAAGAGTTGTTTGTGTTCATTCGTTTAGGTTTTTAACAAACATGAACACAAACATGAACAAGCCTCATTTGTGTTCGTTTGTTCATTTAGCGCAAAATGGTTGTTCATGTTTGTTCGTTTATATTAGTGAACAACAATAAACAAACCAAATGAAAGAACTCGTTCATGAATGGCAATACACAAACACGAACATGTTCATGAACAATGCATATAATATGTTTATGAATGATTTAAATGAATATAAATGAACGAACGTAAACAAATGAACACACACACACACACACAAATGAATAAACAAACGAACAACGAATGAACATAAGCGAACAATAATCAAACTGTTCGTAAACATAAAGAACAAACATAGGCTTGTTCATGTTCGTTCGTTCAAATAAATGAATAGAAAATTGTGTTTGTGTTCATTTGTTCAGCTTAATAAACGAACATAAATGAACTTTCATCGATTGGTTCATGAACAGTTCACCTAACGTTTTGTTCATTTACACCCCTATAACTTACAACTAGTCAAGAGTTCCATAAATGGTTCGCTCTTTTTCGTGGCTTTTCTTAATCTACAAATTCCGTTAACTTAAATGATTTATTTTCATATAGTCTATGTATTCGTATACTAAATTTGCAAACTATTAAAAATTATTGCAAAACTAAGCTGCAATTTGTTACCCTGATAAGCAAATTTATGTGACATAATGCCTGCCCCATTAAATTTTTTTCCCAAATATATTTTTTAAAATTAATGCTAGATAGATTACAATTTTTTTATGAAAATCCTACAAGATTTTATGTATTGCAAGTTGATTGGTTCCTAAAAAAACAAGTGTGTTACATCAGATTTAATATAATTTTTGTACACTAGATTTAGTAAGTTTAGCATTTTTCCTTTAAATTTTACTGAATCCCTTACATTGTTATTTAACTAAACCTTCAGCTCACTTATCGTTCATCTATCTTTCTTAATTTACCTGGCTAAACTTTCAACTGCCAACCCTGTTTTTAGGCTTGTTTGAACATGAACGAGCTTAATTAAGTTTGTCCATAGAATGTCGACTAATTTCTTATTCAATCCTTAGGTTTTGTTCGTTGGTTCAGTTCAGCCCTCATGTTCTAGCTTCTTGTCAGTTGACCTGAAATCTCTAGCGTTAAACTTGAGTAGATTTCAAAGTTTCAGCAAACCGTCAAATCCACCACTCTTACCCCAATTACACTTAATTTCTCAAATTAAGTACAATGGAGTGCTCAAATTTTTTTTTAATTTTAAGGCAATTGGACCAACGAAATTTTTAGTAACCTTCGAATTAATAAATATTATTAGACATGACTAATTGTTCTCAATTAGTTACAGTTTGGTCATCCACCAGTGATGACTTAACCTCCTTGATAAAAACTAATTGAGCAGGATCAAGTTAGGGTATTCTTGGGGAGAAGGGTCTTGTTACTGAAGGCTATATACTTACAGCCTCTGACTTACCAAAGTAGAAAATTAATTTTTAGGTCAAAGTGGTATTTCCAAATCTAGAATATTGCAAGGTTTTTGCAATATAATCAAAGAGAGACAGACATTTGGGCAGGTTTCTTACTAGATTGGCGTATACCAAGGCTATACATAAAAGTCCAGCAACAGAAAAGGGCCTTATATTCCATATTCTGGTGCTCTACTCTGACAGCTTTAGTTCCATACAACCAAGTTTAGTACACTACTAACACCTTGGCACTTGGCAATCTTAACATATATTTCAGAGTCTTACTAGCTAAGACTTATAATTCCTAGTGTCCATCTAAACTTCTTTCAAAACCTATGTAGCTGTGAGGAATCTTACCAGCCTCAACATATATTTCAGAGTCAAAAGACTTATAGTTCTAAAAACAGGAAAATAAAGAGAAGAGAAGGGATAGAGAGATAACTAAAAAGAGAGAGAGAGGAAACACTTGTAATTTTCATTTATCAATATTTTTTTATACAACTTGATAGCCTATTTATACTCAACAGATACACCTATCACACCTAAAATTTGTTATGCCAAAACAAACAACACCTTTTTTGTTTAGTATCAAGGTCTGTCATTACATTCCCTAGACTTCTAAATTTAAGAAAAATTCTGGTATTTTATGTACTTGACTCCACACCGTTGACAAAGTGTACCATCCTTTCTTGCCGTTTTGCAATTCTTGCAATGGAGTGTGTCATCTTCGTCACTTGATTCTTGTTGAATTTGTAGATTTTGAGAAGTCGATTCTTGTCCTTCCTACAAAATTAACTATAAGTTAGTAAAATTTATTCAAAACAATAAATTCTTATTCTAGGTATCTGTACTTACTTTCTTCTTAACTTCTACGTTTGGGATGGGTGGAATTGTATTTAAATCATCCTTCAAACACATTCAATCCAAGGCTCTCATCGTCAGTCTCAATTAGATCACCATATGCTTTATTGTTAATAAGAGCCCAGACATCAACACCAACTTTGTTTGCAACTTTTTCTCAAGACAAAGGTGATATAGGAGTTTGCGAAACAAAAAACAAAGTGTTGTCAAATCAGAGAATCACAAGAACGATAAGAATTGGTGTTGAGAAATTTGAGAACCTCAACAAGTTCCAAACACACAGAAAGTTAAGAAGGGATAACAATATACAAATCAATTGGAGAGTGAAGGTTATTTGTGGAAGAAGGCAAATTGTTACACACGAAGGGAAAAGGAGATGATTAGGGGCCGACAGGGAAAAGGAGCAAGCAACCCAACAAACTTAGGAGAAAAGATCTTAGGTAAAATAAGAAATAATAACCAGGGCAAAATAAAATGTTACGTAAAACAAAGTATTAACTTATATCAAATAAAAGCCTAGTGGAAGCAAATAAGAATGTGGGGGAGAAATGAAATAGTATGAGAGCTTTAAATAGCAGTATGATTGTAAAAATGGCCTTCACTCCATAAGGAAAATAAAGGCTATTTATAGGAAAGTCAGACGCATAGGATTGCATCACTTGTCTTTAGATTAATGATAGAGGAAAACGTAACAGTCATATTTGGGTAAAGGCTATTTTTTGGGCTTCTGGGTCTATCGGGTTGGTTGGAAAATCCAACGAACCTTATTCCGAGCCCACAAAGCCAGAACTCCTTAAAATCATCTCATTATGTTGTCAGACAAATGTTTCTGCCCAAAATTTTAAATCCTACATCGTTTAATTTGGAACAATCAAACAGTTAGTAAGATTTTTTTAATAAATAATAAATGAATAGAAAAATATAAAATAACCAAATTTCACCATTACACAATTCAAAGAAAAAAAAATAAGATAGAAACAGAGTGAAATGTGTGAATGTGCAAAGAACATGAAAAACAACACAAGAACCGGTGTTGAAATTTCAGAATCGCAATAAGTTCCAAGCACACGGAAAATTAGGGTTAGGTCGACATGAGAGTAGTAGTAATGACTCTCTAAGGAGGTTGAATCAATGATGAAACTGAATAGTCAATTATTTTAGGCACATCTATCTGTCATTTCAGACACATCAAGCATAAAATTCAAAACACATCTACCTATCATTTCAGATACATCTTCAATTATATGGCTTGTGATTCCATTCCTTTAGTAATGTTGTAGTGCCTATAAAGTATAGACACATCTGCCTTTATTTTAGACACATTTTGTGTAAAATCATGAACACATCAGCATATTGTTTTAGATGCATTTCCATTTTCTATGATTTGTGATTCCATGCCCTTAATAATGTTGTAGTGTTTATAAATTTTACAGACACATCTATGCATAAAATCAAAAACACATTTGCTTATTGTTTCAGACACATCTTCATCTTTTATAACTTAAAATGTACTGAAAGAAAGAAAATAAAACTTAAAAATTTGATGAAATGGAGAAGTATCTACATGTAATATAGAGATGTGCACACAATTCTTGTTAGATATGTAAGGCCGTAAGTAAACTAAATAGCCTCAAACATTACAACAATGTTGAATCACAAATGTGTCATACTAGAAAACTGAGATGTGCCATAACAATTTGCGAGATGTGTATAATCCAAAGTTAATGCTAGATGATAATTGGAGAGATCTTCGATTGTCTCAGTTAAGGGCGTCATTTCAGGAGACCTCAAAGGATTCATGTTTGGATGCCCCTCTTTCCTTGCTCAACTTTGGATCATACAATAATTCCAGATTAAAAGTCAGCAAGACAACTTCTTCTTCTTTGGAAGCAGATGAGATTCTCAGTGATGGAAGGTTCGGCGACAGACTACTGGAAGGTCTCTGATGATTTCCTTCAATTTAGATTCGTTTGAAGTTTCTTCTTGATGATTAGCACTGGCTCCATCTTCTTCTTCTTCTTCTTCTTCTTGTTAGATGATTTGGCCTCATAGCTGCTGATTTAGATCTCCAACGATGACGTGGAAAGGTTCTAATAAGGTTGCTGAAGGGAACACAAAAGAAAGGCCACATGATTAGGATGGAGGGGTAATTTCATCAATTGGCCAAGATAAGCAAGTTAACTATTGAGGCCTGTTTATGCTAACTACTGTTGGGTCTTATGTGCATTTGCATATAAGTTTACAATAGAATGACTAGTTGTATTTAAGGTGTTAAATACTATTACCGCTAGGTATACCGTATCCTGAATTTTTAAGGCATACTACATGATATATTGCGTCGCATACCATTATCATTTTCGCAAAAAAATAAATATTAGAATATTATTTTAAAATCACATAATTTGTTGAATAATTTATTTTTACGCATCTTATATGTATTTTAATTTTTCTCATCATAATTTGTCAAATATAAATAAAATATACTCCCTTTGTTTTGAATAATTTCATATTTTATATTTAGAAACTACATATCTTATTATCATTCATATACAAAGATTTTATTTATATATAATTTTTCAAAATAAAATTATATAAAAAATAAATTGAGCAAAACTTTTGGGATATATGATAGAAGATATTCAATTAGGGTAGCATGCACCAGAAATCCAATTAAGGGATATTGTCTAATACCATATGGACTTTCAAGCTGTTACCATCCATTAAATTGTTATATTAATTAAGAAAAGTACCAAAAAAAATAAAAGTAAATTTTTATTTTATGATATGTGTATTATTTATATTTTAATGTTTTATATATTTATGATATTTTTGATGTAAAATGAAAAAAGAAAATAGCCGTGAAAAATAAAATACTGCGGTACGTATCACGCGGTATTTACGATATACCATAATTTTTTGATAAAATGTATACAAAAAGTGAGCAGTATGCAGTATATCGTGAAATATTGCGGTATACCTTCATGGTATATTGCATGGTAAAATGACAAAATGTAAAAATATTTATACCTTGTACCTACGGTAAACGGTATACCACACGATATGCCGCGGTATTTAACACGATGGTTGTATTCGTGTTAAAGAAAAATTAAGAAACCATACTTTCCTCCATTTAGAGTGGATTTGTTCTGAATTATTTTTAAGTGATTGAAAATGTTTATTTTTTTATATACTTATTTTTAAAAACTTGTCCACTAATTAAAAATAAGCACTTTGACATATTGAAAAACACTTTTAAATTCTATTTTTGAGAAGGGCATGTATTTTTTTTTTCCTTTATGTATTGGAAAATGTGAAAAATTATTAAGAAAAGTAATGATTTCTCATAAACTTAATATTAGAATATTTACACTGAAAACAGTTGAAAAATGAAGATAATCCTCGTTTTTTTTTTTCATTCAGAATTAGATATACAAGTATATGGTTTAAAAAGGTATTTATATAGTTTAGGGAATAGGTGAAATACTTTTTTTTTTTTTAAATCCGAAGACAATCCAAAGAACTACCTTTTTTTTTAATTCAGAATTAGAATAAAAGTTGTTATTCATGGAAATCAAAGACATTAGATTAAGACAAATGGGGCCTTGCTTTTCAAATTTCAAGCTCCAGTTCTGTTAGACTTCAATGTTGTTCATTCTCAATAAACTTGATCAAAATTACATTCTAAAATTGCTTCATTTGACCGACATTGTTTTGTATGTGTCTATTCGTTTTTTCTTGAACGAACCTAAAGCTTTTTGTTTTAGCCACGGCTCAACTGAAAAACTATGTATACTGGTAATTATAAAATATCAAACTTGATAATGAGGGAAAATTTATGCAAGTACATAGTTAATAACTAAACAAAAGTCACAAATAAACCGCTTATATTTATGACTCATTCCGAATCGGCCGCCACTACATTTTTTTGGCTTAAATAAAGCATTAACATTATCAAAGTATGCCAGAGCACCAACTCAACATGAAAAAAATGTGAAAAGTCTCGTTATCTATTTCATATGCATGGATCTTTAAGGTTTCGGTATTTTTTACTATGTCGTACTAGCCCCGAAACTCCAATAGGAGTAGGAGTAACAACAAATGGCTCACAGCAAGGATGAAACTGACGGTGAAGACGTAGTTGGTGATGGCTGCAGCTATGAGCATTGGGGGATGGGAAAGATGGCCAAAATAGTAGATTTACAAATTCTAATCAGTTGGAAGCAAATTCAGATTTCAGCTCTAAAAGAGCAAAATCTCTTTTCTCGATTTGGCTGTGGCAGAGCCTTATAATATACTGCTCCAGTGCCAGCCCTTGTTATTGACTTTAATGTTGTCATAGCAGAACATCGGGACAAGTTACAGTCCTCCCCCGTTATGTCTTTTTGTTGTAATATACACTTGTCAAACTGTTTGTGAATGTAATTTTAATTTTTTTTTTCTTCTAGAGTTCTGCTAAGCTATATGCAGTGTTAACTAAATTTTCCTGTGGCTCATTGTTTGATTTTAGATTCAGATTCAGGTCATAACTGAAGGTGCTGTAAAATCTGTGTTTTTATCTTGTAGAAGGAAAGAATGAAGTATCAAAAAGACTATATGGAATCAATAAAGAAGCTTGAGGAAAAGATGCTGAATCAGCAAAAGCAGGGCAGTGACATGAATCATAACAGAAAGGTACTCCAGTCATCAAGTTGTTATCCTTGCTGTATAATTTTTATTACGTATAGACTGCAAATTGAAGTTCGAGGGGTCATCTCCAAGTACCACACAAAGCAGAACACTTTCAAATCAATCAACATTTTTCTAAGCCTCGGAACTAAAACACCAGAACTAAAACTCTTTTTGAGCAACTAGGCAATGACGAATCCATATTAGTTCTCTTAACTTCAATATGTAATACAAACGAACTCCATATTTATTAAGGTTAGCACAAAAATTTTAACTAGAAAATTGTAGCATAAACTTCTCCATAATTTATGAAATAAAAAGTCAAATAATGACTAATGTTACCTGAAATGATCTTAGTAACTTCATGAAAAAGACCTAGGAATTGGCAAATGTCTTTCACTTTTTTCCATTCCTCCACTTGTGGTAAGTATTTGTATGAGACTTCTCGAGCAGCATACATTACAAACACATCTTTAAACTCCAAAGCACAAGATGACATAGCATATGTTGCATTCCAACGAGTGCTGCAATCTAAAATTAGATGCTTGTCTGGCAAGTGTAGCTGCTTGGCAAGGTCACTAAACACATGTAGACGTGCAGGAGATGCATTTACATGTTTCACACTCTCACGAATGTTGTGAATTATATCCCCAATTTCTGAGAGGCCATCTTGCACCAACAAATTTAAAATGTGTGCACAACAGCGGACATGAAATAGTTTTCCATCTAGAACAAGCTTCTTTTGAAAATTCAAATTATCTTTTAACAGTCTTGCCACCACATCATTAGTTGAAGCATTATCCACTGTCAAGCTAGCAACCTTAGTCTCAATGTTCCAGTCTTTTATACACTTGTACAATACATCATAAATACAAACTCCTGAATATGGAGGAGGGACTTCAACAAAACTAAGTGTCCTTTTTCTGTAGCTTCCAATCTGAATCTACAAAGTGACAAGTGACTACCATGTAATGAATCTTCTGACCAGATGTCCATAAATCAGTTGTGATACTCACACGATTAACTGACTTCAGCAAATTTTTCACCTTTTTCTTTGCAATGTCATAACTAGAAAGACAATCACTTTTAGGCGTTGCACGTGTGATTCTTTGATATAATGGGTTCGCAGCTTTCATCAACACATTAAACAACTCATACTCAACAAAGACAAACGGTAACTCATGAACCATTATCATATGAGAGATAATCTCACGAATTTTGGTATTATCAAACTTGAAGTTTTGTATTGCACTAGCAGTGTCTGATGTGCCAGGCAGCACTGACAAATTCAGTTGTCCTTTTGAAACAGCAGTTTTCTTCGGGCAGCTTTTAAGATGCCTGATCATTTGCGTGGTAGTCCCGTCCTTTGGCTTTGGAATTTTAAATTGACAGTGGATGCACTCGATCATTTCATTTCCGTTAGCCAACTTAACCACCTTGTAATCCTCCCAAACCCCTGAAGTCTTTTTCCTTTTTCGCTTGGTAAATGGTGCATCCTGAGCATCAGTAACTTGCGTATTACTTGCTTCATTCACCTCTGGAACAGCTTCTACTGCCTCATTGTTTGTTGCTGTTGCAGCATTAGCTTTATCAACAGGAATAGGATCCATAGAAACTGCAACACTTGTTGATGATTCAGTTGACTCGGTTGGCGTATGCAACTCTAAAAATCTATCATCAGACACTAAGAGTGGAGCATCGAAAGAAGGATCAGACATTGTCAATTTCAAAACTAGAACAATAAGCTTTGAAATTGACACAATTAATCTGCAGTATATGACATGGTATGCAAATAAAACAGTTGTTAGTATAGCAACAAATTAAATTGAAAGACTCATAAAACCCAATGAATTTGTAAATTAAGTGAACTAATTGATACTTTGCTTCACTATACTTTCCATCCATTTTCAGTGAACTAATTTTCTGTTTTTTCATGCTTAATAATTATACCTGAGAACAAAAGAACTAATATCAAAGGAGCTATGGCATATTCCGGGCAAAAAAGAGATGAAGTATGCAAATGCATCCAGTTAGCCCTACTGACTTCATCCTGTTAAAAGGACCAAAATTTACATGGACAAATAAACAACAAGGTAATGACGCTGTCATTGAAGTTCTAGACAAGGCTTTCTACTCTACTAACTTGTTGCAACTCTGCCCAAATGCTTCCCTCCACAATTTATCCATTCAAGGCCTCTAACCCAATTCTTTCATCGTCCAAGAAGATTTGAACTATTTTGGCTATGTTAACCATCCAATTACTAGAATGTCAAGCAAGATTGATGAGGAAAAACTTTGGGCGCAAACGGAAAAAACCAAATGGTTCGCTCTAGGAGATAATAACACCAGGTTTTTTTCACATTGCTGCCAATACTACACAATCTTCAAATAGAATTTCTATTACCCGAGATGAGCAAGGTAGTCCCCAAGTAGCGACAAAAATAATGCAAAAATCACAAACAAATAACAGGTAGTCCCCAAGTAGCATTTTAATACCGGTGAAACGTTGGAGAAGCGAGGAGGACGGCGGTCAGCGATGGGCGGCTACTCCGCCTACTCGAAACTTGATGGGCAATTGCTGTGGCTACTGGCTAGAAGGCCCGATGCGAATTAACGGTGGGGCGTCAGCCACAATCATGAGCAGGGGCGGCGCCACGTTTGTGTGAATTGCCACCACTAAGATTTGGAAAAAATATGTATATGATATATAATTTTTAAAAGAATATTTGTTCTGCCCCCATAGAATTTTTAGTGACGCCCCCACTGAACTATGAGTGCATTAATTTAGTTGTGATAAGTGATTAAAATGAAAATATGAAAAAGTAAGTGGCAAAACTACAAAACGTAAAAAATATTAGTACTACTATAAAATTTGACCCATAAATCTATTTTATTCCTTATCTTACGCTTGCAACACAGACGCAAATAAAAAATAGTATAAAACCTAGGCTAAGACTTTTCAACGCAACTAAAAGTCTAAAATTGCGGCCGGCACGGCAGTATCAAAATTTTGCTCCTCCCTCAGGCAAAGGCAAATCGCAAACCTCGACGAACAGAGCTGCAAATCGCAAACCTCTCTCAAATTTCATCTCGATTGTATTTGTTTATATTAATTTTTCAGGTAATTCTAAAATTTTAGAACCCTAATGCATCAATTTGTAGAATATAAAGTAGTATATATTATTATTATTACTATTATTTGAATTTTTAATTTTATTATTTTTATGCAGTTTATGTTATGGAGAGATACTTGAAAAAAATACCAAAAGAAGCTCGATTCTCTCATGAAACAGATATTGATACTGAAAACAGATATATTTGATGATATAAGTAATGAGGTGATCATGCAGCGTTTTTAGGCTATGAAACCTCATCGTGGACAGTTGTAAATATGAAAATATTTTATTAATAATATTTTTGTTGCCCCCACTGGCATAATTTTCTGGCTCCGCCCCTGATCACGAGTGGGGCTCGCCGGCTCGGTGTGCAACGGCCTGGTGGAGGTGGTAAGGCGGCAACGAAATAAGAATCAACAGCGAACGGAGCGCGGCATCCCGGTCTGTGATGGTGACAATGAGGACGATGCGAAGCTGAATCTAGTGTTGGCAAGTGGGAGTGGCAACCCGAATCTGATGAAAAAGAAGATGAATTTGGTAACAGGAGCAACGAAACAAAAAACAGGCAAAGACTCGAGCCAGATCTAGCAGTCTGGAAGGAAACGGGAACAGCCGAATTGAAGAATGAATTGAAAATAGGCTGGGAAACTAATTTGGGCTATAATCTAGTGTATAGGGTGTACGTAGGCTAAGTTATAATAAATATATAATATATAATATATAACATATATATAACAATAAATGTATTATGTATAACTACACACTAATACATAGATACACAAACAAACGAACGAACGAGTAAATGAACGAACATAAATGAACACTAACCGAACGTTAACCGAACAGTTCACGAACATAAATAAACGAATGGGACTTTGTTCGTGTTTGTTCATTTAACTAAACAAACATAAAAATATGTTCGTGTTCGTTCGTTTAACTAAATAAACGAACATAAACGAACTCCCACCGAACCGTTCACGAACGGTTCACTGAACGTTCTGTTCGTTTACACCCCTACGGGCTAATGATTAAATTTTCAGGGCTAGTTTCTGTGTTTTGTCAATTTCCTTACTTTGCTAGTTTATGATGTGACATGAAACATTCTCTTGTTTAGGTAGAATTTTCCTACCGGTGGACATGGTATAGCTGTTTCACTTTTATTTTACAATTTCACTGATAAATTTGCTCTCCTATCTTAACATTTCTGACAAATTTGAATAGAAAAACATTAACCACAAAATTACCCCTTCGAGCAAACATTAGTGCCAATTTTGCTCATTTTCCCAAGAAAATTTTTTAGGAAAAGGAAGAACTGAACATAGTTTTTGCAGCTACGCCAGTCCATAAACTTGTTTTTCTTTCGAGTCCTTCCTATTTGATCTAATGGAAACATAATTTCGAAGCTCTTATGTGTCCTTCAAGCTCGCTTTCTATGAGAGCAAAAATTTTACGTAACAGGAGCTTTACAGATACTCATCTGCGGCAGACCATTCTGCTACCGTGAGACAGAGAAGAAGAAAATGAAAGAAACTAGAATAGGGGAAAAAAGAAAAAGAAAAAGAAGAATAAACTCAGCCAAGTTACAAGTTCTAACTCATGCCTGCACAGGCAACTGCGTCATCCACATTGCTATGGAACAAGCTCAACTTAGTTATGGCAAGTGCCTCTCCGAAAAGCGATGCTCTTGTGGACTTTGTTACGTGAACTTCTACAAAGTCACCAACAACAGGATTTCTTTCATCGTTTGCAGGATCATCTCGTTGAGGCAGTGGACGATTAACAAACACAACTCGATGTCCTCGATCACTCTTGCCCATGAGCTCCTTATCTGGAGCTCTCTTGTTGGGCCCTTCGACCAATATGAGCTGGATGGTTCCGACCTGAGAGTCAAAGCACTGACCTGTGCTCTCACGGAATGCCTCTATGAGTTCTGTTAGCCTCCTTTGCTTCACATCATCAGGTACATCATCAACATAGTTTCTGTGTGCATGAGTCTTCTCTCTCATGCTGTATGCAAACATGAATGCCATATCATAGCTGACAGCTCTGATCAGGCTCAGTGTATCCATATGTTGCTCTTCTGTCTCACCACAGAAGCCTGCAAAACACAGTTTAATGAGGCAACTCCAGGACCAGGAGCTTACTTGTCTCAATTGATAAGGGGTGCAATTGTGTGATAGATGGCAAAATATAGCAATAGTTCATTCCTAGATCACTGAACACTTCCATTACAAGAAAGATCACACTGAGAATAAATTTGACTAACAGAGGCATTTCGGATTGATGTGGGAGCATGGCCGTCGCTAGGCAGCTAATCATGCAATCTTAACATGTAATAACACTGCTTCAGATGGTAACAATTAATTGGCTCCTTGGCATCGGTCAAAAGCATGAGCCAAGATCATATTTTCAACATATGATCAGAAAGAAGAATGATTGTAAGAGAGACAGTTTTCACGGTTCCATTTATTTCTGACTGCAAAGCCCAGTCCCTGAGTCTTGCTGCTGTAAGAATAAGTTAATCTTATGGCTTGCGCACCATATGAGAAGAAAAACAGAATTAGTCTACAAGATCATATAAGGCAGTTGTAAAGTAGTAGAAAAGGGCCATTCTGCATAAGACATTCTGAGCAAGGAAAAAAGGGCCTGGCTGGGTATAAAGCAGAAGTAAAAAATGGCCTGGCACTGGAACCTTCTCATCCTGAAGCAAATCAAGCAAAACGTGCTAGCAGCAACAGGAGTTGTGAGTTTGAAGGTGAAAAAAACACACACATCGAAAATTCCTATGGTGCTAAAACTAGAGCTTGTAGCACACAAGGTAAGTGAAAGTTCAGTAGCACCAAGTTGTCAAATACATTATACAGAAAGGGGCCAAAGGGCTGCAGTCATCTATATGACTATCAAGCCATGTTCAAATTTAGGTAACTAAACAGTAAAAAAAAAAAAATTTCATAAACTGAATAGCCTTATCTAAACTGATGGCCAGGTATGGGAGCTGTGAAAACGAAACAGATGAAATATGCAATCTCTCTTTCAATCATGAATCAGGCAGCTCAGAGCAGAATTCTGGGCACTGTGGACCAGCAGAGAAGAGATGAAATTTGACCTTTGGGACTAAAACTATAATATTTGGAAAAAAAAAAAAAAATGAAATATGCAATCTCTCTTTCAATCATGAATCAGGCAGCTCAGAGCAGAATTCTGGGCACTGTGGACCAGCAGAGAAGAGATGAAATTTGACCTTTGGGGCTAAAACTATAATATTTGGAAAAAAAAAAAAAAAAGACTAACTGATCTCACCATGCCAGCTGCCAAATTTCAAACAGGAAGAAAATTGCAAAAATGATACCTGAACAGGCTCTTACCACATATGAAGTCACTACTCAATCCCACATCTGGAACAATTCTCCGTATCTTCTGCACCAGATCTAAGTACGCTTCTCGGGTATATCCTCGACGCATTCTTTCAAGCACGGTGCTATTTCCTGATTGTGCAGGCAAATGGATACTATTGCAGATGTTGTAGCGATCACGCATTAGATAAAGCAACTCATCAGGGAAATCTTTTGGGTGAGGGGAAGTGAATCTAAACCTCATTTCTGGGAATTCTGAAGAAAGCCGATCCAAGAGATCAGAAAAACGAAAACCAACATTCTTCACCTTACACATACTCTTGAACCCATCACTATATCTCCAGCTGGTTCCTGGGTCAACTTCTTTTCCAGTCCCAGATGCATCATTATAGCTGTTCACATTCTGGCCCAGAAGAGTAACCTCCTTAACACCTTCTTTCCAGAGTTCTGCCACTTCCTTCACTATGGATTCAACAGGGCGAGATCGCTCTCTGCCTCTAGTGAAAGGAACAATGCAGAATGAGCACATATTATTGCAGCCCCGCATCACAGAAACAAATGCAGTAACTGAATCTTTAGAAATTCGAACAGGACAGACATCAGCATATGTTTCTTCAAGCGAAAGAATAGTGTTGATACCTTTCTGACCATACTCGACCTCCTCCAACAATTGAGGCAAATCTCTGTAAGCATCCGGTCCACATACCACATCAACCATCTTATCTGCATCCAGTATCTTGTCCTTCAACCTCTCAGCCATACATCCCAAGACTACCACTTTGGGTGGCCTCGTGGAGTCTGACCTTCCTATTGCTACATTGCTCTTCCACTCCCTCTTTAAAAACCAAAAGTAGTTAAGTCTCTGCCACACTTTCTGTTCCGCATTGTCCCTTATAGCACAAGTGTTGATAAGTATGACTTCTGCACTCTCAGGAACACTAACAACTTCACCATATCCAGCATTCTTCATAATAGAGAGAACAATCTCCATGTCATTTACATTCATTTGGCACCCATAAGTCTCATGATACACGCGCCCTTTCGGAGCAACATCAGAAGCCGGGACGACTCTACACAGAAATGAAGGAGACAACTAAATCCTAATTCTGCTCATGGATTACTAAATACGAAACGAAATTGGTTCAAGTTTTCCCATTCCGAATACATTTCCAATCGAAATTGATGTATTATTAAAGAACAATCAAGCTGAAACATACTTACTGAGGCTGAGTTGGGGAAGCAGCGAGGGAGGCCCGAGCGAGGAAGTGTTGAAGACCGGGACCATCCATTTTTCCGGCGACGTGACCGCCGCGCGAGTGTGAGAAGCCACGAGAGAGATGGAGAGCGAAGCTGCTGTAGGCACAGATAGGTGTAAAACGGCGACGCGAGAGAGCGTGAGGGTTGGCGGAGAGAAACCTGAGGTGAAGGGGGCAGCAATTGGGGTGGATTTTTGTGCGAAGAAAGGACTGAGGCTTGTTTAATATGGAGGAGAGCGAGGAGAGAGAAGAGGACGCCATTGATGGATTGGTTGCTCCTCGATTAATCTGCGTTTAGTTCAGCCTCAACTGGATAATAGGGCTTGCAGCAGCCAGAGAGCTTTGAAAGGTGCTGCTTGTTCTGATAGAAGCGCCGTTTTATGCTTCCCTTTGTGGGAAAATGACAAAAAAGTCCCCATAATTTGGCTTAATCTACACTTTTTCCTCTATTTTTATAAATCTACACTCCACCCCCTACTTATTTTACATTGTCTGACAACACTTTTTGAGCCCCACTTTAGCTTAAACTGTCTGAAAGCTACATTCTAGTAATTTCAAATTTTTTGATATTTTTTTCCCACAGTTAACTAATATTGAAAAACCTTGATTTGTATCTATAGAGAGGGAAATGCATTTACATATACAAAAAATGGATAATTTAAAATGTATATTAACTATAAACAAATATTTAAAAGATTAAAATTACTGCAATATAACTATCATGTAGTTTAAATTAAAGTTTCAAAAGTTGTTGTTAAACAGTGTAGAAGAAGCATGAGGCAAAGTGTTTGTTTTAAGAAATAACGAACAAAGTGTATGTTGGCTTAAACTATAGGGGATTTTATAAGTTTTTCTTGAGAAAATCTATGTTATTTTCGAATAAAAAGGGTACCCAAAACCAGTACTTAAAGACATTGTGTGTCTGGGTGTGGGGAATTGTACCCCAGCCTGAGTTTTGGCTCTGGCCATTACACAAGGCAAGCAGAATGATCTTATGCATTCTATTGTTCCACAGTCAACAGTTTAGCAAGAAATTTGGGGATTAGGTGTACGAAATCGATCATTAATTTCTTATTCGTTGTTTGATAATTTTCAACCATTTTTAACATTTATTAAGTTTTTTGTCATCTCTGGCCACTAAACATGATGAGAATTTCAATAGAATTTTTATTATATATAAGTTAATCATATATAGGTCTTATCTATATAAAAAAAAAATTAATGGCTAAATTTATAAATAAATTAGTAATGTGTAAGGCAATGATGGAATTTTTCAAAAATTTGGTGAAATATAATAAAATGGTCAATTTATAATTTTCAATATAAGTTGGGAATTATCAAGCACACAAAAAATAAATTTGAGATGGATTTACAACATGAAGATTATAGACTTTTAGTGCAATTTACATAATAAAAATATGTGATATTCTACATCATCAGAGCAATAATAAAATTTGTGGCAAATGCTTTTTACAATATTTGAGATAGAGAACAATAATTGTAATCATTTAAAATTTTTTGTTTGCAAATTATAAAAATAATATTTATCTTATATGTTTTTCTATTAATTGAGTAATAAATTTGTCATGTGAAGTTTTTTAAAAATTTTTTAGTGCCTAATTTCTTGTGCAAAATATTTTGATCTTATTGTTTTTCTATTAATCGAGAAATAAAATTGGCATTTGATTGGTAAAACTAGTCCGTTAATTAAGGGTTTTTTTGTGGTCCAATTTATTTTTTTGAGGATACTTTGTTGTACAGTGAAAAATTAGAAAATTTTTTAGAAATTATGAGTTTTAATAGAGTTCTACCTTTGCTTTTTATGTTAAAAGTAAATTATGTAAATAGTCCCTAACCTTTAATTGTCATTTCATTTTAGTCCCTAACCTATTAAATATTCTATTTTGGTCCTTAACCTACTAAAATTGTTTGGTTTTGGTCTCTCACCAGATGAAATTCATTAACTCAGAATAACTGTCTGACATAAATTTTTTAAAATTCTGATTTAAAATTCGGTAACTGTATTTTAGTAAATTTAAATAATTTAACATTTTTTAGCAAATAAATAATTTAAATTAATAATTTTTTCCTTCCTAAATAAAATAAGTTCAATTTACAAAAAGAAAAAAAATGATTTGAATTTTCTATTAACTATAAAACATTATTATACAGATTAAATTTATTGTAAGACAGTTACTGAATAGTTTAAATTATAATTTAAAAATTTTTTATCAGACGAATATTTTAAGTTAACATATTTCATTCAGTGGGGACCAAAATGAAATTTTTTTAATAGATTTAGGACTAAAATGAAACTTTTTAATAGGTTTAGGACCAAAATAAAACATTCAATAGATTAGGGACTAAAACAAAACAATACTTAAATGTTAGGGATCATTTATGCAATTTACTTAAAGTAAATTACTCAACATTATGGGGAACAAAAAAATTATATAAATGTTGGGATAAATTCTACCGTGGGTATATTAACTTATTTTCATGTTCTAAATGGATACCCTACCTCAAGATTGTTCTATTGAAGCCCCTTACCTTATTTATGCATTTCAATTGGGTCATTTCTGTCAATTTTACCGTTAAATTGAATGTAAAATGCTAATATGATATTAATTAATATTAAAATAAAAGGTAAATAATACGTATCATCTCTGAACTAAGGCCCGTGTGTGGATTTTGTTAACATCCATGACATATTTTCATACAATCCACAAATTTATATGACATAATACCTGTCCCATTAATTTTCTTTTCCAAATATATTTTTTAAATTAGTGCTAGATATATTACAAATTTTTTATGAAAATCCTACAAAATTTTATGTGTTACAGTTTAATTGGTTCTTAAAAAAACAAGTGTGGTACATAAAATTTAATGTGATTTTTGTACACTAGATTTAGTAAGTTTAGCATTTTCTTTTAAAATTTGCTAAATGTACTAAAAGCTTGTATCAAAGTTTATACAAAATCATATGTGACATGAATTAATTGAATGCAAAAGTGTTACCAGATCTCACTTGCTTTTTCAACAACCAATTAAGCAGTGTCATGTAGGATTGAAAGATTTTACTAGAAACTTCTTAGTACATGTACCACAACTTTTTCTTCTAAAATTTTACTAAATCCTGTGTGGTAGTGCAGGATTGGATGTAGAAAAGTTAATTATCCAAAAAAAATTTGAAAAGTTAATTATCCATTTTTTTTTCCAGAACCAATCATAATATAAACACACAAGATTTTGTAAAGTTCTTACAGAAAAGTATCTTTACATATAGTGATTATTGAAAAATGAATTAAAAGTGACTTTTTATATATAGTGATTATTTTCTCATTTTTCTTTTATGAGACTGGATACATAAAAAAATTTAATAAAAATTATTTTATAAAAAAAATTATTCAAATATTTACTAAATAGATAAAGCATTAACTTTTAAATGACATTGATTATAGAAAAAAATCAGTAAAAGAATAATTCATTATTTTTAATAACATACATATAGCATTACATTTTTTTACCTCTGTCAATAATTCTCCCGCAACCTCTAAAGTGGCGTTCCACTCATCAACATAGTAGACGACACTTTCCGTCACAGGTTGGACCAACACATTATGAGTTATAAAGTTGGAAGGCTCCTACCATCAAAGTTCTAGCTCAAGAATAAACTCGTGTGAGTCAGCAAAATTCAAAGGTTGCCATCGTACTTTAGCAAGTGGGAAAATTGAAATTCTATGTCATTTTTCCCTAGTAAGAGGATTGTATCAGGAATAACATCTGATGTATAACTTTACCAGTTTGCTTCTGAAACCTATAGGTTTAATTAATTTTAAGTAAATAATTGACACTAAGAACTTCATACCACTGATCCCAACGTAGTTGCCATTAAAGTGAAGTACGAAGGTGGTGATGACAGATGATGAAACTCGACCATGCATTGCGTTAACCCCTTGTAAACTTGTCGTAGCTGCGCCCTAATTGATTCTTCATCCATGGATGTTAACGAAACTTTAACGCAAAAGAGCTTCACCGCAGCCAGGAACATGGCATTCTCAAACAAACGCTTCAAAAACTCCACCTCTGCTATAGTCCCTTTAAAGCAGGACAGGCTGACAGTTTTGAGACAAGATTTAATACAATGAGGCATGATATCTGATGTCCAGTTGATCCGTCTGGCCACGGCCTGGTGACAAAAGAAAATTCACGAATAATGTTATGAGATAGATGGTATAGCATTTGCCCCTTCAGGCAAACAAATGGAAATTGGATTGAGTTTGAAACAAACACCTACAGCATCGATTTCAAGAGATTCTAGGTTCGGGCAAGCATGGAGAAGGAACATAAATCCAGCTAAACAGATAGATGTGTAATGTCCGGTTTCCACCTTCAAGAAAGTCAAGTTGTCAAATCTCGGGAGACGGATTTGTGGGCTTCCAGAGAAAAACATCTGGCAAAACAAACAAGTATGCAATGAAGCTGGGAAACATGTCGGGAAATGCCCTATGTAGTGGATGGAGAAGTAAAAGAAAGGTCAAGCAAGTAATGCTAATATAATACCAAACGTCCATACCTCAAGTGTACACCTGGATAAAACAAGAGATTTTACACTGCAAATTCCACCAAGTAGGTCACTTACGAATTGAAATCTTTCTTGATCAACACTACAGGAATATCCAGTATCTACATATGCATAGGCCAGGGATGACAGGTTGCACGGAAGGAGCTTGATCATCCCATAACTACTCAAATAAAAAGAAACAAGATATTCTGCGTAAACCTTGATCTCACAATTGTTCAAGTCATGAGCAGGGGAGAAGACGGGCCTTTCAAAAGTGAATTTCTGCAGAGTGGGAACAACTATATTGACCCTTTTCACATAATTCCAGATGCAACCATCTAATGTAAGTTCTTGCAGGACAGGGCAAGCAGAAAACAATTGCTCTGCTGTAGCTTCATCATGAAAAGTGACCCTACGGAGCTTCAACTTAGTAAGACTAGATAAACGGATGGAATGCAATCTCTTTAGCTCATAACACCTCAAATTCAACTTGGATAAAGACTCAGAAGTGAAAAGTTCATCTGGCAACAAAAAGTCATTTCTTTCAGGGATAATGAGATCAAGCTCTTGAACCTTATGTTCTATCATGGCCAAAACCCATGCGTAAAGTCGGCATGCATCAACATCCAAAGAAAATAAGAGGCGGAACTTCTGCAAGTGGAGACCATGCCTCGTGAAGAGAACTCTATCGATCAAAAGGCAGAAACTTTTCCATAGATTCAGCTTCTCTATATTTTCATCCGAGGAGGAAGATGGGTTTGACTCGAACACAAAGTTACAAAGTAAGGTCCATAGGCGTTTCCACCTTCTTGAAAGCGTGCAAAATCTTATGGCTTCTTTTGTTGAAAGGAAAGAGAGAATGCGAAGAAGAACATCATCAGGCAATCTGCTGATTATCTCTCTATTCTGTGATGCATCCTGTAGTAATTTGGAACTAGGCAGCAAAGAATCAGAACCCATGCCCATCAGTGATGCATCCTGTACTAAAGGAAGTGCAGGGTAAGCCAAAGACCAATTGCTTCAAACTGTGTACAACAGAGAAGTGGATCATCTAAAATTGTGGAAGATAGCCTTTTAATAAGTAAACAAATTATTTAGAGGGCTGATCATTTGGTTTTCAACCCCAACAAAAACCAAACCTAATCAAGTTCCAAAGAGAAATCACCAAAAACTAAGATTAGGTTACAAGCATATGATTTTGTCAACAAATTAAGGTTTCATACATTAAATAACAGGATGAAGATGGATCACGGCTTGACATTTCTTTTACTGAATTGGAAGGTTCATACATTAAAGAACTGAATATCATCTGGCTAGCCTGGTCTGGATTTTATAGGCTAATTTCTTAAGAATACAGGCAGGTCCATGAGTCACACAGATAAGCTCCTAGCAATTACTTTACTTGCTAGAACCAAACCAGAAAATTTCACAGGGAAATCAACCAATTTTGAAGAGATATACCGCAAGAAGAAACGAGCTTTGACCGAAGCGGCGGTGAAGGAGCGCCTCCGCCGGGGATGTGGTGGAGCAACACCGACCGCCCTCCCTTTGATGCGGCACAACTCCTGAGAGTTAAGCGTCGGTCGGGAGTGAGAATGTTCGAGAGCGCCGAGAATGAGAGAAGATCGAGATGACCGCCGGCTGGAGCGGAACCGACAGACTGATGGAAGAGGAGAGCGGCGATAGGGAGGGAGGGAGCACGGCAGAACCAGGGCATAATGTATCAGTAATAGGTCAAAATCCACCAGGAGTCCTTCAACTCTTTTGAATCAAACGAGTTCAGCGTTTAATTTTGACTTAATATGACTTAATCCTCTAAGTTTTATTAAGGCCAAAGTACCTACTCCATTGAACTATAGTGAGCCTGTGACCAACCGCTTTTTTCTTCTCAAATTCTTAGCTGGTTACACACACACACACACTTAGAAGCAAGGTATAGGTATATGTAATTAGGAATAAGGGATGAAGGGGAGTGCGGGTAGCTTGCCTCGAACTCGGGTGGGCTACAAGGTGGGTTTTTGTTCCCACCATTTTGCCCATAGGCTAGGAACTTAGCTGGTTATATTGGAGGCAAGTCTTTCTGGTGGAAGAGAAGACAAGGACTTGTGTGAGCATAATTAATACTTGTACCATATTGAAAATAATTAAAAAGGTCAGGGGTCAAGTGGAGCATTAAACCTCTTTAGTGTAAGTTGCTTTCTTCCTGCCCGACAACGCAGCATTGACCTTCTTTGGTTAACATAATCTCTTCCAAAGGCTGTTCTGGGGCCAAAAAAGATGCAAACACAGAAAGATTGAGAGTTACAGCTGCTGAAAATCGAATTGGAGCAGATTTTTGATTTCGGTCAATGGAGAAGGGTTTTGACTTCACCATTAAGCAAGGCTATTGTTGGTTTCGTAGGTGATTCTGGAATTCAGAGGAAAATCTAGAGAGGTTTTAAGATGTCAGGCTAGCCATAGAAGGATAGTTTGCAGAGATGGCAACTCTTAGTTGGATTTAGGCTTGGGTTATACAAGGGTGT